>JARQOC010000006.1:341961643-342019997 GCA_033576535.1 Allobates femoralis
CACGGAGCTGTCTGATGTCTATCCCAAACCCACTATCAGTTTCTAGTAATCCTCCTGAAACCTATTTTGTGCCTGATGCAAAGGTCTTTGTTGTAAAATAAATCAATCACAAGTGCTCCTGAGCTCAAACCCCTAGTATTTGTACCAGAAAAGTACTTACAAGTGGAAGTAACAGTACTCACTGGAACTGAAAAAAGAGGCGCAACATAAGATTTACCCGTGTTATAATAATGAGATTTTTAATGAGGCAAAACCTGATTGGGTTGTTACGAACCACAACCATTTTGTGCACATATGATATCTCTTTGATATCCAGGAGGCAACGTTCTGCAGCAGTCACCCACGAGGTATTGATCCAGGTATATCCAGCACATAGAAGAGGGGTAAGAACTGTGGTCTTGTCCAAGTAACCAATAAATTCTTGAGCAAAGCTTATTGTAAATTATATGTGATTTCTACGCGTTTCAGGGCATGCAAGCCCCTTCTTCAGGAAATTACAGATGTACCTTTGTGATTTTCCTGAAGAAGGGGCGTGCATGCCCTCAAACATGTAGAAATAAATCACATATAATTTAGCATCAGCTTTGCTCAAGAATTTATTGGTTATTTGGATAGGAGCGCAATTCTAACCCCTCTTCTATGTGCTGGATATAACTGGTACAAATGGAAGTAATGAGCCTCCACAAAGAAAACCCTTTAATTATCAGGGCCTATAAATTGTGGTGGAACATGTATGAGCCAGAATGGTAAGCCTCTCACACTCTGCCAAATGCAGCCCATCTATACCTTACATGTTTTCCATTCATTTAAGAGTTGTGTAATTATGCAGTACTAGATGGTGGCCCGATTCTAATGCATCGGGTATTCTAGAATATGTATGTAGTTGACATACTGTGACTGAGAGAACTTGTTCAGTCAACGTGAGTGAACTACATATATATATATATATAGAGCAGCGCTATGGTATATGGTGGTACATTACAGTACATGTATAGCAGCACTATAGTATATGGCGGTACATTACAGCACATGTATAGCAGCACTAGTGTATGGTGGCACATTACAGCACATGTATAGTAGCACTATAGTATATGGTGGCACATCACAGCACATGTATAGCAGCGCAATGGTATATGGCGGTACATTACAGCACATGTATAGCAGCACTATAGTATATGGCGGTACATTACAGTACATGTAAAGCAGCGCTATGGTATATGGTGGTACATTACAGTACATGTATAGCAGCGCTATGGTATATGGCGGTACATTACAGCACATGTATAGCAGCACTATAGTATATGGCGGTACATTACAGTACATGTATAGCAGCGCTATGGTATATGGCGGTACATTACAGTACATGTATAGCAGCGCTATGGTGTATTGCGGTACATTACAGTACATGTATAGCATCGCTATGGTATATGGGGGTACATTACAGCACATGTATAGCAGGACTATAGTATATGGCGGTACATTACAGTACATGTATAGCAGCGCTATAGTATATGGGGGTACATTATAGTACATATATAGCAGCGCTAT
Organism: Allobates femoralis; assembly: GCA_033576535.1. NCBI lineage: Eukaryota > Metazoa > Chordata > Amphibia > Anura > Aromobatidae > Allobates > Allobates femoralis. Next base: position 341,963,192 of record JARQOC010000006.1, read on the forward strand.
GGTATATGGTGTTACATTACAGCACATGTATAGCAGCACTATAGTATATGGTGGTACATTACAGTACATATATAGCAGCACAATCGTATATGGCGGTACATTACAGTACATGTATAGCAGCACTATAGTATATGGCGGTACATTACAGCACATGTATAGCAGCGCTATGGTATATGGCGGTAAATTACAGCACATGTATAGCAGCACTATAGTATATGGCAGTACATTACAGCACATGTATAGCAGCACTATAGTATATGGCAGTACATTGCAGCGCATGCATAGCAGCGCTATGGTATATGGCGGTACATTACAGTACATGTATAGCAACGCTATAGTATATGGCGGTACATTATAGTACATGTATAGCAGCGCTATGGTATATGGCGGTACATTGCAGCACATGCATAGCAGCACTATAGTATATGGCGGTACATTACAGTACAAGAATAGCAGCGCTATGGTATATGGCGGTACATTACAGCACATGTGTAGCAGCACTCTATTATATGGTGGTACATTACAGTACATGTATCGCAGCACTATAGTATATGGCGGTACATTACAGCACATGTATAGCAGCACTATAGTATATGGCGGTACATTACAGTACATGTATAGCAGCGCTATAGTATATGGCGGTACATTATAGCACATGTATAGCAGCGCTATGGAATATGGCGGTACATTACAGTACATGTATAGCAGCACTATAGTATATGGCGGTACATTACAGTTCATGCATAGCAGCACTATGGTATATGACGGTACATTACAGTACATGTATAGCAGCGCTATGGTATATGGCGGTACATTATAGTACATGTATAGCAGCACTATGGTATATGGCGGTCCACTAGGCAGGATGGATGCGAGGGGGGCAGGATGGATGTGGTGGGCAGAATGGATGCGGGGGGGAAAGCAGGATGGAGCCGGCAGGGCATGGAGCCAAGTGGGCAGGATGGAGGCAGGGGGGCAAGATGGAGCCAGCAGGGAAGGGAGCCAGGGGGCCGAATGGTGGCGGGGGCAGGATAGAGCCGGCGGGGAGGCAGGATGGAGCGAGCGGGGCTGGATGGAGCCAGGGGAGCAGGATGGATGTGGGGGGTACAGGATGGATGTGGGGGGGCAGGATGGATGCGGGGGGCAGGATGGATGCGAGGGGGGCAGAATGGAGCATGCGGCACAGGATGGAGTGTGCGGCACAGGATGGAGCGAGAGTGCCAGGGTGGAGCAAGCGGGGCAGGATGGAGCGAGCAGGGCAGGACGGAGCGAGTGGAGCAGAACGGAGTGAGTGGGGAGGAAGGAGCGAGCGGGGCAGGAAGGAGCGAGCGGGGCACAATGGAGCGAGCGGGGCAGGATGGAGTGAGCGGGGCAGGACTGAGTGAGCTGGGCAGGATGGAGCGAGCAGGGCAAAAAGGAGCGAGCGGGGCAGGATGGATGCGCGGGGGGGCAGGGTGGAGCCGGGAAGGGGGGAAAAGGATGGAGCTGGGGGAAGGGAGCAGGGTAGAGCCGGGGGGGGGCAAGATGGAGTGAGCAGGCCACGATGGATCGTGCGGGGCAGGATGGAGTGAGAGGGCCAGGATGGAGTGAGGCAGGAAGGCGAGGAGCGAGGCAGGTAGGCGAGAAGCGAGTCAGGGAGGCAGGAAGGCGAGCAGGGAGGCGAGGAGTGAGGCAGGGAGGCAAGCAGGCGAGGAGGGAGGCAAGGAGCGAGGCAGGAAGGCGAGGAGGGAGGCAGGAGGCGAGGAGGGAGGTAGGGAGGTGAGGCGGGAGGCAGCGGGTACTGGTGCCGCTGCTGAGCTCTGGTCAGCGGCTCGCCAGTCGGGAGATGACCGGCTGACGCCAGTCATCTCCTGGCTGGCTCGTGCGCACTGCGGCCACCTTCGGCCAGACCGTGTATCCGCTGTCGCTGGGCTTCAAATTGGCGCGAAATTCGAACTTTGAATTTGCGTGCCTATTTGCATAGTCTGCGCTCATTGGTGGCCACCAATGAGCGGCCTCTGTCTGGCGCGCGATTTCTGTGACCGAAAGACGCCTTAGACAATTATATAGAAGATACACTGCTCAAAAAAATAAAGGGAACACTCAAATAACACATCCTAGATCTGAATGAATGAAATACTCTTATTGAATACTTTGTTCTGTACAAAGTTGAATGTGCTGACAACAAAATCACACAAAAATCATCAATGTAAATCAAATTTATTAACCAATGGAGGCCTGGATTTGGAGTCACACACAAAATTAAAGTGGAATGTAATGTTCTTAAAACAAGTCAAAATGAGGCTGAGTATTGTGTGTAGCCTCCATGTGCCTGTATGACCTCCCTACAATGCCTGGGCATGCTCCTCATGAGGTTACGGATGGTCTCCTGAGGGATCTCCTCCCATACCTGGACTAAAGCATCCGCCAACTCCTGGACAGTCTGTGGGGCAACGTGACGTTGGTGGATGGAGTGAAACATGATGTCCCAGATGTGCTCAATCGGATTTTGTTCTTGGGAGCGAGCGGGCTAGTCCATAGCTTCAAAGCCTTCATCTTGCAGGAACTTCTGACACACTCCAGCCCAGTGGCGTACCATCCGCGGTCACAGGGGTCGCAAGTGAGACCGGGCCCAGAGGTACAGGGGCCCGGAGGCCGCCGACCCCTGCTTCCACTGCGCCAGCTGTGTGGCGCTCTACCTGGCCGGTCCCCAGGCGGATAATCACGGCCGCCTGAGGACTACTGGCACTCACCGTTGACGCTGCTGCCACCACGCCCCCCTTCTTCCTCTCGCAGTCAGACCGCAGGAGCAGGCTGGGGGACTGTATGAGTGGAGACATGCGGAAACTCACCTACCTCTCTGCCGAAGAGGAGCTGGTTAGTCTTACGGCCTGGCCTGCTCTTCTCCTCACACAGCACCGCTTTAGTCACTGCTTCCTGGGCCAGGAATGAAGACCTTCAAGAAGCATGAAGCACACAGGAGAGAAAGTGCAGTGTGTGTGTTGACTGTGTGTGCAGTGTCCTGTGCAGGTTTTGTGTACAGAGTGACTGTGTGTGCAATGTATGTATGTGGCTGTGTGTGCAATGTATGCGTGTGACTGTGTGTGCATTGTATGTGACTGTGTGTGCAATTTCTGTGACTGTGTGTACAATGTATGTGACTGTGTGTACAATGTATGTGACTGTGTGTGCAATGTATGTATGTGACTGTGTGTGCAATGTATGTGACTGTGTGTGCAATGTATGTATTGATGTAGAGCTGTGTGTGCAATTGTATGTGACTGTGTGTGCAATGTATGTATGTGACTGTGTGTGCAATGTATGTAGTGACTGTGTGTGCAATGCATGTGACTGTGTGTGCAATGTATGTATGTGACTGTGTGTGCAATTATGTGACTGTGCAATGCATGTGACTGTGTGTGCAATGCATGTGACTGTGTCTGCGTGAGCAGGCTGTGAGGTGGCATTCTATTTGGAGCGGCTGTGAGGCGGCATTGTATTATCTGGAGCGGCTGTGAGGTGGCATTGTGTTATCTGGAGCGGCTGTGAGGCGGCATTATACTATAATGGAGGATCATATATACCTGAATGAGGGACATTAATACATAATGAAGGGGAGATGGGTCAATTTGTGAGTATTTATAGGATTTAGAACATTACATGGGACCCATATATCTGACCAATGTGGGCACGCGGGGGAAGGGGGGGGGGCATAGGTCCAAATTTCGCACCGGGGCCTTTTGGACTCTAGTTACGCCACTGCTCCAGCCCCATGAGGTTTGGCATTGTCCTGCATTAGGAGGAACACAGGGCCAACTGCACTAGCATATGGTCTCACAAGGGGTCTGAGGATCTCATCTTGGTATCTAATGGCAGTCAGACTACCTCTGGCAAGCACATAGAGGGCTGTGCGGCCCTCCAAAGAAATGCCACCCCACACTATTACTGACCCACTGCCAAACCGGTCATACTGAAGGATGTTGCAAGCAGCAGATCGCTCTCCACAGCGTCTCCAGACTCTGTCATGTCTGCCACATGTGCTCAATGTGAACCTGCTTTCATCTGTGAAGAACACAGGGCGCCAGTGGTGAATTTGCCAATACTGGTGTTCTGTGGCAAATGCAAAGCGTTCTGCACGGTGTTTGGCTGTAAGCACAACCCCCATCTGTGGACGTCGGGCCCTCATACCATCCTCATGGAATCGGTTTCTAACCGTTTGTGCAGACACATACACATTTGTGTTTTGGGAGCTGAGGAGCTGACGAGGGTTCATCCTGGGCAGTGCCCTGAACGCCGGATTCCGCGCCTGCTTCTGAGCTCCAGGCCCAGCAGAAAATCCGAATCACCGTGGAGACTACAGGCTCCCGGGCACCTGCGCAGTCCATATCAAGGGAGCCAGTCACCGCATGACGAGAGATAGTGGCAGGCCATTGAGGGTTATCCCGCAGACAGCAAAGGTGAGAGAGCATAGGAGGCCAGGCCAGGTTTCAGGCCAGTCAGGCTTCGCACAGATTGGAGGAGTGGTGGGGGGAGGGACATCTAACGGGGCCACGTGGGGATTCCCTGTTCATTTGCCACTGCCTAGGCCTGCTGCCTATGCTTACAGACTGCGTTGTACTGTGACCTGTGCGTTTTGCCTGAACTGTTCCAATGGAGAACCCGGGAGAGTGACTTTGCCTTCATGTCTTTGTGCTACCAAGGATCAACCTTTTGCTTGCAGCAATGCTGCCCCGGAAGATCAGCTCCACCTGTAGGGAGCTTTGCCATCATTGCCACAACACCGTCACCCTCCGGAGGACTGTGGTGGCTCTGATGATCCATCACCAGGTGCTGCAGGTGGCGTCACGAAACAATAGACTCTTGTCTCCTGTACATGACCCCCCTATTGGGGTGTCACCCAGGCCACAGGCTCAGGCGCCGCCACCTGTGACATCCCAGTGAACCCCCTTTGAGCCTGGTATCTGAGTACCCCCGGGCCTGGGGCTCGACATATACGTGCCTGAATGGCGTAACTGAAGCTTTTAATGAAAGAAAATAAAGGAAACATGTTTTTACACCTTCACCCCTTGCGATTTTCCGCTTTTCCTGCCTCTTATTCCAAGAGCCATAACTTTTTTATTTTTCCGTAAATATAGACATATGAGGGCTTGTTTTTTTGCGAATCGTACTTTTGAAGTAAATCATTTATTTTACCATATAGCGAATAGGAAAATGGGAAAAAATTCCAATGCAGTAAAATTACAAAAAAAGTGCAATTACGGTACATGTTTTTTGTTTTATTTTTATTCACCTGGTTCACTATACGGTAAAATTGACATGTCAGTATGATGCCTCGGGTCAGTACGAGTTTGTAGATACCAAATATGTATACTGGTGAAAAAAAATCAGATGTTTTTAACGAAAAAGAATTGCACTTTTGCGTCATTTTCTGTAATCCACAGCGTTCTCATTTTTCAGGATCTGGGGCTGCATTATCGCTTATTTTTTGCCGCTTGAGCTGACATTTCTAATGATAGCATTTTTGAGTAGATACAATGTTTTGATTGCCCGTTGTTGCATTTTATAGCAATGTTGCAGTGACCAAAAATACATAATTTTGGCGTATAGACTTTTTCTTTCTGTTACGCAGATTACAGATCTTATTACTTGATTTTAAATTTCGATAGATCATGAATTTATGAACGTGGCAATACTAAATATGTGAATTTTTTTAAATGGTTTTATTTTCAATGGGGCAAAAGAGGGTGATTTGAACTTTTGCGTGGTTTTTTTTTCCATACTTTTAAAAACTTTTTTTCTTTATTTTACTTGGCCCACTACAGGGCCTCAGTGCTGCACTGTCCGATCACTCCTTTTGTATTCAGATGAGCTGTAGCACATCTGAAGACAGGAGAAATGATCCTTTCCTGCTGGCGATGTGACTGGGAGATCGCTGGCAAGAAGTAATTCCAGATCGCTTACTGGCTCATCAGAGGACTCCGGGCTGTCAAGGTAACCATCGGAGATCCCGTGATCACGGCGAGTAATGGCACAATCCCCACCATGGTGCTTTGGATCGCGCTGTCAGTGATTGCTGATCCGATCAATGCTGTTAGCTACACATCTCAGCTGATCATATCAGCCGAGATGTGGAGGGAAGATATGAGCTCAGTGCGTGAGCTCACATCAGGGGAAGGGACGTGGCCAAGGACGTTTATATATACTGTATGTCCTTGGTCATGAAGGGGTTAATATTAATCCTGTCTCTTGATACTCTATACTGCGGAATCTGGACCAATTTCATTGTCTGTTTAGTAAAATAACACAAGTGAGAAAAGGATGCAATTTGTATGAAATCTGAGAAAAAAACATACATTTCTGACACATGGTAAAATGTACATTTTATGTGGCTAAATTTATGTACGGTAAATGTAGCCTGAAATTGTCTAAAATGTTCCATCTTTAAATCAAACACTATATGGGGTAATTTCAACGTCTGAGAAATCAATTTTGTGGAAACCCAGTTAGGCAATATTCACACATGGCAGACTTTTTGCAAACATTTATGGGGAGTAATAAAAACCATACACGTGCTGCATAAAGAGCTCCATTCTCAGGATTATTGATATCCATGCACATATTCTATTCATATAGTGTTACTATATTAACCGCTCTCTCTATGCACATATTCTATTCATATAGTGTTACTATATTAACCGCTCGCTCTATACAAAGTTTTGGTTCCAATAATAAAACTTCTGTACTAATTCTCACATAAGGTGTAATAGGAACTTCTGCTTCAAGAGCTATTCATGTAAAACCTTCTTGAAATAATGTAGGACGATGAGGATAAGCTAGAGTATTGGAAGAAACCCATGAGAACAATCAATACCTGTGAAATCACTGGCATATATAATGTATCCAGCATGCCACCAGGGGACCCAATGACTAAGCACATACAACTTTACCGAGATCTGGTACATTGATTTTTAGGACTGAGACTGCAAAAAGTATACTGATGAGCATCTCCCTCTAATATAGAAAACTGTGTGATTTAGGGAATGCTGCGTTTTAGGCAATGATGTCAGTAAAACTCTCATATGGGTGACAAAAAACTTTCCCAAATCTTCCTTTATGTATATTTACATGGCAATGGAGCAGTCATCTTGCCAGAACTGCTAAAAAGCTTGACAATTTAAGAGAGGATTATTGGGTCATTCTCTGTTTTGTATCTACCGTCATATCCACCCTTTCTTTGTATCCAAATAGACACATGACTGCTATGACTTGGGTAAAATGGCCACAGCAGCCTTTATTAAATGTTTACATACACAAAAACCTGGGGTCGCCCACCAAACTGGTGACCCCACCACCATATAAACAATGTAAATATTAAACAGGCTATGAACAGTTAATAGATCTGGTCCAGAGGCAAACCCCAACCAATTTTTGAGTTTCCCTGGCTGCACCGCACCAGACCAGAGGGAGGGGTATTAACACCACACGGTTAATACCCCTCTTCTTAGCGGGACCCACGCCCGCTAATTACATTGCTGCACCAGAAGCCACTATTCCCCAATAGTGACTTTACCAAAGGACATAACCAATTATCCAGCCTCTGGATCAGACCTGTTCCCCGCTGCTGTGACGAAGGTTACATATATATAAATACCCGGAGTATATCCCACATACACGTACAATAATCCTGAACCATAGGAAACATAAAATGATTCCCAATGAGAGATGACCTTGACCCTGAGGGCTCAAATTCTACAAACATATATCCATATGCCAATTTACCAACACATATATTAATCATAACGATGGTGGGTTGCTGGGCTGTCAGTTCTTGATCCAGGAAGAGGGAGCACCAACCCCCACCCATCTCCTTTATACTCCTTCATACTCCGGCCCACTTTTCCCCCATGTAAGAGTGTGAACTGTAATAGCTTTGGGAGAGCATTAGGACTCTACATTCTTCCTGCCTAGGCTGAAAATAGGGGCAGCTCAGGAAGCCACATGTGGAGAGAAGCTTAAGCAGACACGTGGGAAGGGGGATAGCAGAAAGAGGATCTGCTGAGAGAGATGCTGTGAGAGGTGAAAAGACTGAACTGTGATAAGGCTGCTACTGCTTTACAAGCGTCTCTGTGAAAGCTGTTGGTCTCTTGTCCTGATAAGAACTGTGCCCTGAGAAGCCTTTTTTGTGCTGTGCTAGAGACCTTGTGCTGAGGAAGCACGAGTCCCTGATGCAGTACTCAATCGCCCTGCAGGAGATATTAAATTAGGTGTGCTGCCTAGACCCCAGGCCATTGGAGCATTTCGGGAGGTGCACCGGCTTCTTCGGGACCAGTTTGTCGCTGGGCTGGCTAATGGGCTTCTCCGTGATAAGTTGCAGGAGATGACCTCGACCACTCCTGAGCTGACATTCTGGAATACATTTCTGGCTGCCCTTGAGAGGGAGGAGGAAACTCTACCCATGGTACAGAAGACTGTAAACCATGTTCGAGTGGTGAAAAGCCTGGAGTCTGCGACTGACATCGAAGCTTTGCAGCAGTGATTCAAGCCCTAAGGACAGAGCTGAGAGAGCTTCTACTGGAGGTGGCCATGGTCCAGAAGGAGGTATCTTCTCTTCCGGCAGGTAGACTACCTGCTGTGTATGTTGACTGCAGTTCAATTCGGATGCCGGCGGTGGTTGGGAGTAGTTCATCAGGGGGTGGGAATGTGGCGCCCCTCTAGCTAGGCCCCACAGGGAGGTATTGCAATCTGACAACTAAATGTGATATCTCTGTAAGTTGCTGGTTCAGGGTTTAACCTATAGAGTCTGTTCTTGCACACAACTAGGACTAGGCCACTAGAGTAGGGGGGACCGGTAATTTTGTAGGTCCCAAAATGGGGTGGAGCCTAGGGTAGAGTTAGTGAGAGAGTGATAGTTGAGATTGAGATGGTGCTGGGAAGGCAGTCAGGAAGGGCAAGCCTGACAGCACAGCCTACAGGAGGGAGCCCCATCTTTAAGTGGGACCCCAGGATAGAAGGCAACGGGCCAGGACTGGTTGGAGCCAGCTAGTCACGTTGAGGGAAACACCGGCAACGCGGGAAGCTGAGGCGGCCAGAAGTTTAACTCTGACCGCAGACCGACGAGCTGCAGGCCCCTAGTGACCGGGTTGCTGACAGCGCCACAAGATACCTCGCCCCTCAGGACTAAGTACTGGTTCAGGACACTAGAGGAGAATGGCCACAATTCCGGTGGTGGTGGGAGGCTTTGCTTACTTGGGCTTCCCGTCTGGGCCGGTAAGGCACAGACCTTGGCTACTAGCTACAGACCGTAGGACTGACGGAGAGCTCTGAGAGGGTGGTAAAGACTGGGAAGAGCGAAGTTAACCCTGGAAGACAAAGAGAGTAAACATCTAGAGACTCCATAAGGGGGAACCTGAGCCTGCAACATCCACCTGGCAAACCAAGCTGTACCGTGTTTCGTTTTATCATCAGCTGGTACCTAGTAAAGTGGAATAAAACTTGAACTGGTCTCCGTTGTTCTTCCCGCCGGTGCCCGGAGGGCTCAGCATCACTAGCAGCTAATCAGAGGGGTAAGAACTGCATCACCAACTACTCCCAACATCCCCTCCTCACAACCCTGCTCCATTACAGCTGCCCTGAGGAAATAGCTCCACCTGTGGGGAGCTGTACCATTCTCTGCTGCACCCACCTTCACCTCAGCGCCCGTATCATTTTACCGGGAACTACAGGTGGCGTCACGTCCCCTTGTAAATACTTCTTTCTCCCCCACCATCTAACTCAAATGATAACCAGGGCACGGAACCGGGTTCCCGTCCACCCGTGACTCCCCATTCAAGTCAACAGCCCCCGGTGTCCGAGTACCCCAATCCCTGGCCACATCAGGAACGTCTAATGATGTTGAGTGGAGTGATATGCCCTTCCCTGAATCTACCAACCCTTCCCCTGTGGTAAATTTGCTGTCATGTGAAGACAATGCTTAGAATGTGGTATGTACTTCTGAGGACGGAGAGTTAAGTTAGTTACCTGACTTGGATAACAGGTCACCAGAACTCAAACCTCAGTAGGAAGCAGTCCCGTTGGCTACCTCTGATGAGTTTGCTGAAGTGGCTCCTGTCCCTCGGGGGCTGAGGCTGCTGGGGCTGGTCTCTGAAGAACTTCTCGGTCTATGGTGGAAATTCCGCCTCAACGCTATGCACAGGATGACTTTGAGTGGGGAGGTATGTTGAGGGCGCCAACCTCTAGTGAGGTGGCATGTAAGAGTGTGAACTGTAATAGCATCGGGAGAGCATTAGGACCTCACAGTCTTCCTTCCTGGGCTGCAAACAGGGGCAGCTCAGGAAATCCCTTGTTGAGAAGAGCTTAAGCAGACACATGGGGAGGAGGAAGGCAGAAAGAGGGTCTGCTGAAGAGACGCTTTGAGAGGTGAAAATACAATACATCTAGGACCTTGCAAATTGGCCAATCAGGTGGCCGCTAGTGATCATGTAGTTGTGACGTGGCGCCATCTGATTGGCTAGATCGCTACCGGCTATCTGACTGGCTGGTAGTGACAGGTCCTTGTCCAGCAATCGGATGTCTTCTCTGCCGATCCCAATGCAGGTGTTGGAAGGTGAGTATGTAAGTTTATTATTTTTTAACAACTTTTAATCACTTTTAGGCTACTTTTGCAGTGTATCTATAGATACACTACAAAAGTATTAGGACTACTCGCTACTCCCGAGTACACATAAGTACTCAGAGAGTAGCGAGTAGCCCTAATACTGCTACTATTCGACGAATACCGAAAAGTAGCGAGTATACTCACTCATCCCTAATCCTATTATTATAATTTATTTATAGAGCACCATTGATTCCATGGTGCTGTACATGAAAAAGGGTTACATTCAAACAAGTTAAAAGTACTATGAGCCAACTAACAGTAACAGACTAGTAGAGAGAGGAGAGAGGACCCTGCCCTTGCGGGCTTACATTCTACAGGGCAATGAGGAGGGAAACAGTAGGTTGGGTCTGCTCGGGTGGTGGTGGAGCGTCGGGTCCAGTGGTGGTGTAGCGCCAGGTCTAGTGGTGGTGGAGCGCCGGGTCCAGGGTGGTGAGGTGGCACTGTGGTCATTGCAGGCTGTAGGCTGATCTGTAGAGATGGGTTTTAGGTTCTGCTTGAAGGTTCTGAGTGTAGGGGACAGTCAGACGTTTCGAGGTGCAGAAGTCCAGAGGATGGGGGATGCTCAGGCAAAGTCTTTCAGGTGGTTAGATGAGGAACATGCATATCCTATCTAATATACTGTACATTCTGCAGCCAAAGTATGTCCTGTCTAATGTATACACTGGGACTGAGGTTTATACAGTACATTAGATAGAATATATTGAGGCTGAGCCTGAGGCTATACATATCTAATGTGTATACCCCAGCCCCAGTGTATACATTACACAGGACATTCTGGGGGTGAGGAATGTACATTAGATAGAATATACGGGGCTGATGTATAAACATTATTTAGGATATATGGGGTTAAGGTATAAACATTAGATAGGATATACAGGGATAAGATATATACTATATATCTCATTCCAATATATCCTATCTAATGTTTATGTGGCGCCCCTGCGACCAGGGTGGCCACATAGGGAACTGCAGCCAGGCAGAAGGTAGACAGTTTGTGCACCAAACACCCTTACAGCACACACACCCACAGCCCGGAGCCCGGGACTCTAGGCGGGCAAGGGGTGGTGGGTTTAGAGAGCAAGTGGGTGGGGAATATAGGTCAGGTGATAGAGAGCACAAATAGATGAAAAGAGGAGGAAGGAGTTAGTAGGCCAGAGTGAGCCGAGCAGACAAGAACAGGCAGACAGTGACACATCCCGGAGGGATTGGGCTCCCTGGAAACGCGGAATCCACAGAGTTACAGAACCATGGAGAGAAAGCTCGTCCATAGCAGAATCCCAGGGGAGTGTGAGGACAGAGACTGGACCAGTAGTACTGGGTCCGAGGAACACGGCAGCACCGACCAACTACCGGTGGAGTACTTTTCCCTGATTGTACTGGAATCACACGGGATGGAAGGAGCCTGGTATGCCCTTGGAAGATAGGGTTACTGCAGGCTAGGTACACACCAGAGTGTCGGCTCTGAAGGGAACTGAAGTTGCGCACCGGCTTCCCAGACAAACCGACAGGGAGCTTTAATTCTAAGTTGGAGTTCCTACTACAGGGTTGGAGGCACAGCAGCAACCACGAGGACCCGCCTTACTGCCCAGGGGAAGCTACAGACATGGGACCGAGCTGCTGCCATACAACCCGCGGAGAGAACAGAGAGGGTGAGAACAGCCTGAAAGGACATGTAGAAGGAGTGAGGGGACTCATAGCAACAGCCTGGCTGCAAAGGATTAAGTGTCACCGGAGTTAACTGAACCGTGTGTTGATCTCCAGGCCGTGGGGTACTCGGGTATCAGGCGGCAAAGGGTTAACTTTGTCACAGGGAATGGCGGCCGTGCCTGATCCTGTGTCCTCGGTGACACTTCAAAAGGGGGTTTTATGTACAAGGGATTATTTACAGTTTGTTGTCGTGACTCACCTGCAGTTTCTGGTGAAGTAGCACCAGCGCCGCCACAGTCCGCCGGAGGTCGGTGGTATCGCGGCTGGGATGGTGTAGTCCTCCACAGGCAGGACTGGGACCTCTGGGGCCGCAATTCTGTAGAAGAACAAGTTCATGCAAAAGAAGATGCAGCAGAGTCGAATTCACTTCACTCCAGGTACTTTACTAGAAACTTTAACAGCGTTAATTACAGTTCTCAGTTCAGCAAGATGTTCAATGACAAGTAGCTAACAGGTAGCTGCAAGCGGATCCCAGGTAGTAGGATGGAACCCTCAGTGTGTGCCTTTTCTCCGTCAATTCTTCCCTGCTTCCCAGTAGTCTGTGTGAAGTCTGACCCCATAAAGCGGATCTGGCCTCCTGCTGTCTCTCTCTCTCTTCACTCCCGTCGGGTTACCTTCTGCTGGCCGCCGCCTGCTCCTTCAGCGGCGCCTGGTACCCTCTTTTGGTTGCTTAAGAGCCTGGACGGTATATAGATATACCCCGCAGAATGCCGGATTTTCTGTGGTCCTTGGAGGATCCCACAGGTGCGGGCTCCGGTGCCCAGTAAGCTATTGGGGTTTGACCTTCCCTAGTCCTTTCCTTCCCCAACTTGCTATCTGTGCCTGGAATCTGTCTTTCTCCCACTCTCCTGGTCCCTCAGCCGAGGAACCCTCCTTGTGTTCCTAACTTTCCATTCTCCTGAAAGACCTAGAAGCAAAGCCCTGAAAGCCCGGCAGGCTTCCGCCAAAGACCTCCTTTCTCCCCTTGGAGGTGGTTTTTATTCCCTCCCGGGTACCTCCCACTTTGTGATCTAGTGTGGGGTGTTAGTCTATGGGTTCCACCCACCTTCCTAGTATCTGCTTGCAGCTGGAGTATCTGCACCTCTTTTACGGGTGCAGTACCCCTCTGTGACGTCTACGTAGCGGGGCGCCACATGTGAACTGTGTTAAAAACTGTACCGTGACTTGTGTGACTTTGAAGAACCGGAGAGTAAAACCGGTGAACCCTGCTTCAGTGGCCATGTCTGATTCCAGGTATTCTGAACTTTGCATTACACGCCTTTCCCCCTGCCAGGAGCAGCCTGACCCGCAGCGGGCTCAATCATCCAGCTGCAGCCCATCCATCACTCCATCCTCCTGGCAGAGCTGCGCTGCAGCGGTGGTCTCCTTACTGACCACAACCGGTGGGTGGCGTCACGACGACAAACTATCCCTGTAAATACCCCTTTTACTTGTCAGAACCCGGGACACGGTCCGGACCAGGACTGACGTGAAATCCCCAGCAGTACCCCGGTCCGGTACCGAGTACCCCGTCCCAGTGGGCTCCCCATTTATACCTCAACCCCATTATATCTTATATTATGTATATACCTCAGCCTCAGTGTATCCTGTCTAATGTATGCACACAATGGGTCTAGGGTTTATACTGTACATTAGATAGGATGTACTGAGGCTGGGGCTATACTTATTTAATGTATATTCTTAGCCCCAGTATATTCTGTCTGTTGTATGTATACAATGGGGCTAGGGTGTATACAATATATTAGACAAGATATACTGAGGCTGGTAGCTAATATATATTCCTTAGCTCCATTATATCCTATCTAAAGTACTGTATATTTGTGGGCCTCAGTGTGTGTATATACATTACACAGGACATACTGGAGCTGAGGATATACATTAAATAAGTATAGCCCCAGCCTCAGTACATCCTATCTAATGTACTGTGTAAACCTGATGAGTTCACTTGAGGAATGTACATGATGCAGACAGTACAGTGGGCCTTATCTTTGTTACTCACCATCACCGAGCCTGTGCGGTGCAGCCATGCAGCGGCTGCAGCCCGCCCGATGCCCACATCCAGCCAGTAGTCAGAGCCAGTGTACAGAGAACGACATCAGCAGGTGTATGCATGTACGCGATCACGGCTGCGCGTCATTAGAAAATATTAAAGGGTCAGCAGCATTCATAAATCCAGGGTTAGCATCCCATTATGCAGCTCAATGCTGCGACCCAGCATGATCCTGGAGTCCACAGGGTCCACGCCCCCGACACACCTCCTGACACTGCTGCAGCTTTAGGCTAAATTTCTCTGTCCCCATACGGAGTGGTGAGAGATGAGGAGCAGATATGATTTTATTGATTTATAAGCGATCCAAATATCCTAGAAGTGTAGTACCAGCTCTGCTTCACCATGTAGGAGGGAAGGGACATTACAATAAAAATGTTATCTCCCCAGAGTTCCCCTTTAAATGATAGGTTTTTATAGAGCAATCAATCACCCCATTGCAGAGAAATTACACCTTTTAATTACTATGCAACTTTGATTGCAAGTGTGCTAGGGACATATATCTGCACTTGCAGTCCATTTTTTTCACTTCAGTTCTCTGTGCCAAGTTTCACTCTCATTTTGTACTATCCCATGGCAACATCTATGTTGTGTGGCGATTTGCTCACACTGAAATGGTAGCGGGATTGAGGCAAACAAGCACTTTTTTTTCAGTAAAATAAAGTCCAGCAGTTTATTTACACATCATAAACAATATGCATACCATATACTTTATCAATGGAACATTAGTGACATACCTGTCTGTTGGAATGGCAAATATGCCCACCTGGCAGTATTTACATAGTCTTTTTTAGACACTCAGTTACCTTCAGGAGCTATTCCCAGCCCCACTCACTGACTCCTGCCAGTCCATCAATCAGAAAACTGCCTTTCAGGGATCACCAACACCTGTCAGTTCCAAATCCTCAGCAGGACTGTGTATTCTTCTCTGACGCTGCATTCTCTCCTGCACCGCCGGTTGGGCTTCTGGCGTCCAGGCGTGTAGTGTCGCCGGGTCCCCTTCCTGTCTATCGGTCATCAGGGTTCGCTCACCAGCACACTACAATAGACAGTTTAATGAGCGGTGCATTGGGCGCGGCCGCACTCCTCCCCTGTGAATCTAGGGGCCAGCATGGCTCAGCCTGACACTCCCCTTTGCCAATAACTGTGTGTCCTCCGGTATATCAGGCCGTCTCCACTGCTGGGAGGTGCCTGATTATTGTGTTAGTTGCCTTGTGCATAGCTGGCTGTTAGGCCCTCCTTGTGCTCTCTCACTCGTGGGTAATTCTTCCAGTCCTCCGTCGAGCCCGTACCTCGGGCTCTGGTACCTCCGGTCCTCCTTTGCCATACCTCCATTAGATTAACCCTACGAGCCGCCCCTCTGGTACAGGCAGCTGTGGTATTTAGACCCCCTGGGTTTGCCCCTGAGAATCCCTGTATAGGGGTTGGATCAACTAGGACCAGCTCACCCAGTGGAGTTCGGTACAACGGCCCAGTGGGTCTACTCTAGGGCGCCTTCCTCCGGAAGCGTGACAAAATAATCAGGCCAAGGACCCCACTGGTGCTCCGTTCTTGGTGCAAAAGGAACTGGCTTATCTACGAGAGAATCAGAACCGTATTATGGCCTTCATGCAGTCCATGGATTCCCGACTGGCTTCACTCCAGACCTCTGGCCTGGTATCCGCTACTCAGTTAGCAAGTGTGCAACAGAAACTTTCCATACAATGTGACATGCAATCTCACATGCTGTTTTACATGTCCTCAGTAGATGACCGTCTGTACACTCTACAATCCACAGCTATGACCTCGGCTCAGGCCGTGTCCCATGCTCCAGGAGGCATCCCGAACCATCCGCCTCGCCTTGGAAAAGTGCCTAGACAGTGGTGACCCCAAGCTGTGCTGGGGCATTCTGAATCAGTGCCGTCTACACTTCGAACTGTTACCTCAACAGTATCCCATCGATCGGGCTAAGCTGACTTTTGTGGTATCCCATCTGGAGGGCGAGGCTCTGGCATGGGTTAATCCTTTATGGGAGCGAGACGACCCTACAGTTTCTCATTTGCTGACCTTTTTGGAGATGTTTGGGAAGGTCTTCGATGAGCCGGGCCGAGTGGCTTCTACTACTGAGTCCCTCTTTTACCTCTGCCAAGGGACCCTCACCGTTGGGCAGTACGCCATTCGGTTCCGCACCCTCTCCTCCGAGTTGGGTTGTAATAACGAGGCTCTGATCGGAGCGTTATGGCGTGGCCTGTCCATCAGGATTAAGGATGAACTTGCAGGTCTTGACCCCTACTGAGCTGGCCACTGGCCACTCGCATTGACCTGTGTTTCCAAGAATGCTACCGTGAGCCTGCCTGGGAGACCCGTATGACTGCCCTCCTCTGTTCGCAGATCATCAGCCGCCACCTCCTTTTTGGAACCAATGCAGGTGGACCGAGTCAGGATGGCAGAACAACGCCGGGAGGAGAGACTTGCTCACGGCTTGTGCTTATACTGCGGAAGCGCATCCCATCGGCGCCATAATTGTCTTGTAAGACCGGGAAACTCTTCCGCCTAGGTCAAGTTGAAGAGGTCACCCTAGGCGAGAGCGATGCCTCTTCACCCCTCACCCTACTAGTGCAGGTGATACATCCACAGAAACGCTTCTCTGAGCTGGCCTACGTGGATTCAGGAGCAGCTGGAAACTTCAAGAGGCAAGAAGCGGTAACGCGGCTTGGGATTCCCATAATACCTCTGTTGGCCCCTCGTTTAACCATGTCAGTAGATGGCAGACCACTGCAGGACGTCGTCACTAAGTTGACTGAAGAGGTGGAGGTGCAGATCAGGGCTCTACACTGTGAAAAGGCTGCCTTCTACGTCTTAACCAGTCTCTCCCACACTCTTCTCCTCAGGCTTCCCTGGCTCCGGGCTCATGATCCTATACTCGACTTGCGCACTGGGGATGTGCTGCAATGGAGCCCTCTCTGCCAAGAGCGATGTCTTCAGTTCATTCAGTCACCTTGTTCATCGCAATGGTCTTCAATAAAACAGAGGCGGAGGTTCTCCCACCTCATCGTCCGTATGATTGCCCCACTGACCTAGACCCTGGTTCCACGCATCCCAGAGGAAGAATCTATCTGTTGTCTCCGGATGAATCACAAGCCATGTCCAATTACACTGCGGACAATTTGGCTACTGGTTTCATTCGAAAATCCACTTTCCCTGTTGGCGCAGGGTTCTTCTTTGTTAAGAGGAAAGATGGCTCCCTTCGACCATGTATAGACTACAGGAGTTTGAACATGATCACCATCAAGAATGAATATCCACTGCCGTTGATCCCAGAGCTCTTTGACCGGCTCAAAGGGTCTGGAATCTTCACAAAATTGGATCTGCGCAGGGCCTACAACTTCGTTCGCATACGCTCCTGGGACAAATGGAAGACCGCTTTCAACACTCAGGATGGCCATTATGAGTATTTGGTCATGCCCTATGGTCTGTGTGATGCCCCCGCTGTGTTCCAAAAATTAGTTAATGACATCTTCCGAGACCTGTTATACACATGCGTAGTGGTATACCTGGATGACATCCTCATCTTCTCTCCGAATTTATCCTCCCATAGACAGGACGGGTTCAGCAAGTCCTCCAGTGAGGAGGAATCGGTTGTATGCCAAGATGGAGAAATGTATCTTTGAGCAGACCTCTTTGCCCTTTCTCGGATACATCATCTCTGATTCCGGACTACGGATGGACCCTGAGAAGCTCTCCGCTGTTCTTAAGTGGCCCCATCCAGTGGGGACCAAGACTATTCAACGGTTCCTTGGCTTTGCAAATTATTACGGACAATTCATTCTTCATTTTTCTTCCTTAATGAAACCCATCATGGCTCTCATCTGTAAGGGAGCAAATTCCTGCATCTGGACCCCAGAGGCCGAAAACGCCTTTTCCACAATAAAGCACTCCTTCTCCAAGGCTCCTACCTTGCACCGACTTGAGGTCATTCTTGAGGTAGACGCTTCGTCCATCGGAGCAGGAGCCATCCATTCACAGAGATCCTCTACCAGATGATTAGTCACCTGCATTTTTTTCTCTAAAGCGTTTACCGCAACAGAGCGCAACTATTCTATCGGAGACCGTGAATTGCTGGCCATAAAACTGGCATTGGAGGAATGGCGACACCTCCTCGAGGGTGCCGTTTATCCGTTCATAATTTTCACCAATCATAAGAATCTGGCCTAACTCCAATCCGCCTAGAGATTCAATCCCAGCCGTTTCAATGATCCCTGCTCTTTGCCCGTTTCAACTTTGAACTGAATTTTCGGCCTAGCAGTAAAAAGATCAAGGCTGATGCCCTGTCTAGGTCCTTCCAGCTATCGGATGTGGAGAAGGAGCCTTTTCATATAATAGACCCTACCAAGATAATCACTGTGGCTCCCTTACGTCTTGCCGGACGCCCGCCTTGTAAAACTTTCATGGCACTGGATAAGATGAAGAGGGTTCTGTTATGGGGTCACTCATCAAGATTTGCCGGCCACATTGGAGTTAAAAAGACTTGATTTCGTGTCACTATTAGTGGCCTACTATCTGTCAAGACATCCACGATTTTGCTGCCTCATGCCCATCTTGCGCTAGAAACAAAGCGTCTAGACAGTTGCCGGCTGGACATCTGCTGCCTCTCCCGATTCCATTGGTGCCTTGGCAACAGATTGCCATGGATTTCATCACGGATCTACCTTGCGCCTCCAGTTGCACGGTTGTATGGGTATTGGTGGATTGCTTCTCTAAAATGGCTCACTTCGTTCCTTTGCTTGGATTACCATCCGCTTCTATTCATCAAACACATCTTCTGGCTCCACAGATTTCCTCATCACATAGTGTCTGATAGGGGTGTCCAATTCACTTCCCGGTTCTAGAGGGCGTTGTGCAAACATATGGACATCACGTTGGACTTCTCTGCTTATCATCCTCAGTCCAACGGGCAGGTGGAGTGTATTAATCAAGTCCTCACAACCTATCTATGACACTTTTCCAATGCTCATCACGACAACTGGACCAGTCTCCTTCCTTGGGCAGAATTCACTTACAATAATCACTCCAGTGAGTCGTCCACTAAATCCCCTTTTTTCGTTGTATTTGGACAACATCCGGGTATGCCTCTTCCGATTTCCTCTGCATCTGGCAACCCGGCAGCTGATGCATTGTCCGTGGACTTCACCAAGACCTGGGAGGAGACCATAAATGCTCTTACACAGGCCTCCAGCAGGATGAAGTGACATGACAATAAGAGGCGCCTGGACTCTCCGTATTTTCTTCCAGGCGATAAAGTATGGCTTTCATCCAAGTACATCAGGCTAAAGGTGCCATCCTATAAGATAGGGTCACGTTAGGTTGGTCCCTTCGAAGTCTTGGGACGCATCAACGACGTTGCCTACAAGCTAAAACTGCTTGCCTCACTTCGCATCCCCAACTCCTTTCATGTCTCGCTGTTGAAACTGGTGGTGCTTAATCGCTTTCATTCTTCCTCCGGCACTGTTCCACGGCCTCTCAGCTCTGAGAACGTCTTCTAAGTAAAAGACATCCTTGCCATGAAGAAGAGCAGAGGCAAGACTCTCTTCTTGATTGACTGGGTTGGCTTTGGTCCTGAGGAGAGAACCTGGGAGCCACAGGAGTATATTAATGCACCTCGAGTTCTGGAGAGATTCCTGGTGCACCTTCAGCAGAGGGGGCATAGGGGCGGGGGTACTGTTAGGTCCCCTGGCACTACTACTATAACTACAAAAGAGGTGTCATTGGAGCTGTTGGACATAAACCTATACTAATTACACCACTAACATGCTGCTGACAGGTTCACTTTAACACTTGAATTTGATTTAAACTGTAGATCATTTTCTGAATATAGATTGCCATTATGCCCGAATTCCTGGCGTTCACTTAATTGGTTCATCGCATTTCCCCATTGTAGTTAATGACTCTTGTTAAGTATAAGGCATGTGATTTTGTTCCCTTTCGGGTGGTTTGCTGTTACTGACATCCCGGACTCACACCGCGGGATCAGGCCACATACACGTTCATTTAGCAGCAAACCACGAGCTGCCTCTTCTGCCTTATAGTGTCACATCATTAACCACACAGTACTTACAAAATGCTCCAATTACCCCTTGTGATATTAACGCAGTACCTAATGCACATCCTCTGCAAATATGAAGCTGCATCCATAAGTAAACTCCATAAATCCTGACATATTTATTGGTATTTAATAGGGAAGCAGAAATCTCCGCTTTAAGGTGTCCAGGCCTCAGAGCTTCCCGTTGTGCTACATTAACCCAATGCAATTCTATAAAAGTGATAGATAGACACAATTTTCTCTCCATTTCTCTTGCCTCCCCCCATATGATGAATGAGATGCCCCGCAAGCTGTTCTGTTATTTGGGAAATTCTCCAGGGATGGAAGTCCCAGCTGCCAGCGCCTCGAAGAGGCTGTATCTACTGGCAGGATAAAATATATCCTATATTCCATCCCAGAGGAAACATTAGCGGTGGCATAATAGCTTAGTATGGCTGCCAGAGTACAACTGTTTACATTACTGCAATCTGGGTGGTTTATGTGTCCGCACCACAAGGGGTTGAGCCTAGGTTTATGTCTATATCAATGGGCCTTGTTAATAGGCGCAGTAAAAGATAATTACAAGAACATGCACAATCCAATGTAGTGGTAATGGGAATTAGAATATATTCTATGCAATTGCATGATTATGGGCTGTACATCCCTCTCAGAAATTCCCATCGTGCTTTTTCTATATTATATACTTATTCATTTCTTATCATTTATATGAAGGTAATACATATGTGAAGATCATTCGATACTTGACCATCTTATCCTATTTATTTTATCCAGAGTAGCCAAACAGTCACGAATTTTAAATTAAAGAGATAGTGAGTAGATGGAACCAATTAGTAAACTTAGCCGATTAAATATTGATCAACTGCTCTTTTCTGCCTTCTTGATGTCCGTCAGATCACTTTTTTGCATCTTCGCTCAGCATGTTGGGTTTTCCTGCTGCTTCAAAAACAAGTTTACTTTTTGACTGCTGAACTGATCCTTGTGCGGTACAAAAAGGAGTAGAAGCCTCTCAAGCTCTTACATCAAGTGAAATAAATTTATATTCTACACATTATTAATACATTCTATATATATTTAAAATATGGTTTATTACCGTATATACATTTCTGTGTGTGCATATACTGTATATTTTTGGTGACACATTGAGGGGTATTGTGTTAGATGGGAGATATACTTCTCCCAGCAAGAGCCTCTTGCATTAGTGGGAAGCAGGACAGGAGGTCAAGCATTAGCCTGAACCTTCTCTGATATTCCATGTTTTGGGGCCAAGCCCGAGTTGCACAACTGACGGAGTTAGGATAGTAAAAATAGACAACTCTGACTCCTCAGTGTGTGATGGTGTGGCGCCTCTGCGACCAGGTGGCCACAAGAGGGAAGTGCAGCCAGGTAAGCAAGGTGGTTGAAAACACACCCACACCGCACAAACACCAACCCTACGCCTAGGACTCTAGGTTGGGCAAGGGGTGGCGGGTGTAGCAAAGTAAGTGGAATGTAGGTGGACAGAGAGACCAACACAATAAAAAACCCAGGAACACATAGGGGTAGTGAGTCGGAGTCAGTAGAGAGAGAACAGAGAGACTTCCCAGGAGGTTCCGGGTTCCCTGGAGGCACAGAATCCTGAGAGGCACAGATCCTAGGAGAGAAAGCCCACTCCATAGCCTGGAGGTGACGGGAAGGAGAAAAAGACTTAAAGGAGACCCCACAGCTGAAGGAAGGTGGGAGGACAAGGGCCCGGCAGCCGCACACATCTAAGCTGGCCGGAGGCACCCTTAGAAAAGTGACTGACAGAAGGAGCCTGGTGTGCCCGAATATCTGAACCTGGGACACTGGAGGGCAAGGTCAATGCCAGAGAACCGGCTCGGAAGAAGTGGCCGGTTATTCCAGACCCAAATCACGAGACACACCGGTGGGGAGCAGAAACTTTATGTGCTGCAGCCTAACTTTCCACCACGGACTAAGAACACAGTTGTCAAACTAGGACTGGTGACCCTGACTGCAAGGGAAATATATTCACCCGTGAGTCCGCGAGGACCAGACTGAGCCCGTGGGTGAGGTACTATGTTAACACAGAGAGAGAGGGGCCTGAAAGGACTTTGAGGGAGAAACACAGAAACGCTACCTGAGCTGCACAGTTTGAGTTGCCCTGAGCAGTTTAAATTGTGTGAACTGTACTGAAAGGACTGTAAACTCTCAACGGTTGTCCAGGAAAGACCTAGAGTAAAGTATCCAGTAAGCTCACACTTGCCTGAGACTGTTCCTTTCCAGCACCACGTCCAGCACCAGGACAACCAGCACTGTGAGGAGCTGCAGCAGCAAAGTAAGTGACTTTGTACCCAGCACAAACCCTCACTGCGTCCCATCCTATACCACTTCACCTACCCTGGCAACCCTCAGCCCTACCCGAGGAGGGCTTACCATCCACACTGCCCCAAGTCACTGTCCCCAGCAGGAATAAGGCAGCGGTGGTTCTAATAACATACGTGGCGTCACGACAAATCCCCTGTAATAACCCCCTTTTTGGACTGATCCCAGGCCACCGGACTGGGTTACGAAAACCGTGATACCCCAGAGAGACAGCACCGGCCCGGTTCCCGAGAACACCATGGGAGCGCATCAATGGCGTTTTGGCTGGAAGGCTGAAGCAGGTTTTGTGTGAGCAATGTAATGGACTGACACGTCCAGGCCCTAATCTATGCTGTTTGACAGACTGTACTTCTGCTTTGCATTGCCTTCAGATGTAAGACTGTGTTTCTCTTTTGTGCTACCAGTGCGACACTGAGTTTAGACCTCAAATCTTATGTGTGCCTCTTTACTGCGTACCTGCCATTGCCTACCAGAGCTAATCTCCCACAATGTATATACTATATAAATATATATATATGTGTGAAAAAAGGGACTGCAGCACTCGTTATAGGATGTTTCTTTATGCCTTTATTGGCCTTCAGGCAAAGATGGCGATGTTTCGGTCAGCCAAGTGACCTTCCTCACTTGGCTGACCGAAACGTCGCCATCTTTGCCTGAAGGCCAATGAAGGCATAAAGAAACATCCTATAACATGTGCTGCAGTCCCTTTTTTCATTTTTATGGTTTGTACATTGGCAATTGATTCCTGCCAAGGACTGATAAGCACCTAGCACCTAGCTATGCTAAACTGAAGCGCTGCTCTAAAACTTTTTTCTACATCTATCTATCTATCTATCTATCTATCTATCTATCTATCTATCTATCTATCTACTAGAAAAACCAGTACACCCACTTAGAAGTGCGACAGGGAGGACAAGGAGGGCAGGGATGTCAGCGTAGGACTCATCAGACCTGAGGTCACCGTGTCGTGGTTGATGAGCAAGCAGATATTGGCCAATGTATGTACCAAGAACCTCAGAAAATAAAAAAAATAAGATATTGAGTTTTTTTTAAAAAACGTAAGTTTTTAATTTTTTCCTCATATACCGTTTGTTAGCATGTGTGCATTATTGGTAGTAGCTGAGTGCTGCAGAGAAATTTTTTTCTGGTTGTTTGATCCAGCGTCCCTGCTGGCACCAGTTCACACTGTGTCTTTGAGTGCTGTGCAGTTTTTTCTGTTTTATGTCTAATATGTGGAGTTGCTGGCTCCATGTCTGCACTTAGCACCCTCATCGCCCCCAGGTGGTCTGACTGAGGTTGAGATGGTGTCCACCCACTTAGAAGTGGGACAGGGAGGACAAGGAGGACAGGGATGTCAGCGTAGGACTCATCAGACCTGAGGTCACCGTGTCGTGGTTGAAGAGCAAGCAGATATTGGCCAATGTATGTACCAAGAACCTCAGAAAATAAAAAAAATAAGATATTGAGTTTTTTTTTTTTCCTCATATACCACTTGTTAGCATGTGTGCATTATTGGTAGTAGCTGAGTGCTGCAGAGAATTTTTTTCTGGTTGTTTGATCCAGCGTCCCTGCTGGCACCAGTTCACACTATGTCTTTGAGTGCTGTGCAGTTTTTTCTGTTATCTATCTATCTATCTATCTATCTATCTATCTATCTATCTATCTATCTATCTATCTATCTATCTATCTATCTATCATATATAGATTTAATAGAAAAATCATCAGCACTACCAAATCAATAAGTACAGGTGCCCAACCTTGAAAGGCTCTGTTCAAACCTTAAAGGGATCCTGTCACCCCCAAAACACCTCATAAGGTATTAAAAGATGTCCCTAGAGCATATTAACACTTATCCTACACTCCTTTTGGCTCCTAAATGCATCTAGTGAAAATGTATAAAAATGTTTTTAAACTCACTCATTAGGTATGTTAATGAGTGGCTACTGTAAGCATAGTCACCCAGGCAGTCTCTCCCTCCTCATAATATCACGCCTCAATAGGCGTGATCTTCAACGCTGTGTGTCGGCGTGGCTGCAGTGCGGCTGTATGATGCGAATCGCGTCATTTGCGGCTTCGGGTGACGTGGTACACCCGTGCCGCTCTGTTATGCCTCCAGCACGCATGCGCAGTGCGGGGCTTGAAGCTAACAGAGCGGCGCGGGTGTACCCACGTCACCCAAAGCCGGAAATGACGCGATTCGCGTCATACAGCCGCACACTGCAGCCCGGGCAGCACAGAGGAGAGAGGGGAGGCGCGCATTTGAATCAGCATTCAAGATCACGCCTATTGAGGCGTGATATTATGAGGAGTGAGAGCCTGCCTGGGTGACTATGAATACAGTAGCCACTCATTAACATCGCTAATGAGTGAGTTTAATAACATTTTTATACATTTTCACTAGATGCATTTAGGAGCCAAAAGGAGTGTAGGATAAGTGTTAATATGCTCTAGGGACATCTTTTAATATCTTATGAGGCATTTTGGGGGTGATAGGATCCCTTTAAAGGCAGAGCAATCTGCTGAAACGTTGCCATGGATCACTAAATATCCACCTGATTTTCACATTGATTTGGAGTGCTGCCTGTTTTTTTCTTTTGGATATATACACTGTGTTCCAAATTCTTATGCAAATGTTCTTTTTTTCTGATTTTCCTAAATGGTCTGTGCAAATGACAGTCAGTGTAATAAAAGTCATCACCCGTTAAAGTATACATCGAATTTTATTGAAGAAACCTCCCAATGATAACAGTATATTCAGTATAATCTTCAAAATGTAAAAAGAACTCTAAATGGACTGTTCCAAATTATTAGACACGGTAGAGTTTCTAAACATTTGATATGTTTGAAAGAACTGAAAATGGTGATTTGTTGAATTTGCAGCATTAGGAGGTCACACTCACTGAAATAAAAAGCTATTTAACTCCAAAACATCCTATCAGGCCAAGTTACATGTTAACATAGGAACCCTTCTTTGATATCACCTTCACAAGTCTTGCATCCAATGAACTTGTGAGTTTCTGGAGAGTTTCTGCTTGTATTTCTTTGCATGATGTCAGAATAACCTCCCAGAGCTGCTGTTTTGATGTGAACTGCCTCCCACCCTCGTAGATCTTTTGCTTGATTATACTCCTAAGGTTCTCTATAGGGTTGAGGTCAGGGGACGATGGTGGCCACACCATGAGTTTATCTCCTTTTATGCCCATAGCAGCCAATGGCAGGGAGGTATTCTTTGCAGCATGAGATGGTGCATTGACATGCATGAAGATGATTTTGCTCCTGAAGGCACTTTTTTGCTTTTTGTACCATGGAAGAAAGTTCTCAGTTGGGAACTCTATATATAAGTTGCAGAGGTCATTTGCACACCTTCAGGAACATTAAAGGGGCCTACCAGCTGTTTCCCAATGATTCCAGCCCAAAACATGACTCCTCCACCTCCTTGCTGACATTGCAGCCCTGTTGGGACCTGGTGGCATCCACCAACCATCCACTACTCTATTCATCTGGACCATCCAGGGTTGCTCGGCACTCATCAGTAAACAAGACTGTTTGAAAATTAGTCTTCATGTATATCTGGACCGACTGCAACTGTTTCTGCTTGTGAGCACTGTTTAGGGGTGGCCGAATAGTCGGTTTATGCACATAGCCTTTGAAGGATCCTACACCTTGAGGTTCGAGGGACTCCAGAGGCACCAGCAGCTTCAAATATCTGTTTGTTGGTTTGTATGGCCTTTTTAGCAGCTGCTCTCTTAATCTGATGAAGTTGCCTGGCAGAAACCTTCCTCATTCTGCCTTTAACTGCACGAACACATCTGTGCTCAGAATCAGCCACAAATCTCTTCACAATACGATGATCACGCTTAAGTTTTCATGCAATATCAAATGTTTTCATCCCTTGTCCAAGGCACTATTTGTTGCTTTTCGGCAGCAGAGACATCCTTTTTCTTTCCCATGTTACTTGAAAACTGTGGCCTGCATAATAATGTGGAACACCCAGTTTTCCTTTTATTGGGCCCACCTGCCAAACTAATTATCACAGATATCTGAGATCGATTTCAATGATCCAAAGAACCCTGAGACACAATACCATCAATGGGTTTCATTGAAAAAAAATAAAAATAAAACCCTATGACACTTAAAACCAATTTGCATAATAATTTGGAACACAGTGTATATAGATATCTATTTACATAATTGCCTTGTCATGTTCATCATCCACATCCATCTGTACGAGGCCGAATCCCACAATCCACTGTACTGACAAGAAGGTCACCTGAAGCCATATTGGGACACCCAAGTGATGGGTCTCCCAATATGGTGCCGGACACCAACACTGCAAATGACTCACCATTGCCGGATGCTCACGTCTCAGGCGTTGATTCCCTCGTCACAGTTCCGCGCCTGAGGCTAGCGGTTGGTGTGGTACAGGGTATACAGTCTTAGGTAACGGACCGGGTGGTCTCAGCGGTGACTGATCTTAGTCCAGAGCTCCAAGGTGTTCCTCCTTTGTCTAACTTTTCTATATTGGTTGCAGGTGTCGCCTTGGTGCGCCTGTTCGAGGTACGGGGAAGACTTCTGAAGGATTCCCTACCGGGTGCTAGTCGGTTGTACGGGGCCTGTTTCCCTATCGTGGGTATCTCGCTGGCAAGACGGCTAAGTTGCGGCTGCAGTGAAGTGCTCCTAAGAAGTGGTTCCTTCACTCCGGAGTCTGCAGAACAGTGACGGACGCAAATTCGCCTCGGTCCCGGTGTCCGGTAGGTTGGGCACGGGTATGCTTGAACCCGCTCAGTAGCTGCCCTTGTTCCGGTCTGGGTCACCGCTTAATGATGCCCAGCCGGTAAGTTTGGTTTCAGGGCTGCACAGCAGTGTGCAGGTCCCTGCTCCTTCTCCTTCTCCTCCAACACTTCTCCTACGTTTCTAGCTTCTCCCCCACACTACACCTTGCACTCCTCCCAGCAGGACCTGATTGGCCCTCTACCTCTAGTGTGTTGTGTGTTGTATGGAGCTCTGGGTTTAACCATGTCATCACTGAGACGGAAGATATTACATCTTCAGTCAGGGATGCAATACCTTCCTGTGACGCACTCGTTGCGGGACACCACACAAACTCTGCCACCCGCTGCACTCCCGCCACTACAATCCCCACCCTGCCGCACTCCTGCTGTCCGACACCCCAGCCGCCCGACAGCCCCACCACACCACTGCACCTGTCTTCACCCACCATGTTAGGAAACTCAGAGGCTCTGTCTGCGGCTTGTCTGTCCAGGAAGAGATGGGGTGCGGGCACCCTCTGGTGGCTACAGAGAGTGCCTCGCTACAAATGTGCTTTTGCACACACAGGCTGTAGACAGAGCCTCGGAATGTTCTACCGTGGAGGCTGTGCGGCCTCCAAAGAAATACCCCCCCACATCATGACAGACTAAACCGCACATACTGGAGTATGTTGGAGGCAGCAGAATGTTCTCCATGGAGTCTCCAGACTCTATCATGTGTCATGCATGCTCAGTGTGAGCCTGCTCTTATCTGTGAAGAGCACAAGGCGCCAATATTGAATCTGCCATTCTTCATGTTCTCTAGCAAATGGTAATCACCCTGTACAATGTTGTACGGCAAGCACAACACCCACTTGTGGACGTTGGGCCTCATACCACCCTGATGAAGTCTGTTTCTAACTGTTTAAGCAGACACATGACTGTTAGTGGCCTGCTGAAGGTAATTTTGTAGGGCTCTGGCACTGCTCCTCCTATTCCTCCTTACACAAAGGAGAAGGTAGCAGTCCTGCTGCTGGGTTTTTGCTCTTCTATGGCCCCTCCACATCTCCTGGTATCTGCTGCATGCTCTGGACACTGTGCCTACAGACACAGCTACCCTTCTTGCCGCAGCTTGCATTGATGTGCCATCCTGGATGAGCTGCACAACCTGAACAACTTCTATGGGTTGTAGACACCGCTTCATGATACCTCTAGGGGTGAGAGTAATGACAAAATGCAAATGTGACCAAAACAACAGCCAAAATGGTTGAAAACAGAGAAATGGTCTGTGATCACCACCTGCAGAACCTATCTCTTAGGGTACCTTTACACGCAGCTACAGGTAACAGGTTTTCCACAGGTAACTTACTGGCTGCAGTGAAATCATGGAGACATTATTCCATTTGTACACAGCAACAAGATAGAACCATGTCTCCATGATTTCACTGCAGCCAGTAAGTTACCTGTGGAAAACATGTTACCTGTAGCTGCGTGTAAAGGGGCCATTAGGGTCCCTTTACACGCCACCACTGGAAGGTAGCAACTGCCGGGCACTGGGGATAATTGTGCCTGTTGCCATGAAATTGCTACGAAATGCCGGCGTGTAAATAGGGCAATTCCTCCCGGTGTCCTGCAGTTGACTCAGATACCTGTTGCTGAGCCGTGCTCATAAACCCAAGGCAACACAAAGGCACAATTGCCATGGTAGTGGCGTCTAAATGGGGTACAGGCATGGATGTTGCGTCGCCTAGTGAACTCCCAGGGGCATGCCACAGCGGCATGGAAACCACGCCCCATCAGCGATCATTGGTGGGGGCTACTGTGTAACCATTGGCTGTCCCTTCACAGGGCACCATATTTAAAGAGCTGACCATTCACACTACACAATTGCAATGGCGTCATGTATTAGCCAGCATTCCTGTGCAGGCTGTCCAATCATGATGCTATTGCATTGTCCAATCAGCGTATTAGCGTCACGGAATACACAACTCTGTCACACCTATGTACTTGCGGCGCCTAATATGTACGCCCATATTCCTCTGTGGTAGCGGCGTGTAAAGCAGGGAAGGTATTCAACAGGAAGTAAGCCACAGGATCTGTCGAAACTTCCGGGGAACAAAGATACCTTCAGTTGACAACGCAATGGTGGCGTCTATATGCGGCATCAGCGATCGGTATCCACCGTTAAAAACGCGCGCGTGCACGTGCGGTGGATACCTGGTGCTAGGCACAGTGGCGGCGTGTAAAGGTACCTTTAGGGGTACTTCACACACAGCAACATCGCTACCGATGTTGCTGCAACGTCACAGGTTTTGCAACGTTGCAGCGACCTCGCTAGCGAAGTCGCTGCGTGTGACATGCTGTAGCGACCAGCAATGAGCTCCCTGATCGCTGTGGAATGGCCAGGACCATTTTTTGGTCGTTGGTCTCCCGCTGTGAGGCATATATCGGTGTGTGTGATGCCCCTCTAATCCAATGTGTTCTTTGCTAACCAGGGTACACATCAGGGTACTAAGCACAGCGCGCTTTGATTAGTAACCCGATGTGTACCTTGGTTACCAGCGTTCTCCCGTTTACCCCAGCCTATCAGAATACAGTAGGGGGACCTCGACATTGTGGAAAAGAATAATTTATATTCTTTTCCACGATGTCAAGGTTGTTACACAGGTCGCTGGTCGCTCAGGAGATCTGCCTGTTTGACAGCTCACCAGCGACCACACAGCGATGTTCCAGCGATCCCGGCCATGTCGGATCATTGGTGGGATCGCTGGAACATCGCTACGTGTAACGGGGCCCTTAAACAAAGAAAGTTGTCAGTCACCGACTGGACTGAAAATACTGGACCACCTAAGAAAGACAAAACCTCAACTTTACTTTTTTACACATTAGATTTATTAACCTTTGTACTGACCGATAGTACTGGAATTGTTAAATAATTACATTAGTCCCCAAAAATACAAATTGACTAAAACTTGTGCACACAGTATATACAGTAAAAATATTTGTATACATATCTAAAGATAAATCAAGGAAAACAGGCAGCACTCCAGTTCAGGTGAATAAAGGGTCTGTTTTTTATTCAGAGCCCATGTGGCACGACGTTTCGGTGCACAAGGCACCTTTCTCAAGTACACATTTTTTCACCGCAACTGCCGCGATCAGCGATTACCGCTGATGTGAAAGGGGCCTTATAGCGCAAAAAATACGGTGTCTTGTGAACATAGGAAATGGGCAAAAAGGGTCAAATAAATAAATAATTGTCAAACCTACAGCTATTATGCTAAGTTTTTGAGAATAATTATAGTGGGTTCTAAAACCCATGACTAGTGCGAACCTGTCCACCCCTACCAACTATATATATATACATTCAGGATCAAGCTGTTATAGCTTATTAATGCAGTATGGATTGTATGTACTTTAACGAAAAATGTGATTTTAGACTGTACTGTTTCCTCAGTTTAGTTAGAGAGACTATGAAGTGACTAGACTACGGAGTATGCACAAACCCAGTGAAGTGGGACGGTTTTGTAGCGCAGAGGCTGCTGAGGGACACCTGCTGAAAAGATAAAAGGATCTAACATCTAGTACAATCAAATCCTTCCTTCATAGGACAAAGCCTGTGGGGGTAGCACACTTTATGGAGGAAATGAAATTTCTTCAGTACAATAAAACGATAAGTCTGGAATCTCAATATCCCACATGAAATGAAGAGAAGAAAAATAATCTCCCTTCTCAATTAATTTAAGGCCACCATAATTGATTTTCACATTCTTGGACAGATATCTATACTTTGCTAAAATATATTCAACAAAAATACTCAGAAGCCTTTCTAATCAAATTCCTGTATATATATACAGTGCCTTGCGAAAATATTCACCCCTTGGCGTTTTTCATGTTTTGCTACCTCACAAACTGAAATGTCACTGTTTTTGTTTGAGGGTTTGAATCAGTTCACAGGTAAAGACAGTCCACGCATCCACCCAGCTTAGCCACAGACCCTCAACAAGTCTTTTTATCAAAAGTAAAATCCCATACCCTCAGAACATTTTCATAGCCCTGAAGACATTAACTCTTTCCTTATTTTAACATTTCCCCTGTTTTTTGCAAGTCTGTCAAATAAATCTTGTTCCTAATTCCATTATCGGAGAAAGAAAGGGCGCTCACCCATTGTTGTGCAATGTGCTCACCTTGTTGTATATGTTACAAGCTTATCACATGCATATATTCTCCTGAGATCGTGGCTACTGGTCCAGGAGCTGGGTGGTGGTTACTTTCCAGGAGGTTCCGACCCCAGTAAAACACAGTAAACAATATTCTGGTTTGTTAACGATATGGGATACTCAGGTGTCAGGATAGAAAAAAAGGAATGTATCTTTCATATCATAAAAAATATCATTTATACATTTATTATATGTATGCAAATATTAAACAGTAGTAATTTAAAAGATTAG
Source organism: Allobates femoralis (assembly GCA_033576535.1). Classification (NCBI taxonomy): domain Eukaryota; kingdom Metazoa; phylum Chordata; class Amphibia; order Anura; family Aromobatidae; genus Allobates; species Allobates femoralis. The sequence continues at coordinate 341,995,218 of JARQOC010000006.1, forward strand.
CTGTTCTCCCCTCACTCCCTGTACTCTGCACCCATCCTACCCTCACTCCTCATACTGTGTCCACAGCCATTCCCCTCAACTCCCCTTTTGAAGTTGGGATTCGGTAATGTTAGCTGAACATGTGTATGCTTGCCAACTTGTTCACCAAACAGTTCGCCAAACTTCCAAACCCCATTGAAATTAATGTGAGGCAAAATCAAGGGCATAGAAAACCCCTTCTAAAGGGTCCAAAAGCTGAAAAAAACAGCTCAAATTAGAGCTGACACCAGGGAAAATGCCATGTATTCCTCAGAATTAACGTTTTTATCATGCTGCATTATGGATGCATGGGACAAGGCCTGACCTAGCACTTCAAGCTTTAGGTGTAGGCATGGTGCTCAGAGAACCCTGCTAAATTCATGAAACACACAACAAAGACACCCCAAGAAAAGTATCTACATTTCAAAAAATTTGGGCCAGATGCCACCAAAGTGGCCTCAGTTGATCCAGACTAAAATTGTAGAATTGCACAGATTGCACTGGGTTTAGAACAGGGCCTGACCTAGCATTTCAAGGTTAAAGATTGATCGGGAACAGGCGGATGAGTGACAGGTGTAGAACTGTTGGGCAGCATGCCCTCAAATCTCATGCAAGAGCTCCAATAAAAGTTATGCAACTCAGGTGGCACAAGTATAAGTGTCATGGACTACTATAGTAAGAAGAATTCAGGTGGGTCAGTGACCTGTATAGGCCCAGTGGGCAGGGGGCCCTAAAACGTCATGCAACTCCTCCAGTCCAGTCAATTTTATGCTCCACCACAGTAAGGTGGCACAACTATAATTTTCATTGAATATTACCTAAAGAATTATTTAGCTGGGTCAGTGACCTGTATAGACCCAGTGGGTAAGGGGGACAAAAAAAAACATGCAACTGCTTCAGTCCATTTTATGCCCCACCACCCTCAGGTGGCACAAGTATCAGCTTCATGGAGTACTAAAAGTAGAAAAGATTCAGGTGGATCAATGACCTGTATAAGCCTAGTCAGCCCTCAAACCTCATGCAAACGCTCCAATCAATTTTATGCTCTGCCACCCTCATGTGGCACAAGTATCAGTTTTGTGGAGTATTACAGGAAGAAGGATTCAGGTGGGTCAAAGAAAAGGCCTAAATTCAGGGAACAGCCTGGACTAGCATTTCAAGGTTAAACATTTATTAGTAATGGGGATCAGTGACATGTTTAGGCATCGTACTCACAGAGCCTTACTAAATTCAGGAAACAGGCAAGGAGACTTCAAAAAGAGTATCTACATTTCAAAAAATTAGGACCAGATACCACCAAAGTGACATCAATTGACACAGAATAAAAATTGGAGAATGGTGCAATCTGCATGCATGGGACAGGCTCTGGAACAGGGCCTGGACTAGCATTTCAAGGTTAAACATTCATTAGTAACAGGGGGATGAGTGACACGTGTAGGTATTGTACTCACAGGGCACTGCTAAATTCAGGAAACAGACATGCAGACCCCAAAAAGAGTCTCCATATTTAAGAAAAAATTAGGGCCAGATACCACCAAAGTGGCATCAATTGACAAAAAATAAAAATTGGACAATGGCGAGATCAGTGTAGCACACTGAAAAGTACATCGCCTAGTTTGCACCGTTTGCCCCTGGGGTGAAAAAGTCCTTGGAGATTCATGACTTGTTCATCTTGATGAAAGTTAGGTGGTCTACACTTTCAGGAGACAGCCAGATGCACTTACCCATGAGGACACAACCAGCAGTGCTGAAGACACACTCTGAGAGAAGACTGGATGCCATGTATGACAAAACCTTCAAGGCATGGCTGGTGAGCTCACGCCACTCCTCCATTTATAAAGCCCAAAATGAAAAAGAGTCCAACCCCCCTGATGAAAAGGATATCGAGCTTTAGATACTTCTGCACCCTCCTCTCAAGTCATTTTCTATGTGTCAGACTTGTACTCAGTTCTGCTTGGTGGACAGGCTGGTTTAAAAAATTGGTCAAAGGACTCTCAGAAATTGCTTCTCACAGTTGCATTGCTGCTGCTAATGTTTATCTGCTGACGGCTCGATATCTTGCGGGTAGAACATCAATGCGTACTCTGTCTCTCACTGATGGGTTGGGGAAAACCAGTCCTAAGATTGTTTACCAGCTTTTTTTGATACTCCAGCATGCGCGTGTCCTTGTCCGTGGCAGGAAGCATCAGGATAAATTTAATCTTCTACCGCAGATCCAAGAGGGTGGCAACCCAGTAGGCGTCGCTAATTCAAATCCTAACAGTACTGGCATCATGTTGCAGATAGTGCAGCAAAAAGGCGCTTATTTGTCTGAAGCATCTATGAGGCCCAGGTCCTTGTTGTATTGGTGGCGGGATAACAATCAGACAACAGAAAGGGGAATAATTTCTTCCTCATCTCCTTACTGTTCTGTGCCCATCACTTCTTCATTCTCGTGCTCCTCCATTTGTTCCTCGGCTCTTGCACCTTCACTACCAGTTTGTCTGGTACCATGACCTACTCTCTGTCACTCTTCTCCATCCTGCCATGACACCCGGCTGTGTGCAAGAGTCCAGACCTTTGAGATATTGATATCCTTTCCACATCCTCCTCTTCTTCCTCCTCCTCTTCCTGTGGTATCACCACGTCAGCACTCAGACTTTTTAAAGTTTGCTCCAGCATGTAGATGACCGGAATAGTGATGCTGATAATGGCATCGTCAGCGCTAAGCATCTTAGTAGCCATTTCAAAACTGTGCAGAACAGTGCAGATGTCCTTAATCTGTGCCCATTCTGGAAGCGTCATTTGCTTTGAGTCACTGTATACATCATTACATACTGCGCCATGGCTTGTCGCTGCTGCCACAGTCGCTGCAACATATCCAGAGTGGAATTCCACTGTGTCGGCACATCGCATATCAAATGGTTGACTGGTTTTCCGAATGACATCTGTAGCGATGCTAGTTGATTAACTCTAGAGGGGGATGCTGACTACTGGAGGGACGTGTTTGGATGGCTCTGCCAGGACATGGAAGAAGCCCTGACGTGGGTGTGCAAAAGGTGGAGCGTGGAGCGGGCCTATGAGCTGACGACGATGAGAGAAGGCCGTGAAGCGCGTGAGGCAACGGTAGCATACCAGGCAGTTGTGGAGTACCGTGCCTCGTTACCACCACCCGTCCTGACCCAGGACACGGGAGTTCAGACTGAACCCCCGGGCAACACCACCGTCCCGTACCAGCAGCTACCTCCGACTGGAGGCAGCACAGACGTCCCCTACTGACCCAGATGTCATAGTCGAAGCAGAGGATGACGAGACATACTACGAGAAGCCGGCGAACGTCGAAGGAGCCTTAGGAGGGAGCACCCTAGAAGCTGCATGGTGGAACGCATGGCAGCGGCAGCAGCAAGGAGCCCCCGCCATAGTGAGCTCAGCGGAGACGAGATTGAACTCTAGAGTCCCAACCGGCAACTCACCACCCTCACAGTACCGGTCACCCCAGCCGTCTTAATCATCTCTAAATGAAAGAGACCAAGTGGCCAGACAACGACGCCGAGAGGAATGGTCCCAGAGAGAACAAGCAACAAGGTGACTACGGGATGAGGCAAGATCACAGCCCCCGCTTCCAGTAGAACTACGCCGCCAATAAACCGTCATCTCCATGTACCAGGACAAAGGATGGGGATTTCTTAGAGAACCTGGACTTCAAGACAATGTATTTTTCGCCAGACGCGATGTAGAGTCATACCTGCGGCGAGGACACCCGGACAGAGACTAATACCAAGGTGAGCAGGTTACTTTTGAGCGTTATCCAGGCCCCTTAGGCTGGTTCGCCATAAGAATTTCCCGCCAGCCATAGACTCCCACAGTTGAGACATTGCATTGTACACAGCCCCTTTTCCAGCAACCATACCCCTTTATTTTTCCTTTCCTTTTTGCAAATCCCCAGAGTTTTGTTTTTCATCTCAAGATACAGAGACTTTTATTTTTTAACTTTTATTTTGATTCCTGTTTTATTGATAATGTGTGCTATGTGAGCAGCGGCCCAGCAGTGATAATTCCCACTGGACTGTGCAGGACAATACATTACTGCTGGGCCCGCGTAGTTAGTACCGGTCCCCGTTGGGCCAAGTTAGTTAATGTCGTTTGTGCAGAGATATAGTGAAGCCGGAAAATAATAACTTTGCCAACAGGTGGGGTCTATAATACTAACAATACTAACAACTGCAATGTCTGTCTGTACATGTGTAACGTTTAAGGAAAAGTGCCTCCTAGAAATATAAAGAAATCTAAATATGCTTGATCGTATATAGTTTACCCGATGATGTTGAATATATAAAAAAAATGCTTTTACATCTCCGGTAACATGTACAGATACTCGCGGACGAGTATATTCCATCAGGGGGGTATGTGGTGCCCCGCATGTGCAGGCGTCACAGAGGGGTACTGCACCAGTAAAAGAGATGTAAATACTCCAGCTGCAGGTGGACCCTAGGATGGTGGATTGGACCCATTCCCAGCACTCCCACATTAGTTGAGTGGTGAGAGGTTACCCGGGAGGGGATATAGTCTCCTCACGGGGGATCAAGGAGGTCTTTTGCCAGGTCTTTGCCTTTAGGTCTGAGGTCTTTTGGCTTCGGTCTGGGACCCCTGGCCTTAGGGCTAGATGGAGGCGGAGGAAAGGTATTAGGAAGATTGAACTTATTGGAACAAGGCGGAAGGTCACATCGGGTCGGTTTCAAGCCGAACCGGAGGAAAGAAGAAGGGACCTTGAGGAGGTCCTGAAAGAGGGCACCCGACGATAGAAGTCCGGGCACTAGAGATCAAGGGAGATCCTCAGAGTGGAGCAACCATACTCCAGGGGATACTCCGGTCCACCACGGGAACGCTGGGCCCGAGGATCTGGCCAGAGTTCAGCTTTGCAGTCTGCATCCGGCTGCTGTGGCTTGTTTATCAGTCGCAGCACCCTGCCATCGGAGGGGCCTGCCTGCTTCCTCACCAACGAGGGAGAGGACTCCCGGTACTACCTACATGGAGCTACTGGGTATAGATCAATCCTAGATGGGGAAGAACAGACATGGGTTAGTTAACGAAGGTACACCAAGGGTTCCACTATACCACCTGGGATCCACTTGCAGCCACCCGTTAAGCTCATATTCTTGTAACATCTGAATGCTGAACAGTGAACTGTAACTGATGCTGCTACAAGTTTACAGTAAAGTACCTGGGAGTAAGTGACTTTGCTTCTGCGTGTGTTCTTTTACTTCAATCTGTTCCCTTTGGAGGAATGCTGCCCCGGAGGAAGAGCCCTACATGTAGGGGGCTTTACCATCTAGCCGCAATATCATCTACTTCCGGCGGACTGTGGCAGCGCTGGTTACCCATCACTGGACACTGCAGGTGGCGTCACGAGAACTGTATATAGAATCCCTTGTAAATACACCCTTTTCAAAGAAGTCACCCAGGCTATGGGATCAGGCGCAGCCACTACTCCCCGTAACACAGCAGCGTTAACCCTTTGGAGCCTGACACCCGAGTACCCCATGGCCTGTGGCTCGACAATGAGCCACAGGTTGAGAATGGCAGAAATGAGCCCACAAAGATCTTGCCTTGTGCAGTGGCTCATCCAGCTGGAATAGTTGCGTGGGAATTTCTGGACAACCAGGTTGAGGACATGAGCCATGCAAGGCCCATGTGTAAGTTTTCCCCGGCATAGGGCCGCCACCAGGTTCACACCATTGTCAGACACAGCCTTTCTTAGCTCCATGTTTAGCAGAGCCAGCCATTGCTCAAACTCAGCCTGCATAGGTGTCCACAACACTTCAGCAGTGTGATACACATCTCCAAGACATTTTAATTTAAACACTGCCTGATGACGTTGAGCCCTGGCAGCGTATTATGGATGTGGGGTGGATTCTGTCTGAAATGTTGCAACATTAAGAGAGAGGTTGAGGGCGCAGCTGGAGGCCCTATAGAAGGTGGACTAGACAGAAGCAGTGGATGAAGAGGTACAGTTAGACCTTTGTCCCAAAGGTCTTTGGGATTTAAAGACTATGGGAGTAGTCCCTTCCCCACCTGACCTCGTAGCCATCAGAGTAACCCAGTGGCCAGTGAGAGAGATGTAACGCCCCTGGTCTTGTTTGACTGGGTGTCAGTGGTGATATGCACTCTGTAACACACAGAGTTTCTCAGGGAACAGATGATGTTTTCTGTGACATACTGGTGTAGTGCAGGCAGATGAAGTCCATGGAGCCTCGATTAAGAGTCTACAACATGGACACCAGACAGTTATCCCACCAGGGAAGGACCTAGCCCAGGGTATTAGTAGCCCTTAAGTCACTATCCAGCCCTTGCGAGCTTGAAGATATGGCCAGGGGTTTACCATGGACTAGGTATCCAACCACAGATAGCTGTTTCGGGGTTGTTGCCCCTCATCAGTGTGGCGCAGGATTCTGGCTGGGTGGGAGCAATGCTTGATAGACAGACATCACAAAGCACCCACTGACCTTGTGGAGACCAGCGGAGGATAACACTGCAGGCACCAGTTAAAGCACTCAAACACAGTGAAACCCAAGGTGCATTGCTCCCTATAATTTGAATATGCAGATGAAGTCCATGGAGCATTGGTTAAGAGTCTACAACATGGACACCAGCCAGTTATCCCACCAGGGAAGGACCTAGCCCAGGGTATTAGTACCCCTTAAGTCACTATCCATCCCTTGCGAGCTTGAAGATATGGCCAGGGGTTTACCATGGACTAGGTATCCAACCACAGACAGCTGTTTCAGGGTTGTTGCCTCTCATTAGTGTGGCACAGGATTCTGGCTGGGTGGGAGCAATGCTTGATAGACAGACATCACAAAGCACCCACTGACCTTGTGGAGACCAGCGGAGGATAACACTGCAGGCACCAGTTAAAGCACTGGTGTAGTGCAGGCACAGCTTTCTTCAAGAAGTAATGGTGACTGGGCAACTGATACAGGGGGGCTGCGTTGGCCATCAGCTTTTGAAAACCATCTGAATCCACCAGGTGGAAAGGCAACATTTCTGTGGTCAACACAAGGGAGAGAAGAAGTTCAAGCTCTCTGCTTTAGGATGTGTAGGAAGAAATATTATTTTCCGTGACCACAACTGCAGGACCGAGAACTAGCTGCTGTTGTCACAGTGTAGTGAGAATGATGATGAGGGAATGGCAGGTATGGGCAGGGTGACCAGGGAAGACTAGTCTGACTCTAGTCTATGAACCCTGAATGGCTCTGATCCCGAAGATATCTCTGAAGGTGAGAAGGTCGGGTCCAGCCTCTCCCTAAAACTCCTCCACCAGCCCTGCGCTATTCCCCCTTACCTCCCTCCACAGAACTGGTATACAGCAACTCCAAAGGAAAGGACTTCAGCCACACAAACACACAGGTCAGCACAGCATGGCTTCCAGGCATAGAGTGAAATTCTATCAGCAGCACCACCTGGTGGAAGGAGAAGCTACTTAAAGGCTAGGGGGAGGGGATTTCAGGTGAGTCACACATTAACCCCTCAACCAGCAGTTGAACCTAATAGAGAATGCAGTTCTGGAGCACAAGACAGGGCCAGGACCTTCACAACTATCAACCATGCAGCTCTTAAAGACAAACATACACAGCAGCATTCAGCAATGTCAGCGCCATCTAAGTGCATGACAAATGTGCTATGAGAGGGTGGAGTAGGGTGTACCCGACAAACTGCTGCACTGTGAAGGAGATACAGGCGCAGATGCTATGGTGGGTTGACGAACAAGTGGTATGCTTAGTGTCTAGAATTGGTCCAAACCAGCAGTCGTGTCCACTTCAGTAACAGCTGACTGTCTGTCAGTAACACTGACTTTAGCAGGTAAGCATGTGGAGGTTCTGCGGCTGGACAGCTGTCGGACAACACTTGCCGCGCTGATGGAGGAGGAAGCAGCAGATGCATTTGATGCAGCAGACGATGTTCAGTGAGGCCCACTAGGCACAGTTGTACATGGGTAATTTTGCCAGACTAATGCATGGTGGTGTTTCATGCGTGTAGTAGTCAAATTGTTGGATTTTTTGCCTCTATTCAATATTTTTGTATAAAGTTTGCAAATAATAGGAGTTGTGTCATTTTTTGCAATGTCAAAAAAGGCCAGCAACCCTTGCTGCATTGGAAAACTGCAAACATGAAACTTCTGTTGTCCAGAGCCAGAGTTGTGGCTGAGGATGTAGTGCTTGTTGTGCTTGCAGCCCTCAGTCTCTGTGCGGGAACATGCAACCTAACCTCTCCTTCCTCCTCTGCTGACCATCCGTCCTCAGACCCAACTCCAAAAGATTTTGGGATATCTGTGCAGATGCTTTCCTCCTCTGGAGTATGTGAATCTTTGGAGCAGATGTCTGATGCCAATGGATTGAAATGTGTGAACATCTCTGCAGAATAGCTCATCTGTGTTTCTCCACAATAAGTTTTCGTTATTGGAGAGTTGTGACACGGGGTGACACATGGGTAATTGAGGCGCCAACTCTGAGGACTCTACTGTTACTGTGATATTGAAGTGGATGAACAGGAGGACGTGCTACTTAATACAGGACTTGCCATAAACTGTTGCAAAAGCTCTTTTTGGGCCTCATCCACAACTTGTTTCACTCTGCTGCTGGTAAACAAATAGACTGGAGTAGTATGTCCAGTAACAGGAATTGCCACTTCGCTTGGGATATGATGAGCCAATGTTTGGTTACTACAGCTTTCAGTAACATTAGCAGTAGCACCTACACAGCATTCACCTCGAACATCAAGCCTACTCCCCTTTAGAGCAACCTTTTTCCCCTTCCCCTTTCCACCACAACTTCTGGATTTCCCACTCATCTTTTATACACAAAGATTTGGAAAGCACTTATTTGAGGCCAAATACAGCCTTTTTAGGGGGAGTAAAGGATTTTGCAATTACTGCTTTGAGGCTAAAAAAATTGCCTGTTTAGTACAAACTTAATCACTGCTTAGAGGTCAAACACAGACTATTAAGGGGAAACTGACTTATTTGGCAATAAACTGGTTTGGGACAAAAAAATGCCTTTTTTAAGTACAAATTGAAGGATTTGAGAGTCGCAGGTTAGAGACAAAACAGCCTTTTTAAGGGAAACTGAAGGGTTTGGCAATCACTGATTTGAGGCCAAACAACCTTTTCATAGGAAACTGAAGGATTTGGGAATAACTGGTTTGAGGCCTAACACAGCCTTTTTAGGAGAAACTGAAAGATTTGTCAATCCCATGCTTTATGCAAAAATCGCAGCTTTGGCAATGCACACAAATTTAGAATTCACACTTGTTTTCAGCATAAAATGTCTATGTCTGGATGGGGTAAAAAATGTTTGTACCGTGTTAGCCAGTAGATAGATACCTTTTAATGGCTAACTGAAAAGTTAGTAAATAATAGCAAGCTTTCGAGACTCTATAGCCTCTTCATCAGTCTTAATAATGACACAACTTCTGAAGACTCATATATATACAAATGCAGGGTGGGATAATGCAGTAAATAAGACAGGTGACGTGAAGCTGAATATAGTGGTCAGTCTTGGGAGGGAGGAAGGCCAGCTGGGGAAGTGAAATCAGAGTTCAGAGAACAGTGAACTGTTCCGATATTTACTATCATAATCATTTCACCCCATCTCATTCCTACTCTGCTCCATCTCACTTTTCTTAAGAACTGCAGTATTCCATGTCATCATGTGTATATACAGTGCTTTTTTTGTAAAAGAATATTTGCCAGTACTGAGGCAAGGAGCGGGGGAATTAGGGGTTCTGTCACGCGCCAGCGGCTTGAGGAGCGGGGGGAAGGGTTATGGAGCTATCCGGCGCCTGCGGGGAGAAGGGGGGTGCTTTCTTTCAGCCAAGAGATCCTGTGGGCTGCATGCAGTGGACCGCAATCCCCATATAGCTCCGCCCCCTCTGCATATTTTCCGGTACGCCGTACCACCACGTACCCCCACAGAAAAAGCACTGTGTATATACATGTCCTACATTAGACTTTGTCTCATACCAGCTCAAAACAAGTCCCCTTTTTTACTTTATAATAGCTTTCCTTTAACAAAGTCACATAAAAAGATCAGGTGTTTTATTCCTAATCTCAGGAAATATTCTTACTCCAGATAATTAATTTAATTATCCTTTATTAAATCACAATAAAAATATTAAAAACATTAGAGCATTCCCTCCTGGGAAACACATCAGAAACTGCCCACATTCATTACAACTTCATAGTATTTCATCCATTGTCCTCATATATCACTAGCTGGGTGCCCGATGCACATGCATCGGGATTCTAGCAGAGCGAGTCTCTGACTCGCAATGGCCGCTTCGCGGCCAATGCTTCGCGCTGCTAAGGCGACTCGCCATGCCCGCTGCGCGGGCATAGCGAGTCGCCTTACAACTACTCGCAATGGCCGCTGCGCGGCCAATGCTTCGGGCGTATCCACATGACGACACTGACTCGCAGCGTGAGCGGACTCAAAAGGGGCAAAAAACCCATTCGTGATTATATAATAGATAACCAAAAGATCCTCATAGGCATTTAACATATAGAAGCGTACATATCAACACTTACAGGGGAATAACAGTATATCCACTGATGATACAGACCACACCAAATAGCCCATTTTGACCACAATATCTCGGGAATCAACTACAATTCACCCAGACACTATGCTATGGCTGCACACCTCCTTAATCCTCATCTACAGTGATTCTCATGAAATATACTGACTAATGGTTTTACCCCTGTGGACAAGGTTCATACCTAGTTATTTTCTCTGTCAGCATCTGTGGTTACTCCTCCCCTACAGCTTTCGCAACCCGCTTCTTCTGGGGGGCGTTTAAGGTCCCATAAGCTAGGGGGTTTTATTACACTTTTCACCCAATCTATTGCCGTCACGTCATATCCCCATGTGACCCTCCCATTAGTGGCGCACTGACATTACACATAGCGCAACCTTCTATTGGCCCCCACTGCTTGCGGCGTGACGCAATACACCAGCGTCGGTCACGTGTGCCGCAAGTCTAGTGAGCGCATTGCATTATGGTAATAGAGCCTGAGCACTGAGGATCTTTTGTTTATGGTATATGAGGACAATGGATGAAATACTATGAAATTGTAATTAATCTGGGCAGTTTCTGATGTGTTTCCCAGGAGGGAATGCTCTAATGTTTATAAGATTTTTATTGTGATTTAATAAAGGATAATTAAATTAATTATCTGGAGTAAGAATCTTTCCTGGGATTAGGAATAAAAACATCTTATCTTTTTATGTGACTTTGTCTTATACCAGCCTGAAGAAGAGAACTTAGATGTCTCGAAAGTTTGCTATTTGTTACCATATTTTCAGTTACCATTAAAAGGTATTTGTCACATATTGACTGCCTTCAGCCAATAGGTGCTGCTGCTGTTGTAGTTTCAACCAAGCTTTTTTTTTCCTTCAATCACTATGGCTCTGCATGTGGAGGTTGCTGAATGTTTGGTGGAAGTGACTTCGTTCAGGTGAGCTGAGGGTGTGTGTCTGAGCCTTCTGCCCTCCACCACTTGGCCATAAATACTTCAGCTTCCTTCCACTTGATGTCGCTGATTCAGTCCATTCTGGTCTAGCACCCAAGCTGTGGAGTCAGGCTCTGTTGAGCTCTTCTGTTGCTGCTGAGGACTTGCATTTGAAGCTCCTGGGTTGTTCCAGGTCCGTGGGTAGAGGTAGGGGCTTTTAGCCTAGGGTCTTTCAGGAGCTTAGGAATAAGGGTGGCGACTCAGACCTTCTCACCTTCAGAGGTACCTCTGAGAACAGAATGAGTTAGGGATCCCAGTGTAAAGGGTTAGATTAGCCCCCCACCGATTCCCTTGCCCACCTCTCCATCCGGGTTCCTGATTCCTTCACCTTCTAAGCGTGACACTATCAACCACTGAGAAATCTAAGATTTTAATATTTATAAATCAACTGAGGAATTTTCAAGTTCCGGACCAATCACTAATCAAAGGACATCAATACTGTCTGTGCCTCTTATTTCTGAACTCTGATTTTACTTCCCCAGCTTCTCTTTCCCCCTACCAAGACTAACCACTATATGCTTCACGTCACCTGTCTTATGTACTGCATTATCCCACCCTGCATTTGTATATATATGTGTGTCTTCAAAAGCTGTGTCATTATTAAGCCGGATGAAGAGGCCATAGAGTCTCGAAAGCTTGCTATGTTTTCAGTTAGCCATTAAAAGGTTTCAACCACTGAGGACTGTCAGATTGTAATATTTTTTTATGTGCAGCAGCACTGTTCCTAAGCAGTAGCACTCTGAAAATGGCGAGGATGGCAAATGGCACCTCTTATATCCCAAGGGACATGTGACTTTGGCAGCCAATGAAACAAGCCAGCCAATGACACAAGCCATTGTGTTTTCAACTTTTGAATGTTGTATGCGCCCTGATTGGCTTCTGGCCTGGAACATGCACACCAAAAATGTCGGGGAAATATATGGAGTCCGACACTAGTCTGACTTCTCCCCACCTCCTCTCCTCATCAAACATGTCCCATCCACTATCCTACACTCTCATAAGGTAGGAGAAAAGCATCAATTAAACATAGCAATGCTTTTTTTTATCCAATCAGTTTACGAACAATCAGTTTCCGATCTCGAACAAAATCTGCAATGTTTGTGCCGAATTTGAAATTGGTGAACATGTTCAGGGAAAGTTCACTCATCTCTACTTATCATCAACCTTCTGCTGACTATGCGGCACCGAGGAGAGACGTCAGTGGTGTGATCAGCTGCTGCTGATGTCACCTTGACCTGGAAGTGGCGGATAAGTGCTTCAATTGTATTTGCTTCTGATAGATACGAGTACAATTGATTGTTGGGAGCTGTTTCTGCATACTCTCTGGAATGCTGTCAGCTTGATAGCTGCTCAGAGAACGCCTGACTCCCAATAGAGAGGAGGTGGTAATATACATCTGCCGGGGAGACCCCCTGCCTACTGTGCCCAGATACACTTCCGGGGAGAGTGGTTCCTGTATTGATGCATTTTAACAGATGCAATGTGGTATTGAAATCATAGGAGGTGTGGGTATGCTGTGCTGCTGGTTTTAGAATCAAGAAAAAATGATTCACAGATTCTTTTTGGCTCTAACCAAAGAAGTCAGAGGTGCGCTGCAGCCAAATAGAGAGGTGCTTGTTTGCTTTATGTACAGGTGCATCTCAATGCATTAGAATATCATCAAAAAATTCATTTATTTCACTAATTCAATACATAAAGTGAAACACATATATTATATAGAGTCATTACAGAGTGATCTATTTCAATAAAAACAAACAAAGGTCATTTAGTCATTAAAGTAGGGAGGATGAAGGTTCTGAGAGATGAAATATTACCTAAATAAGTATCAGAGGCTTCACCTTGTGTGGTTGTGAGAGTCACAACCACTATGAAAGCATATCACGGCTGCTGCAGTCCTTTATGATAGACAGTAAACTATAACAATAAATGCTTTTTTGATATGTACACCCTGTGGCACATGTACCCAAGCATCTACCAGAGAGCCGTGCACACAGTGAATCGATCCAACCCTGTGGCACATGTACCCAATCTACCAGAGAGCCGTGCACACAGTGAATCGATCCAACCCTGTGGCACATGTACCCAATCTACCAGAGAGCCGTGCACACAGTGAATCGATCCAACCCTGTGGCACATGTACCCAATCTACCAGAGAGCCGTGCACACAGTGAATCGATCCAACCCTGTGGCACATGTACCCAATCTACCAGAGAGCCGTGCACACAGTGAATCGATCCAACCCTGTGGCACATGTACCCAATCTACCAGAGAGCCGTGCACACAGTGATTCGATCCAATTACTTTTTCTTGAAAAGAAACATTCCAGATGACAAGCCCTAATAATAACTATCCCTCCACCATGCATCTTTAGTCCATTATTTCCGAAGATAAACAAGATTGCTGATGAGTGTGGGTACAAAAAAAGCTTTCTTTCTTCCCAATCAGGACGTTAAACGACAGAAGGAAAGAAAAACTTCCTTTCCTAAGAAAAAAATCATCCTAATCAGAATTATTCCACTGGATATCAACACATAAGGGCAGAGGATGTCAGAAACATTACAAAGTAATACACCACACCCCGACAAGAAAATAATAAATTACCAGGTACACCATATTCCCAAGGTAACGTTTGTGTAGTAAGGTCTAAGCACCAACTGGCTATTCTAAATGGATATGTTCTATTTAGAAAATGCACAAATGACAAGGTAATCTTGAGATGCTTGGGCCCCATCATTACCATTGTGCATGTTTTTTTGCCTAGTCTTGTGTGTTTTGCATTTTTATTTCATTTCGTCCCATTTCATCATTTTTTTCGCACCTTTTCTGAAGTCTATTTTACATGTTCTCATATAGGTTCTAATCCAGCTACATCCTTTTATTTTTTTAGTCATTTTCATTTTTTCTTACTTTTTTTTAATAATAATATTCTGTTGTCACAATCGTGTACTATAGACATTTTTCCCCTTGAGTTTGCTGTGCTCAGTTTTATGAAAAAGCAGTCAGCTTGAGCAACGAATGGTGCCCCTGCACTTTTTTGAAGCTGTCTCTTACTATACATACACAGTGCTTTGTTGTAAAAAAATATTTGCCGGTACTCATTTCTGAGGTGAGTAGCGGGGGGGGGGGGGAGGGTGTTGATGTGGTTGTGCTGTCAGGTGCTGGCGCCCTCCATCCTCAATCCCTCTGATCTCTCCATCCACCTGTTCCCTCCATCCTCCATGCCCCTGCTCCCTCCATTCTCCATCCCCCTGGTCTCTTCTTCCTCCATCCCCTTTCATCCTCCATCCCACTGCTCCTTTCATCCTCCATTCCTCTGCTCCTTTCATCCTCCATCCCCTGGTCTCTCCATCCTCCATTCCCCTGCTCCTTTCATCCTCCATCCCCCTGTTCCCTCCATCCTCCATCCCCCTGCTCCTTCCATCCTCCGTCCCCCTGCTCCCTCCATTCTCCATCCCCCTGGTCTCTCCATCCTCCATCCCCTTGTTGTCTATCCTCCATCCCCCTGGTCTCTCCATCCTCCATACCCCTGCTCTCTCATCCACCTGATCTCTCCATTCCCTGCTTCCTCCATCCTCCATCCCCCTGGTCTCTCCATCCTCCATCCACTTGATCTCTCCATCCCTCTGTGCCCTCCATCCTCCATCCCCCTGTTCCCTCCATCCTCCATCCCCCTCGTCTCTCAATTCTCCATACCCTGCCCTGATCTCTATCCCCCCTGCATTCTTCTTCCCCCTGCACAGCCTGCCGCCCTCTGCACCCTCACAGTCAGTCACATACCCTGGCCTGCACAGCACTCCTCCATCTTCTCCAGCTTCTTTCCCGCTGGGCAAAACTCCGCCCACCCGAGTCACATGTACATGACATCATCACAGGTCCTGCAGCTCCAGTACCTGCTCTGCTTGTGCCTCCGCTACGCGGCTGCCATTCAGATCTGAGATTTTTCGGTGCGCTATTCAGATTTTCCAGTACACCGCACCGGCACGTACCGCCGCAAAAAAAGCACTGTATATATATGCCTCATCATGTGCAGAATGTAATGTGATTGTCCTGAAGAAGGGAGTATCCACTCCAAAATGCGATGAATAAATCAATTTCCCAGGAGACTGTGTTCATCTTTTTTCAATGGCAGCATGGCTTTTAACCATTGTCAATCCATTGTCTGCCTTTGTACTATTTCTACTATCATATATCATATTTTTCAGACTTTAAGACACACATGACCATAAAATGCACCCAGATTTTAGAAGGAGGAGAATAGGAAGGAAATTGATGTATGGGGGGATGCAGTGAATAGTAAATTAGCTTAAACAGCTGGTACATATGGCCAACGGTGACCCACTCCTGCATCCAGCGACCCGCTCTACCAAGGTTCTCTCCCCTCCCCCCCAAAGCCACAACCCCAGACCGTACATCCAGACTATAAGACGCATCCTAACTTTCCCTCCAAATTTAGGAGAAAAAAAGTGCTTCATAGAGTCCAAAAAATATGGTAATATAATATTTTTACTTGCATATTGTCTTGTATCACTCTAATCTTCCCATTCAAGATGCATTTAAAAATAATGATTTTTGCCTAGTATTCAAAATCTTTTAATAGGATAGCCTTTTACTTTTAGTTCTTATCACCCATTGTCCACCCTCCTTGCACACTTTGTACAGAAGTCTGTGGTCTTGCATTCCTATATACTTATTTCAATGGGTAGAAGAAAATTAAAAGGAAAACAAAGAGAATTAGAACAAATCACTCCCAGGCAACAGATAAAACAATTTAATTAGAGGAAGGGCCGCACGATGTCAGGAAAATATAGAGCGGATCTGGAAAAGGGGAGGATAGAGGAAACATCTTTATATAATCTCAGTCTGTTATCAGATTACTGTTTCCTAAAACATCCGTACAAATTGCTTCTTTAATAGAATATTAAAATCCTTGTAGCCATTATTTGTCCACATTGTGATGTGCAACCTAGTAATGCTGTATTGTACTTCAGTATGTTCATTTTATGTTTAGAACCTGGACCACAATTTATTACAGAGTAAGATCATAACAAATGAAAAATATGAAGAGAAGGAAAATTAGAAATGCAATACACACTTATCTTCAGTAATCAGTAGATGATATGGTTAAAGAAACACAGGTTCTTCAAATCCAACCTAAGTGTGGATCCATAGGATCGTAGAAACCCCTGTGAGGCAAATTTGTGTCCCATTTTAATGAAAAAAATAATGTATATATATATATATATATACTGTATATACTCGACTCCAAAGATGGAAAACAGGATGAATCCTAGGATCTCCAGAAATCTAGAATCTATAACTTGTCATAATATCCTCAACATTTATATTGCAATACCAAAAAATAAAGGTTTTAGGATTATGAAAATCACAGGATCGATAGATCAACATGCATTACGTATTATGGTACCTTTACACGCCGCTACAGAAGGTTAGAAACAACCAGGTGTCTCACGTGCACGAGCACGTTCCAACGGTTGCTAACGGTACCTGATACCGCCTTTACACGCCGCTACAAAGTGCTCTACAGAAGGTTTTTGCGATCCCTGGATGCACCGACGGGTGCTGCAGGTTACCTTCTGTAGAGCACCTTCCCTCATTTACACGCCGCTACAGAGTTGTGCATTTCGTGACGCTATTGCGTTGATTGGACAACGCCATAGCGTCATGATTGGCCAGCCAGCGCAGGAAGGTTGGCTAATACATGACGCTATTCCAAATGAAGACTATGAATGGACAGCTCTTTAAATATGGTGCCCTGTGAAGGGACAACAAATCGTAACGCAGGAGCCTCCACCAATGATCGCTGATGGGGCGTGGTATCCATGACGCTGTGGCACGCCCCAGGGATTCACTAGGTGACGCAAAAACCTTCTTGTTCCTCATTTACACCCCGCTATCATTGGGTTGAAACCAACCTGTTTTTGAGCAGTGCTCAAAAACAGGTGTCGACAGTGACCGGTGTCAACAACCCTATTTACACGCAGCTACCTCGCGGTGTTTTGACGGTGCAAGATACATTTGTCTCCGACACCCGGTTGTTTCTAACCTTCTGTAGAGGCGTGTAAAGGGACCATTAAAGTTAACTTTACTGCACCCCAATATCCCAAGTCATTCTCAGGGGCAGTTTTACCTAGTTTTCACTGATTAAATTATATATTAATAACAATCGATTCTTGGCTAGTAATATATGAATCCATTCCTCTAGAGTACACCATATGGTTTTTCTTGGTTAGCCACCATGCAACGAGGACATGCAAAGTGCTCTAATACGGCAGCAATCCATAGGATTGATCTGGCCCTTATTTGTAAAGACTCTGCAAACAGAGCAGAACAGTCCTTTAGTTCAATAACAGTCCATGGGACAGGAGCATGGTCCATCAAGTGCCACAGCATTTATGGGCATCACTCAGTCCATAGCTGAGAATGTAGGACCCTCCAACTACTCTATTGCCTTTAGTACAGCAAGGAATCAGGCACAACACAACAGGGAAAAACAGTTCAGAGATATGATACTACAGATGTAGATTATCCTTGGCCATTTGGGAACAAACAATCCTTTTTTCCATTCTGCAAAGTCCCAGATTCCTGGACCTGTGGCGCCCCACTGGTCAGTGCGCCACAGTATTGGTACTGCACCCATAGCGGAGTCTGCAGTATTCCTGTCATGGGGGAGTGTAAAGTCAACCTGAGGCTCTTATCCCAGCATCCCTACACCTAACATAGGGGACCAATTGGCCATCCATTGCCAGGGTAACCGGTCCCGGTGGGAGGAGCATTAGGGTAGAAGGATGGGAAAAAACACACAGACAGAGTCTAGTCTGAGGGACGAAGCAAGGAACAAGTCCTAGAGGGACACCACAGGGAGGGTGCCAGAAAAAGAGCGGCGACCCAGACGGAAGGAGGAGACCCAGTGCCAGACCTTATCCATGGTCCGGGTGAATCCTGGTCCACAACGGGGTACCGGCTCCGAGTCATGGTGCGAAAACAAGTGCTTCTTGATCCTGTCCCAGGGACCCTGCTCCGCCTGCAGGGAAAATTAACAACTGGCTGCAATACCATCATCCCTGGAGGACAGACAGCGGTGCTGGTGAAATCACCAGAAACTGCAGGTGGTGTCACAAGAGTTTTATTATTTTAAACCCTTTATACAGCTGACCCTCAGGGCTATGGGCCCAGGCACCAGCCACCGAGACAGCACCCCCCATATCAACGCCTGGGTACCGAGTTCCCATAGACCCCTGGGCGGGTCAGACCCTAATTCCTTTTCCATTGGTCATCTCACAGTTTTAGGAACTACTAAAAATCATTAAAGGTGCAAAAGGAGTAACTATTTGGTTACTGCAGTTTCTGGCTCTATTGAATATACCTCTCAGGTGTTCTCTGGAAATCCTCCACTTCCTCTGCTGAGAGTATAGGAGATGATCTTTGTCCCCTCTCTGGGCCTCACTCCACTCTTGGGCTCGTCAACGAGTCGTCCAGCCTCTGGTGAAAACGATATGTCCAACCCACAGACAAAGGCCACAGCCCCCTGACTCACATAGACAATATAACAGCCACACTTCTATCCGAATTGCAATTGTGTCATCTCCATTGCAAATGACCTTCATCCCAACGGTGTCACCGCACCAAAGGTCTACTTCTTGCATGGCCTGTGCATCAACCCCTTACTGTAGCGCCAACATCCCTGCAGGGTTTCACGGTTTAACTGCTCCCCAGTCCATATTAATTCCTCTGTTGCATTTAAAACCAAAGTTAATTTCCTTTGGTTCTTTAGGGCTGAACGCTGAAGCTGATTTTGCTGTCTATGTGTGGTGTGCGGCTCTGCAGGTAGAGGTATAGGTTTATCAGATGACCATGCCCATAGTCTTTAAATAGCCTTCTCTTCCTTCAAATGATGTTGCTGTTAGAGTTTCTGGGCCTTTGACCGAGTGAGGTGAAGACATCTTTGCACTGCTGAAAATTCTTTGCACTTTTCCTTTTGGAAGTTGCTGTATATTCCTGTCTGTGGTGGGAGGTGAGAGGGATTAGCACAGGGCTGGTTCAGGAGTAGAGGGCAAAGGGGGTGGCCCAGACCTCCTCGCAATCTAAGGTACCATGGGTACAGGGCTAACCAGGGACCCCAATCCAGTGCCAGACTAGCTACCCAGGTTTCCTTTCCAGTTATACAATCCGGTTTCTTTCCCTCATCCGCTACACATGTGACACAGGGATTCTGGCTTGCTCAACCCTGCAGCCAGACCACACACCTCATCCCCCTGTACGACCATCCACATGCTTCTCTGCTGTTCCTGGCTGCTGAGACCTATGAACACCGCACAGGTCTCACAGGATTGTGCTTGCAATGCATGCCCATGCTCCTGCCCTGCTCTTAAAGGACAGCTCACTGTTACTCGGAAGTGCCCCACAGCTTATGGCTGAGAGCTACTGGGTATATAGGGCATCCTCTCATTAGGGGAGGTGCATGATCAACACATTTATTCAGCTAGCCAGGTAGTTAACAGGTCCTGTGTTGCTTTACATCTGCGTCTATGCATGCCTTCCCATTCCTGTTTGTACCTGCCTTACCTGGCATCCCTACCTGCACCTACCCATAGACTTTTTCTGTGTATGTCCCTGTGTTCTTGCCTGCACTAGAGATGGTGCCTGCCTGTACCTGAGATCATCCATGCTGTAGGTGACAAGAGGGGGTCAACTGCCACAACAACCTCTTTGGTCTAGTGGATCCGCTTCCCCATGCTAGCCTCAATGTGCATTACTGTTTGATCAGGCCATGAACCCGACTTGCTCTATTGCCATTCAGCTTGCCGACCTGCAACAGGAGGTAATCCATATATGGGAGCAACAAGACCATATCCGGGCCTATTTGCAGCCTGTAGATGCATGACAGGATTTCACCACAGACACCTGGATGAGTAAGCATGGGTGACTATGGTGACAGCAGGAGAAGGGGCTGCTGTACAGGTTTTGCCATCCCCACAGGTTGTGCGTCAAACCTCTGTATCTAAATGTTCCTCCACTGCTTCTGCATCCTCCACCTCTTCTAGGTCCTGCACCTGTGCCCAAACCCTGTCTAGTAATGTGACCCGCGTTCATACTGCGCAGAAGGAATCCAGCACACCTCTTTACTATCCTGGCAGCAGGGCTCAATGCCATCAGGTGGTGTTTAAGTTAAAATGTCTGAGAAATGTGAGTCACACAGCTGAGGAGTTGTGGTCAGCTTTGGAGACCGAGTTTAATCAATGGCTGTCTCCACTGAACCTGCAGCCAGGGAAGGCCATTTGCGACAAAGCTGCAAACCTGGATGCAGCCCTTCACCGGAGAAAGGTGACACACGTGCCTTGTATGGCTCACGTCTTGAACCTGGTCGTCCAGCAATTTCTAGCCCACTATCTCGGCCCAGATGCCCTTCTGGAGAGGGCATGGTCGCTGCGTGCTCACTTCCGTCGTTAGAATCTCGCAGCTCAACGATTTCAGCCTGCCGTTTCACCGCCTGAAATGTGATGTGCCGACACGATGGAATTCCACTCTGCACATGTTACAGCGACTGTGGCAACAGCAATGAGCCCTGGTTCAATATGTTATGATGTATAGCCTGGGCCAACGCTATCCAGAGATGGGGTAAATCATGCTGCCGGAGTGGTCTCAGATCAAGGACCTCTGCACCCTTCTGCAGAGTTTTGAAATGGCTACTAAGATGTTTAGCCCTGACGATGCCATTATCAGCATGACTATTATGCTGGAGGAAACTTTAACCAGTATTCAGAGTCAGGTGGTGGGCCAAGAGGAAGGGGATGAAGTAGAGGACGAGGCATATGCAGAAGGGATAACAAGATCTCAAAGGTTCAGACGGTCGGCAGCACCAAGGCGGCTGGCATGGGAGGGTGGGGATGAGGTAGCAGCCAAACTGTTGACGAAGGTGCAGGCACCGAGGAAGAAATGGTGGACGAAGGGGTGATGGGAATGGAAGACTTAGCAGATGAGGGAGATCTTGATCACATTTCTCTTGTTCGAGCTTGGGGGAGAGGGCAGAGGAAGGAAGCATGAATGTTACCTCGCCACCACCAACACAACAAGGACTAGGGCTTCCTGGATGCCTGCAACATGATCCTCAGATTTTTAGAATTCTAAGTAATGCCGACTACTGGGTTGCCACACTGTTAGATCCTCGGTACAAGAGTAAATTTGGTCAAATAATTCCTGGCCTGGAGAGGGACACAATCTCTAGGTCTAAACAGATCACTGATCTACTTCTCTATTATTTTCTGTAATACTCCATGACATTGATAGTAGTCTCACATGTGTGTGGCTGGGCATAACATTGATGGGAGCGCTTGCATGAGCTTTGAATTGGTCCAGCCCAGTAGCCCTAAACAGGTCACTGACCTACCTGACTAGTTTTTTCGGTAATACTCAATGAAACTGATAGTGGTCCCACGTGTGTGTGTGGCGGGGGATAATATTGATGGAACGCTTGCATGAGCTTTGAGTTTATCCGACCCAGTAGGCCTAAACAGGTCACTGACCTACCTCTCGATTATTTGCTGTAATACTACATGAGACGCATACTTGTCCCACCTGTGTGTGGTGGCATAACTTTGATGGGAGCACTTGCATGAGCTTGGAGTTTATCTGGCTCAGTAGGTCTAAACAGGTCACTGACCTAGCTGACTTGTTTTTTTGGTAATACTCCATGAAACAGATAGTGGTCATACCTGTGTGTTGTGGGGCATGTCATTGATGGGAGCATTTGAATGAGCTTTGAGTTTTATGCTGCCCAGTAGGCCTAAACAGGTCACTGACCTACCTCTCTATTATTTACTGTAATACTGTAAAACTCCACAAAACTTATAGTTGTCCCACCAGTGTGTGGCAGGGCATAACATTGATGAGAGTGCTTGCATGAACTTTGAGTTTATCCGACCCACTATGCCTAAACAGTTCACTAAGTTGTTCCCTGAGGAAGGAGTTCGGTATGTGGCTCTGAAACGCGTCGGAAAATAAATCTATATCACAAGTACCCAGACGTCCAGTGTGGTTGGTGTTTCTATATCTTCCTGGCAGCAGCGCAGACTCAAAGGTACTTTGTCCGAAGAACTTGTAAACAGTTCACTGACCTACCTGACTAGTTTTTTTCGGTAGTATTCCACGAAACGTATAGTTGTCCCACCTATGTGTGGCAGGGCATAACATTGATGGGAGCACTTGCATGAGCTCTGAGTTTATACGGCTCAGTGGCCTTAACAGGTCATTGACTTACCTCTCTAGTTTTTCCTGTAGTACTCCACAAAACTTATAGTTGCTGAGCAATGTTTAACATTGAAATGCTAGGCCAGGTCCTGTTCCAGACCCTGTGCCATGCATGCAGGCTGGGCCATTCAGCAATTTTTGGTCTGGGACAATTGATGCCATTTTTCTATGGTCTGACCCTTTGGGAAGAGTGAGGATTCTTGTTGGGGTCCCCTTGCTGTGTGGTACGTGATTTCAGAAGGGCGTGACATGCCTATACCTGTGTCTCATCCTCCTTTTACTCCTCCTCTTTTTTTTAATGTAGAAAACTACTGCCACTTTCCCCTGTAACTCATCCATTTGTCATTTGAAAGTCAGTTTCACTCACCTCTGAAATTTTAGGTGAATGTTAACCACCTTCTATTTTGAAGTGCTTTGGAAGAGTGTGCAGGCTGGCACAGACCGTGTCTCGTGCACCCATGCTACGCCATGAGACTATTTGTACTGTGGGTAGATTGTTATCACATTTTCTGGTGTTTGGTGTCTATTCTGAGTAGTTTGGCAGCTTTTGGACACTTTTCAATGTGTTTTCTATGTGTTTGCTGTGGCCTGCCATTGATTCCAATAGGGTTCGACGGTGTTCGATGAATATTCGACGAACAATCCGTCGAACACACCCCAATTCAGCTAATCGAATTCGAACACTTAGATGGTAGCTCATCACTAGTCTCTAATAACCAAACCATAATCAAATAGACAAACAAAAATTTCGACCACAACTGCCAAGAGAATTTTTGGGATGAAAAGAAAAACCAACAAATAACATTAGCTGAAATACATGACTCACTAAAAATTAGTGGTGTGGCTGTTTCAAGATGTACAATAAGGAGGCACTTGAAAAATGGACTACATGGTTGCTCCTCCAGAAGAAAGCCATTACTGCACAAATGTTGCAGGGTATCTCGCCTACAATAGGCCAAACAGCACGGAGTCAAGCCTCCAAATATCTGGAACAATGAGATCAAAATTAAAGTGAGTGATGAGATCAAAATCAAACTTTTTGGCTACAACCATAAACCTTACATTTGGAGAGGTGTCAACAAGGCCTAGGATGAAAAGTACATCATTCCTTTTTCAAAGCACGGAGGTGGATTGCTGATGATGTGGGGGATGTGTGAGCTACAAAGGCACAGGAAACGTGGTCAAAGTTGAAGGAAAGATGAATGCAGCACGTTATCAGCAAGTACTGGAGGCAAATTTACACTCTTCAGCCCGGAAGGTGTGCTGGGTACGTACTTGGACGCTCCAACATGACAACGATCCAAAACACAAGGCCAAGTCGACCTGTCATTGGCTGCAGCAGAACAAAGTGAAGGTTCTGGAGTGGCTATTTCAGTCTCCTGACCTCAATATCATTGAGCCACTCTGGCAAGAACTCAAGCACTCAATTCATGCAAGAAAGCCCAGGAATTTACAGGAATTGGAGGCTTTTTGCAAAGGAAAATGGGCAGCTTTACCATGTGAGAAAATAAAGAGCCTAATCCACAACTACCACAAAAGACTTCAAGTTGTCGTTGATGTTAGAGGGGGCAATACACTGTATTAAGAAGTGGGGTATGTGAGCTTTTGATCAGGGTTATTTAGATGTTTTTGGTTGTCATTATGATTTAAAAGTAGAAAACACAGTCATTTAACAATAAATGGCTTCACCCCATCTCTAACCATGAGTGGAAAAAAGTTTTTGTTTTATCATTCATATTCTCTTAAAAAAAGGTCAAGAAAGCAAAAAATCTGCCGAGGTATGTAAACTTTTGAGCACAACTGTATCTGGCTTGTGATAGATGACTTTGAGTTTGGGAAATGCCAGGAAGAATATTACCTGCTCGACTGTATTGTGCCAACTGTAGTTTGTTGGTGTCAAGGGTTGGTCTAGAAGCCTTAGTCCCAGTGAAGGGATATATATGTTTCAATGT
>JARQOC010000006.1:342020097-342069718 GCA_033576535.1 Allobates femoralis
ATACTGAGTTGGACCAGTTCTCAATGGGGATTGCCTCTGAGACATCGGGGGGCCCATGAGGGTTCGAGTAGGGGGGCCCAAAAGGGGCAGGCCCTTTTACCGACTCCTAAACAGGGTGTTGCCCACGATGGTCTCCCTTTCCAAAAGAGACTTGGACTGCTTTGGCCCTTTAAGTCTTATGTCTGAATTGGGAATTCTTTATTAAACATGTCCTTTTCCTTTGGCACTGGGGAGTTAATGTTAGTCTCTGTTGCCGCAAGCAAGGGGGCCCCTTGTCCAGGTGTAGCCACTCTGTGATTATCTGCCTTTATAGGTTTCACGGGGTTCCAGCATGCTTTGCTGGAGATTAAACCCTTAATTTTTGGGCTAAGTGCTGGGGGTGAAAGGACTCTGTGGAGAACCTCTTGCTGTAAACCGTCTGCTGCCCTGGTAAAGTGTCAGCAGACATGAAGTAGCTTTTCTGTTGTTCTTTGTCTGTTTTTCCCCTTCCCTCATGTTTATTTATTGTAGTGGATGGGACTAGTTCTCCCGCTGGCCTTCCCTAGTGGGGGTTTTAACATCGGGCCAATGGAGGGCTTTAGGTTTCTTGCTCCCCGACAAGGTAAAAGGGGAACTCATATAGGGAAAGTGGGGGGCAGGGCTGCCAAAAGGTGACTGCAGGAGGTCACCTTTCCCCTTTTCCCTTTGGCAGGGCCCTCCATTGTTTTTTTCCCCTCTTTGGTTTTTCCCCTGTGTTTTTGGTTTTTTCGTTTTTGGGCGCACCAGACATCTTTGGGTTTCCATGCGCCACTGTAATGCATGGTTAGTCCAAGAGTGACAGTGAAAAGAAAATTTTTAAATTAATAAAAATTAATAACAAGTTGCTGCTCCTGAAAATTTTCAATATAGACCAAGCACCCGGCATTAAAAAAGTAGGGCCCCGAAAACAGTGAGTCGATGTACCCCTTCCTTGGTCAGCCCCAAAGCCCCAAGTGCCTGTTTATTATAAGACATTTGGTTTTTACTCAAAAAAGGGGCTCGGTCAGCCCTACTCAGATGTTTTTCTTTGGGTTTCCAGGGGCAAAAAGGGGGGTGGGGTCAGCCCTTCTCAGATGTATTCATTGGTCTTCAGGTTAGTCCTTGGGCGGACCCATGAGGTCATAAAGGGGGTTTGTGGTCTTGATAGAGTATGTTTTTCTGTGATTGGTCAGTCCTTTTTTGGAAACCCCCTCTTGCTCCAGACAGGGTTTGTGATGTGGGGGAAAATTGGCGCCATTTTTAAAATTCACAACTTAAACAATGAAAAATTTAATAAACTCTATATTTATTTTTCCCATGACCTTATGTTTAAGTTTAATGAAGTTTTTGATCTTAAGGCTCTCCTTAAAAACCAGGGACAGACGAGGAGCGCGGATGGTGGGAGCGGGCAGATGCTTGTGCAGTGTGGAAAAGGGTTAGTTTGAGAGGACGGTTGAATTGCTGCTTTAGGAATAGGGGAATTTTCCCGGAGAGTATCAGGGTCTTTCCCCCTGAAGGACCTGGCCCCCTGTAGTGTTCAGTGAGAGCAGCAGTCTAGGAGGAATTTGAAGGTTTTCCCCCTGAAGTGTAAAAAAAGGGATTTCCCGAAATGTAACACACTGTGGGAATTACCCGTTTTTGAAGTTGATGCTGAGTAAAAAGACATTGTTATTTGCTACAAAAAAGGGGGCACCTGCTTTTTATGCAAGGACCCACATCTTTAAATTCAAAATTGGAGTGTCAGGGCGCTTATACTTAGCAAGAAATTTCCTTGTCCTCTGGCCCTCCTTACACCTCTAAGGGGCCCTATCCCCACGTTGAAATTTTGAAAAAAATTTTATCTCAATAATTTAAATTGTCCGTGAGGAAGTGGGGGGGGGGGGTGAAATTAGTGCCAAACCCTTTGAAAGTAGCAGTCCTTAAAAATCCAAAAATTTACTCTTTAAAAAAGCCTTTCGATTTGATTTATTGTTTATGCCCCAAAACAGAGCCCCAATTTTTCAGACGCCCCATACCTTTTAAAATTTGTAAGTCAAAACCAGGAGTTGGTGATAAACCCTAGAAGTGGTTTCGGTGTTTCTATTAGACTTTTCCTCTTATTGTTCCCACTCCCGGTTTTGGCTACAATTACCCGAGGGAAAAAACTCAAACAAATTTCAAAACATGTGAGTGTTTGGGTTAAAAGGTATGAGCAATTCGTTGATAAAACAACCCCTTGTTTAACTACCCTTTGCAGATGGGGAATGATTTAAAATTTAAATTTATTTTTAAGAGAAGTTTTAAATTTTAAGGGGGCACTCATTTTTTTCATCTTCACCCCGTGGGGATCCTTCCTTATTTAAAAGTGAGGGCTGTTTCTTGGGATAAAAAGTGACAGGTTTTAGAAATAATTTGGGTTCTTGATTGAAGCGTATTTTTTTTTGTGTAATCTGATTACGTGACATGCCTGGTGAATGCTAAATGACCTTTTTTGCCTTTAGGTTTAGGGCATGGGGGACCCCTTCCCCTTTAGCTCCCGCTTTTGCCCTCAGAACACAGAGAGCTTTTGTACGCATCATGCAACCCCGAACAATTTCAGACACTTGGGTCTGTTTGCTCCCTGATGGAGTTTAAAAATATTTTTTTTATTGTGGTTGCAAAGGTTTGGAAAACCCTTGGCTAAATTATTGTTATTGGAACCGTTAAGCAAGATGAAGGGTGAAGTGACCCCCCCAAAGGCATAAAGGGGGAAGATGAAAGCATTTCCTTTTATTTTAGGCAAAAAAACTGTTTCATTTTTAAAATTTTAAAAATTACAAAAAATGAAGGGGTCCAAAAGAAGTTTGGGCACACTTAGAATTGTGTGTTTAGATAAGTTTGAAAAGGGTATCGGGGACACAGAAAGGCGCAGGGAGCCGAGCCTGTGACAAGTGCTGTCGGCTGTGTAATTTTCGCTTTTGCAGTGTATCTATGAAACAGCTGTTTTTAAAAAATTTAACCTGCGCGCTGATGCGGTATGTGATGGGTTGCCCCTCCCCTTCCTGGGGACTTCAGGCAAGGTCACGAACTGCATGGGATTGTATTCAGCGCGGGACACTGGGAGTCGCCGGGAAAGGTGAGAATTTATGATTTTTTTTTTTTTAAACCCATCTCTTTATTTAATATCGCTTTAGCAGTGTATGTAGTACACTTGCTAAAGTGTATTAACAGATTTACTATGGGAAACAGAGCATGCCCCTTTTCAGCGCATTTTCTGTACCCTGGAACCAATCTGGAAATGATTTTTCTGTTTCCCGGATCCGGGGCCATAGGCCCCCATGTTGTGTGTCCCAGACCAGACGGGATCGTTTGTGTCCATGTTTTGTAAAACCAGACCCCAAAAACCCCTGCAGACATTGTTTTTGGGGACCGGTGAAAAAACGGACAGAAACGAATCCTGCACCGGATCACAAATCCCGGTGGCCAAATAGGGCCCAACCCAGAACCATAGGAGTATAGGGGCAAAAAACGGTCTTTTTCTGTAGTTTAAAAAAAACAGAACAGGATGGTAAAAGACCCAAGTGGAAGCCGCCTTGGGGTTATGGCTTTTTTCACTATCATCCTTTAGGAAAAGGCCAGGGGAGGGAAATTTCACACCAGTTTCCCTCTAACCTTGTGCCAAAAACCAGGCATGGTTCTTCCAACAGCCTGCAAACACTCTGAAAATGAAAATAGTGGGGCCCGCAAGCAGGAGAAAAAACTACAATAATAATAATAACTTTTATATAGCGCCCCATATCCCCACTTTACAATTTTGAGGTATACGATACCTTACAATACACATGGGTTTTATAATAAAATACAATACAATAATAGGAATTTAAATAACAAAACAATTATAGGACAATTTCAAAATATAATTACATTACAGTCCATATGAGACAAAAAATAAATAAGTACATTATGAGCCCATTAGGAAAGAGGTCCCTGCTTGCAAGTTACAATCTATGGGAAATAGGGGAGACACAAAAGGTAATAGTAACAAATGCTGTCATATATGTTCCAAACCATCAATATAATAAGTAGGGGATTCAATAATGCTGCATTAACCGTTCATCAGCCCGCTATAAGAAGGGTATCAAAGTGTTTTTATTAGCCCTTTCCTTAGTTTAAAATGTAATTTAGAAATGGTATTTTAAAAGGAACAGTGGAGATGAAGATAAGGTTTGGGAAAACCAAACAAAATTTCAGTGAGAGCTACTTATAGGATTTTCAGAGAGGCAAAAACAAACCCCCGCTTGACTTCGAAATGGGGTTTCAAAAGGGGATTGGGTTTTTTTCAACCCTCCCCCCCCCTTTGGGTACATTATTCTACTTTTCTAAGGCACCTTTCACAAATATGGGCTTCTGGAAGAGTCATCATAAGAACACCATGTCTACATTCCCCACCATTGAATTCCCGCTCCAGAAAATATGCAAAAGCCTGATGAAATTTTTGAAACAAGTTCTGTGAACCCATAAATTTAAAATAGGAACTCTGTCATAATGTTCAAAAGGGTTTTTGAAGAAAAAAGGCGACAGAATTCCCCTAAAAAGAACATCTAGCCAAACCCCTTAAGCATGGGGGAGGATCAATTATGCTTTGGGGTTATGCTTCAGGCAATGGCACAGGGGACATTTCACAGGTCAGTGAAGAATGGATTCAATGAAATTTTTAACAAATTTAAAAAAAAAGCTGAAGCTGTAAAGGGATGGCTTCTACAAATGGGTAATGATCTTTTAAAAATTGTCAAAAATCCATAAATACTATATAAAAAGGCGCAAGTTGAAGGTTTTTAAAAAGGCCACCACAGTCCCCTGATTGAATTTTCCCTTTAAAATCTGTAGTTTGACCCAAAAGAGCAGTGCATGCAAGACAACCCAGGAATCTCACAGAACTGGAAGACTTTTTAGGGGGACAATGGATGAAAATCCCCTTAACATAAACTGAAAGACTCTTGGCCTACCAAAAACATTTACAAGCTGTGATACTAGCAAAAGGGAGTGGTACTAGTTAAAAGAAATTGCAGGGTGCCCAAAAATTAGATCAGCCCCTTTAAAATTTTAGTCATTTTTAAATTGCAAAAGATAAAATTTTTTTTTTTGCCCAAAATTCTAATAAATTTTATTCATCTTTAACTTTATGCCCTTTTAAAAGGGTTTATTTTTTCTTCAACTTGTTATCTGTTTTAAAAGGGGAATCTATTTAGGTCAAAATTCCCTTTGTAATTGATGTCACTTGATGTGACTGCAGATGTTATCAATCCTCCCAGTGCACGCACTGTACGCTTCAAGGTTTCCCTGTTTTATAAGCCCGGAACAGACAGCAATTATGTGCCTTTCATCTTCCCAGCAACAAACATGACTAGTGGGTGCAGCCTAGCTTAATATAAGTGTATAGAATTGGCGTGTCCTACTAGTGGGAGCGGCATCTAGTAGGCACAGACCTTGCTCCATACACTTGTATTAAATGAGGCTGCGCTCACTAGTTGGTGGGGTCGGGTTTGGGAATATGTATACCTCACAATGATTTTTACGTTATGCTGACAATGCTTTTAGTTAGTGCGATTTACATTGTATGAGCAGTGTAGTACGATAAGTCTGCTATCCACACACATGGGGATGGCCGGGGTGGTAGTGGTGGGCGAGGGGTGAGGTGCCTGGTGGCATTCTGCACCCCGGCACCCCATACGGAGCAAAGAGTAAGGGGTTGGTTGCAATTAACCCTGGCTGGTTGCATGGTCTTGGAGTATGCAAGCTGTGCCTGTTGTTACGCCCTCGTTCAGGCCAGAGTTCTTCTGCTGGGATTGACAAACTCGGAAGCAGTATATTTTTTTTTCAAGTCTTTTATTAAACATTGGGGCACCATACTATGAACATATTAATATGGTGCACAAAACAATTAAACTTTCTCTTTACAGTACTTCAAGTGTTAAGGCAGCTTTTGGGGTGCTCCATCATTCCTGGTACTTTTGATGGTATACATCTGTACTTCTCCACTCTACCTTGGCACCACAGTCTGGAACAATAAAGTCATTAAATCCTCCCTGGCAAGAGTCTTGCTTGTCCCACCCACAGGTCCCTTTCTCAGTATAGATGTGAACCACCGTCTGACTGGTCTTATCTAGCATTTGTTTTTGTGCTGACCTGTTTGCCTAGATCTATGCCAAGTCTCCACTTTAGAACTTGTACCATTTGGAGTCAGTCCTATAACAGGGGAGCCTCTGAGAGTTTGGGCCTGAAACGTGTGACTGTAGGATGAAGACACTCTTTCAAAATCCAGATCTGTTGCATTTCCTGGACCCTCCGTTCCAATTGTCCAATGATGGTGTGGTGACAAATATCACAAGCACCCACTTACTGTGGACTAGGTATCTTTTCTGGCTTGTAAACTTCTCCTGTTCACTGTACTACCTACTAGTACTGCTTCTATTTAACTAACTCTAATATGGGAGTCTCCTCTCTAAGCCTAGAGGCTAGCTCCACCCTCAGTGGATTAGTCCTATCACTTAACAACTGGTTGCTGTACAGTCCTATAGCTGAACAAGCCTACTTACAGAAACTATACCTATATGTTCTTTACTATCCTAAGTGCTAGGTCACACCTTACACTCGACATAATCACAAAACATTACCTTATACTCTATACATGAACACAATACATCCCATTACCCTACAATAAATCAAGACTCAGATCAAAATGGCGCAGTTGGTGTCTTCAGGGCATGAATGTCTAGTTACCGACCACACCCTTACAAATGCATAGGCACTGGAAATCAGAATAACTTGCAGAATTTAATGCATTGCTGAAGCTTCAGCTCCTTCAATGTCAATCACATCTAGGTTAGGCGTTGTGGGAGCTGTGTGTCACTCATCATGACGTTAGCAGTGATACCCCACTGATAAAAAGCAAAATGGAAGATTGTGACTGTGGCGCCCGCACGAGTTGCGTCACAGGAGGGTATTGCAGCCATAATGCAGCAGCAATATTCTCTGACCCAGCAAATCATCTGGTTAACTCAGAGATCTATACACTGCATGCCTCACTTAGCATAGAGGGCCAATCAAGGTCCTGGTGGGCAGAGTGCAAGAGTAGCGTGTAGTGGAAGTTTAGTCCAGGCTTAGAGAGTTCCAGTCTCGGGTCTGGAGAAGTAACAGCAACTTAGAAGACCCCTGCAGACTCCCAGCTCTGCAACCTTTAGGAGAGGGGGTTGCACAGCCAGTGCAGCCCCCTGGCCACCTTCTACGGCCATCTACCTACCAAATTACGGGCATCAAAGAAACAGGTTCCCCAAAAACTCCCGTAACCTTATACAGCCGGTTTGCAGGTACCGAAGCTAGCAGCAGTTCAGCTCTGTTATGCGAACCAGAGGCGTGGGGGAGCAGCTTTCCAGGAGGGAACCCACCACCAGCCCAAAATTCCGTCGTCTAACCAGCGGTGTACCCACCAAGGGACCCAAGGCTCCCGAAAACATCCATTTACGTATACTTTGGATAGGGATTGAAGCAGCCTCCCTGTACACGATCTGGTATTCCCGGGCGACAACGGCAACTACTTAGTTAGTATGGAGGAACACCCCGGATCTCTGAGGGACACCTATCACTGCTGAGTCCTCCCGGTCTGCTATCTACACACTGTAAAGCATGTACTGCCTGCTGGTTACAGTAAAAACCCGTTACAGAGACTTACAGTGTCCGTGCTTCCTATGATACGTCCGTCTGCACACAAGGTAAACCGCAGCTGCCGTCACAACATCTTAAGCAGCTCCAGCCTCCGGGGATCACCGCTCAGCTGTGGGGAGCATTCCATCTTGCTGCTATCCATCCCCCGGGGGCCCCGCAGCGTCGGGAAGGATTACCGAAACACTCATAGGTGGCGTCACGACAAATTAACCACTTAATCTGTTCCACTAAGACGTCTTCAACTTTTGATCTACACTCAACCAGGCCCACTACCGGCAGGCGCGGTCCACCCGTGACAAGGAGGAAGGAGCTACAGCCTGTCTAAACCGGAGTCCCCGGGAACGGTGAGTCATGACACCACAGCATGAGGGAGAATCGCTCCCAGGAGTGGTGCAATGACCAATCAGCTGTGAGAGATTTTCTGCAAGACAGAACAGTCAAGAAATTAGCAACTGCCTGCCGATCAATGACTAGTCCCTTAGAAATAAAATGTCCAGGATTTTCCTAAACCATGTCAATTGTTTAGTAGGGCCTTCACGTCACACTTATGGTAGCAAAATATTGCTACTCTAAATCATAACAAGTCGAACTCATATAACCCACAATTAGGTAAAAATCTAATTGTTCCCAAATCTCTGAACTTGGGGTTCCAACAATGGAGTACCAAGTGAACAATTATTTTATGGTGCGCCCTGCAGTTACATCTTACCAAAGATCTTAGTAATGGGACACTTCCTAATCTGTTTTATGATTAATAGAACTTAAATAATGATTTTCCCTCCAGGATATTGAGGAATCTATCAAATGGCAGTAACATATCTTACAGAAAATTCCAGCACCATAGCATTCACCAACAGCTAGGGATGGCGAATCTACTCGCTAGGACTCGTTACTCGGCGAGTAGTAAGGGACTCGCAGGACTCGGTACTCTGCGAGTTTCCCAGCGATTACTCGCACAGCAACGAGTCCAATGCAAATCAATATCAATCCTAGTTTTGTCAGAGACTCTGACAAAACTAGGATTGCCATTGACTTGCATTGGTCTGATTACTGTGCAAGTAATCGCTGGGAAACTTGCAAAGTAACTGCTGTTACTTTGCGATCCGAGTCCAGCTGTCTTCTCTGTGCAGGCTGCCGCAGCTCCAGGGTCCTAGAGCCCGCCTGCTCACAGAGATGATGTAGCAGAGCTGCGATTGTTCTCAGTCTGCTCATTCCTTGTGCATAGACATCTATATCCATGCACAGGGGATGTAGCAGAGAGGACATCGCGTTTTGGACTACGTCGGACGGAAGAGGATTTTTTTAATTAAAGATGGAGTCCCTAATGGCTTTTTTTTTTTATTTCTAATAAAAATTTTTCTCTGTGTTGTGTTTTTTTAACCCTTTATTGGAGATTCTTAGTGGCTGGGTCAAACCTGGCCTGACATTAAGAATCTCGGGCTTAATACCAGCTTGTATAACAAAGCTGGTATTAACTCCTTTATTACCCAGCGTGCCACCGCCACCAGGGCCGCTGGAAGAGCGGGGTTCAGCGCCAGAGGATGGCGCTTCAATGAACGCGCCATCTTCTGGGGCGGCTGCGGGCTGCAATTTGCAGCAGGGGGTGCCCAGAAAGCTTGGGCATCCCTGCGCTGCGGATTCCAGCCCCCAGCTGCTTAGCTGTACCTGGCTAGACATAGAAATTGCGCGGAGCCCCACGCATTTTTTTATTATTATTTCATGAAATTCATGAAATAATTAAAAAAAAGGGCTCCCCTATATTCTTGTGTCCGGCCAGGTACAAATAGGCACCTGGGGGTTGGGGGCAGCTCGTCGCTGCCTGCTGGATCCGGCTGGTTCCAGAAATACGGCGAAGCCCACGTGAAATTTTTTTCTGACAAATCCATAAAACAATGTAAATAAAAGGGACTGCATCTTTATTAACCCCTGGACCATGGGCAAGGGGTTAATAAAGATGCAGTCCCTTTTTAGGATTCTTTTATTGATTTTTCAGAAAAAAAATTACAAGGGCTTCGCCGTATTTCTGGAACCAGCCGGATCCAGCAGGCAGCGACGGGCTGCCCCCAACCCCCAGGTGCCTATTTGTACCTGGCCAGACACAAGAATATAGGGGAGCCCTTTTTTTTTATTATTTCATGAATTTCATGAAATAATTAAAAAGAAATGTGTGGGGCTCCGCGCAATTTCTATGTCTAGCCAGGTACAGCTAAGCAGCTGGGGGCTGGAATCCGCAGCGCAGGGATGCCCAAGCTTTCTGGGCACCCCCCGCTGCAAATTGCAGCCCGCAGCCGCCCCAGAAGATGGCGCGTTCATTGAAGCGCCATCCTCTGGCGCTGAACCCTGCTCTTCCAGCGGCCCTGGGTGGCGGTGGCACGCTGGGTAATAAAGAGGTTAGGGCCAGCTTTGTATTATCAGCTGGCCCTAAGCCCGAAATTTATGGCGGTCACGCCAATATTAGACATGACCGCCATGAATTTCTATTAAATTGTTTTAAAAAAAAACACAACACAGAGAAAAATTTTTATTAGAAATAAAAAAAAAGCCATTAGGGACTCCATCTTTAATTAAAAAAATCCTCTTCCGTCCGACGCAGTCCAAAACGCGATGTCCTCTCTGCTACATCCCCTGTGCATAGATATAGATGTCTATGCACAGGGAATGAGCAGACTGAGAACAATCTCAGCTCTGCTACATCAGGCAGCAGGCGGGCTCTAGGACCCTGGAGCTGCGGCAGCCTGCACACAGAGCAGACAGCCAGACTCTTTATCTGTGCGCGTTTCCCAGCGATTACTTGCACAGTAAACGAGTCCAATGCAAATCAATGGCAAAACTAGGATTGCTTCAGGCTGAAGCTTCCGAGACACATCTGCGATTTGTAAATCGCACACTACTCGCTATTACTCGCTTATCCATTCATTAACATTGGACTCGCTAGACTCGCAACGAGTAGCGAGTCCTGGGCTCGGACTCACTAGAGTCAAGCGATTCCGAGTAATTTAGGACTCGCCCATCACTAGTATCTAGTGATAATAAACATGTCTGCTTCACACACAGTGTAGTCTGGACACCTTGTGGAAGGTTTATGAATGGTTTGCACCCACAATTTTTTAATGAAGCATATTAGAAAGTTTATTAAAATCACTTGCTCTACATTATTATTAAATACAAATTTAAATTGTGGTTACGCTTTAATTGTATATTCCAAATCACCATGAACGCATGGCCTCATACATTATATGGTCTTTTATTGTGAGCAATATTATATTTAGATTGTTCTCTTCCTGTCTGGATTTGATAGCTACTTCTGCACCGTCTGCATGCTCCAACAAAAACAACCTAAAATGTCTGACTCATTAAATTTTTTAATTCTACAATTTATACTCTTCAAACTGTCCTGTACAATTTTCTAGTAGTACTAGCAGCTGTAAATACTGCATAGCCTGCATAGAAGTATACAGCATCATTTGCAGATTTTGCTAAACATACAGGAATTGTAGCATTAAAACTGGTAAATTGTGCTATTAAAGCTGTTAAAAAGTGACCGGTAACATCTATATATTTGCAAAAAAGTGCAGGATCTGAGATTCTGCTGTGGACTGCTTATTACTAAGCCCTGGCAAATTCTTTTGCAGACTCACAGCTTTTGGGAAAACTACTGCATAGATTAAATTGAACCATTCATTTCCATCACTTTGTGCCAAGTATGGAACTTTTCTCTAAGTACTGTGTCCAGAAGAAATGCTGACGGCGGCTATTCGGTTGTATTATAAAGTGTTAAGGCAGTTGTGTTTCATTTATAAAAAAATCTAAAAGGTTGTATATATATATATATATTCAATATCTGTTTTAGAGAGGCTGTCTAATAACAAATCTCTTATCCACATGCCCTACTAGGATGCACACTAATCAATATTGAAATTACAATGCCAAAAAAAGTAGTGGAATGCTGTAGATCACAAAATAAACAGACTATCATGATCCCTTCATGCAGCATGCTTAGAACGCTATAGAGATTATGCTGACTGGTACCTGGGTGTGCTGGGCTGTCAGTATGCAGATTTTCAGCACCATCCTCCATTCTGGTTCTGGGAGGTGCTGAGTTTCTCAGGTGTCCCATCCTTCCACTGATTACTCAGCTATTTTACTGAGCAATCTCTCCAAGAACTCTACCAGTCATACATTCTATGTGAGAGCTGTCTGTCTAGTCCTGATCAGTCTTTACTGACCCTGGACTGTTGTTGCCTGACTACCCTTCTGCTTGCTCACTGTCTTGACGTGATTTCTTGATAATTCAAAGCCAGACCATTACTTGACCACATTTCAGTTGACTCCCTTTAGTTACCGTGTGCCTTTTTAAAATTACCATTTTATAGTTCTAACGTTTGGGCTAGCATAGACTTGCATGGTGTTCATGGTTATGGCTCAAGTTCGGGTCAAGTCCATTCCTGTACCTGGAGTGTTTTTTAAAGTCTGTCCAGATTCGCTGAACCCAAACATATTTGGGTTCACCCATATCTACTCTCTCTATGTCTATTCTATCTTTCTATGTATTCTATCTATTTTTATCTATTTTATCTTTCTATCTATTCTATCTTTCCTTGCATCTAGTCTATATATCTTTCTCTCTGTCTATCAATCTTTATAGCTACATTAAGGCAGGGTGACATGTAGCGATGTTACACTAACCCGACCAACAATTGGGATCGCTGGAGGATCGCTATGCAATCGCTGGTGAGATGCCACACAGGCATACTTACCAGCTATCACCCAGTGATGCGCCCGACACCCGACGGTCGCTTGGATCGTTCAGGGTCTCCGGCGCAGACTGGGAATCGCTGGTCATTGCCCCTGTCACCTATGTTGATGCATGCGTGACAGTGGGAGACCGGCGACCGAAAAAAGGTCCTGGCCATTCCACAGCGATCAGCAAGCTCATCGCTGGTCGCTGCGGCATGTCACATTCAGCAACGTCACTGCAAGGTCGCTGCAATGTCACAAAACCTGTGACGTTGCAGTGATATCGTTAGCAATATTGCCACGTGTAACGGGGCCTTTATATATTTGTCTCTCTATCGATCTATTCTATCTATCTTTCCATCTATTCCAACTATAAAAATAAATACTACGACAGCACAATGTTAATGCCAACAACATGCAAATAAAGGTGTTTTGGATGGTATTAAAAGATTTTTTTGTTTGAGAAAAAATAAAAACTTGCAAGTTTTTTCAAAAAACTCAAATGGAGAATAAGAGTTAGGCCATGTCCACACATGCAGCCTGCTGTATAAAATGGTTACCACGATGCTCATCGGGTAACCAGGGGCTGCGTTTCAAGGAAGAGCCGGCATACACGCACCTGCGCTAAATACTTAGGTTTTATGAGAGAAGCGCAGGTGCGTGTATGCCGGCTCTTCCTTGAAACGCAGCCCCTGGTTACCCGATGAGCATCATGGTAACCATTTTATACAGCAAGCTGCCTAGTGCCCGCTTATGTCGAGCGCACAGGGAGACGCTGCTAGCCGCGACGCCGCACATCGGGAACGAATAATGTGGACCCGGTAAGTATAATCATGCTGATTAACAACTCTTTCCTTCCTTTGGCAGAGAAATCCCAAACACAAACCTGGGGAAAAAAGGGATGTTCGCCCATCCCTATTGATGAATTTTTTTTCTTTTGAAATATACATATCTTATTAAATAAGGTTCTTGGCACATGTATTGGCCAATAAATGCCTGCCCATCAACTACGGCAAGGTGACCAGTCCCTAACTACTCTAAAAACCTCTCTCGGACCCTTTCACGTCTCTGTTCCATGGGAAGTAGAAGGATACATAGCCATATCAAATGGTCGCCATGTTTGGATACCCGCACTGTTACTGCACATGACAAGGTGAACAAACATGGCGGTGGCATGAGTGCACAAGTGCCCGCCGTTTTTGTACACCCTGTCATGCGCAGTAGCGGGCCAGATGTCCAAACATGATGTTGGCATGCACATTGACTACACCCGCCCCATCCTCACCTCTCCGTGCCTTTACTACTTACTCCAATTTTTGTTCCACTAGGGAACGCAAATAGGAGGTGGAACTTTTCCTCCTATATGAGGGTGTCTCTTGTCTTTGTTTACTAATCCTCTCTTTTTATGTCTTGCAGATTTGCTTTTGTGAACTTCACCAGATTTGGTGAACTACGTTGGACTCCCTGGACTTCTGCAGATTTTTTTTAATTGGGCCTTTTTTCAATAAATTGGTGAAACATGGAATGTGTTGGAGAGTGTTTTTTCAAATAAAATATTTTAAGTGTGATTATTTTTCTTATTACTGTGTTAGTAATGGGGGGCATCTGATAGACACCTCTACATTACCAACCCCTGATTTTGATGCCAGCTGACATTTTGCAGCTGGCATCAACCCTAAATACCATTACCTTGTTTGTTACTGCAACTTTGGGCTGCAAGCTGTCAGCCTTACCTTAGCTGGCCATCAAAAATAGTGGGGACCTCATGTCGATTTTTTAAATTATTTATTTATTTTGGCTAAATACCCTTTTGTGCCTTTCATGTGATCAATGCTAAGGCTAGGGTCACACCTGCGGTTGTGCTTGCAGATCCTGATCCGGTTTTAAGCATTAAAAATGCTCAAAACCAGATCCAGATCTGCAGTCATAGGCTTCAATAGAAAAACCAGATTGCACTATTTGCAATCCGGTTACCGGATCCGGTTTTGGAGCCTGCGGTAAAAATCATGCAGGCTGCGTCTATCTCGCAGGTTCCAAAACCGGATCCATTTTTTTAATAATGTTAGTGTATGGGAACCGGATCCGGTACCGCAAGGTACATAAATGGTTTTTAAAATTACAAAAACCCGCATTCCAAAACCGGATGCATTAATGCATCCATATCCGGAATGAGGGTTGCATTTTTACAATTAAATAATAGTATGAAGGCACACGGTTAAAACCGCATCCGGTAAGGGATGCAGTTACCGGATTGTGCCTTTTAAGTGTGACCCTAGCCTAAGCTCTCGTACATATTAACTAAAAGTTGGCTGAATGCACTAAATTTAGCAGGATCAGCAGATCATTTAATATGTATGGGTGCTTCTCAGCAGTCCACCTCCAAGAGAACACAAGAAAGCTCAACTTGACCCAACATTCATGTGTAACCAGCGTTTGTCCGACAGTTATTTAATGTGTATGGCCAGCTTTATACAGTGCCCAGATAAACGATGCTAAGAGAATTAGCAGTGTTACGAAGTTTCTATATAAATATTATGTAGTAGCTATGCAGTAGCTTTCTACATTTTGCTACATATTTTTTTATGTCATGGCATTGTACAATAACCTAACACATTCAGGTAATTCACTTTTTCTGATGTATTTTTTAATTGCATCATTTAAAGGAAAACTGTCAGGTCAAAAATCCATGTGTAACTGCTGTCAATTTCTAATTCCTCCCTCTAAACTCTCTCTATTCATGTATTTCTTTTACTTATATTTCCCTTCTATATTCTGTAAACTTCAAATAAAGAGATTCATTCCATCTGTCACTCACAGTGAATGATCCACTTAGTTCTCTGCTGTCCACTCCCAATAAGATGAATATGCATGTCACATATTCACATTACTGCACAGGATATCAGTGTGGGTGGGGCTGTATTCTCCTCTCTCCTCTTTGTTTGCAGCAGTACAAGAGGTCAAATACAACACAGAAACTGTCACATCACAGCAGGATATCTGTTTACAAAAACAAATTAAGTCTAGATAAGGGAGACCTGTAATGGCTCTCTCCCTCCATTTACTCAACAGAACAGTCCTCCTGTAAGTGAAACCAGACACTGCAATTTCTGAGAGCAAAGGGAGGAGGGTGGAAGGAGGAGAGAGCTGCTAAGAGGGAGTGCATAATTGCATGACAGTTTATACAGCAGCTGGACTACACTGTGTGCAGAATTATTAGGCAAATTAGTATTTTGATCACATGATACTTTTTATACATGTTGTCCTACTCCAAGCTGTATACGCTTGAGAGCCAACTACCAATTAAGTAAATCAGGTGATGTGCATCTCTGTAATGAGGAGAGGTGTGGTCTAATGACATCAACACCCTATATAAGGTGTGCTTAATTATTGGGCAACTTCCTTTCCTTTGTCAAAATGGGTCAGAAGAGAGATTTGACGGGCCCTGAAAATTCCAAAATTGTAAGATGTCTTGCAGAAGGATGCAGCAGTCTTGAAATTGCCAAACCTTTGAAGAGTGATAACCGAACAATCAAGCGTTTCATGGCAAATAGCCAACAGGGTCGCAAGAAGTGTGTTAGGCAAAAAATGCACAAAATAACTGCCCATGAATTGAGGAAAATCAAGCATGAAGCTGCCAAGATTCCATTTGTCACCAGTTTTGCCATATTTCAGAGCTGCAATGTTATTGGAGTATCAAAAAGCACAAGGTGTGCGATACTCAGGGACATGGCCAAGGTAAGAAAGGCTGAAAAACGACCACCTTTGAACAAGAAACATAAGATAAAATGTCAAGACTGGGCCAAGAAATATTTTAAGACTGATTTTTCAAAGGTTTTATGGACTGATGAAATGAGAGTGACTCTTGAGGGGCCAGAGGCTGGATCAGTAAAGGGCAGAGAGCTCCACTCCGACTCAGATGCCAGCAAGGTGGAGGTGGGGTACTGGTATGGGCTGGTATCATCAAAGATGAACTTGTGGGACCTTTTCGGGTTGAGGATGGAGTGAAGCTCAACTCCCAGACCTACTGCCAGTTTCTGGAAGACAACTTCTTCAAGCAGTGATACAGGAAGAAGTCGGTATCGTTCAAGAAAAACATGATTTCCATGCAGGAGAATGCTCCATCACATGCATCCAACTACTCCCCAGCGTGGCCGGCCAGTAAAGGTCTAAAAGAAGAAAAAATAATGACATGGCCCCCTTGTTCACCTGATCTGAACCCCATAGAGAACCTGTGGTCCCTCATTAAATGTGAGACCTACAGAGAGGGAAAACAGTACACCTCTCGGCACTGTGGCTTGGAGGCTGTGGTGGCTACTGGTGCAATGTTGATCATAAACAGATCAAGCAACTGACAGAATCTATGAATGGAAAGCTGAGTGTCATCATAAAGAAAGGTGGCTATATTGGTCACTCATTTTTTGGGGTTTTGTTTTTGCATATCAGAAATGTTTATTTCTAAATTTTGTGCAGTTATATTGGTTTACCTGGTGAAAATAAACAAGTGAGATGGGAATATATTTGTTTTTATTAAGTTGCCTAATAATTCTGCACAGTAATAGTTACCTGCACTAATAGATATCCTCCTAAGATAGCCAAATCTAAAAAAAAACCACTCCAACTTCCAAAAATAATAAGCTTTGATATTTGAGTCTTTTGGGTTTATTGAGAACATAGTTGTTGATCAATAATAAAAATAATCCTCTACAATACAATTCTGCACACAGTGTATTCCTGCTTGGTTATAAAGGAGAGGACTAATCCTGGAGCTCTCTGCAGGGTCTGACAATACTGATAACATGGAAACTCCAAACAGTACTATAATGATTTTACATGTTTTTAAGTGGTCTGCCCAGGTCCTATTCAAGGGTAATGTAAAGGGGTGTCAC
This sequence comes from Allobates femoralis, assembly GCA_033576535.1. NCBI lineage: Eukaryota > Metazoa > Chordata > Amphibia > Anura > Aromobatidae > Allobates > Allobates femoralis. The sequence continues at coordinate 342,037,398 of JARQOC010000006.1, forward strand.
ACGCGTCAATGTCGTCAGCGAGATGATCGCTGACGACATTGACGGCTGATTGCTGGTGAGCTGTCACACAGACAGACTCACCAGCGATCAATTGACCAGTGACATCATGGAAACGATTTAAATATCGTTTCCACGATGTCCTGCTCCCGCTGCCAGCCTGCTGGAAGCGGGAGCAGCCTGGTCTCCAAGGTACACTGCGGGTAACTAGGCAGCGCGCGCTGCCTAGATACCCGACGTGTACCTTAGTTACCAGACACCCGGTGAGCGGAGGAGGCTGGTAACTAAGGTACACAGTCGGGTATCTAGGCAGCGCGCGCTGCCTAGTTACCCGCAGTGTACCTTGGAGACCAGCTCCCAGCGCTTGTGACAGGCGCTGGGAGCTGGAATATCGCTAGTCCCGGTGTCACACGCAGCGATGCTGCGTGTCCACCGGGCGACAATCGCCAGGTTTCAGAGCTGGTTCTGAAACCTGGCGATCATCAACCAGCGATTTATCGCTGGTTGATGCAGTATGTCACACGCGTCAATATCGCTGCAACGTCACGTGCAGCCGATATCGTGCAGGCGATATTGACGCGTGTGACACCCCCTTTAGTATCATACTGAAAAATGACCTGATAGTGTCCCTTTAAACTAAGCTGCAATAGATTTTTTTTCAACAGTGAGCTTTGTTGGAAAAATACATCATGACTAGTTGAAGATAAATACTGAAAGCATAGGAACAAAAGTAACTTAACTGAGGCTTTAAGGGCTGATCAACCTGAATTATCATCAAAATGCATTTTTTAAAGCCACTTAGACATTTATAATATATTTAAATGCTTGATTTCCTGTCTGACGCAGTTAAGATTACGCTTTTAGGGCTGCGTAAAGACACCTAAATGCCCTTTTAAATTCACCCCTTTAAATCAACACAGGCTGACAATTTAATGTGTTTTCTTTATAACTGGGCTATCGGAGAACAAGGGGGAACGCAGCTTTAAGAAAAACATCCCAATCAGATAAAGACTGGGATACTGAGTACATTTTTGTTCTGCTGCCATTGACGTAAATTTGTTGAAACTAACTAATTTTTGAGTGTTAAAGGTCACGCCACTTGCCAACAGTATTTCTTTTCAAGAAAAGCAGACATACTGTAGTGTATACTTTTCCCCTAAGCTGCGTCTACACCATGAATCCTCTCTTTGTTCACTGAAGTGATCTCCTCCTTGGGCCATAAAACATGTCTGAAGGTCCACAGTAAAAAGGTCAGTATATCAAGGAGTCATTTCATGGGTATTAAAGCAGTTTGATCCAAGAGAAACCACGAAATGGAGGAATTGATGCAGAAATGTAAAAAAAAGTCTATAAGACTCCAAGAAAAGCTGTGTCTTTCATTTGGAAACTGCCTATTTAGGATTTTTTTTCTTTCAGTTTGTGTCTCTTTGTACATACAAAAATACGTCTTTTTGGATACTAAATGAAAAACAGTAATCAATATTCAAATGTGGCAGATTTGATGAGTTTTACACTTGAAATTAAATTGAAGCAAATCGACTCCAGAGACCCCAATTGCCCTAAAAAACGTTTCTTTTCTCCTCACATACTAATGTACTGCCACAAACGATCTGTGTGTATAGCTTGGTTTCTCTTCGATGTTCATGGTAGGACTGCAACTTTCAGAATAGCAGGAAAAAGATGCAGAAGAGCTGTAATATGTGAATCCAGACTTACAAGTTTTTCATTCTTTATGACTTTCCTTCCTAGTCTCTGATTCAAAATTGTGAATCATAAAATTTGACAGGAATATGATTTGCTGTGAATGGGTTTGCTCACCTCCACCTTATATTTTTAGCTTTTCAGCTTGTTTAGGGTCACCAGTAAACTAAATAATGAAAGTTGTCTTATGTCCTTAAAATAGTTAAAATTTCAAAGTAGTTGTAAAATCAACTTTGCAACCTACTTCTTTTTAAAAATCCTTAACCATTCTCAATAATGAAAGGATTTTATAGTTTACAGCTCATTTTTTAGGTTACTTGCCACCTCTTTAGTGGCCAATATCCTTGGCATTGAACGCAAGCTTGCAAGCTGCGCTTGTCTAATGATGCAGAGACAAAGCAAAGTTCAGACCAGGCAGGATTTCAGATGTACTGCTGGTCCTAACTGCCAATCTTCAGGAGCTTAATGCTTCTTAGGCTGGGGTCACAGTAGCATTTTTCACATGCGTTTTTGGAGACCTGCGTTTTCAAAAACGCATGTAAAAAACGCACCCATAGGCCCCCATGTTAAAAAACGCATGCCCTAATAGCAAAAAAGCATGTGTGACTGTACCATGCGTTTTTGGTGCATTTCCAAAAACGCATGCGTTTTTTAATATGGGGCCTTATGGGAAACGCATGCAAAAACTCATGTACAATTAGTGCCATTCAAAAACGCATGCGTTTTCCATAGGAGCCCATGTTAAAAAACGCAAGCGTTTTAGAAAACGCATGCGTTTTTTTAACATGGGCTCCTATAGAAAACGCATGCGTTTTTGAATGGCACTAAAAGGTACTAATTGTACATGCGTTTTTGCATGCGTTTTCCATAGAGGCCCATGTTATAAAAACGCATGCGTTTTCTACAAAAACGCTTGCGTTTTTCAAAACGCACCAAAAAATAGTACATGCACTATTTTTGGGTGCAGATTTAAAAACGCAGCCAAAAACGCATGGAGCCATCACACACCTTAAAAAAGTCATGCTGACATGAAAAAACGCATGAGTTTTGTTAAATCACTAAAAAAAACTCATGTCAACTGTGACCCCAGCCTTAGCCGGCATGAAGTCAGAAGGCAGAGAAGTGGTGCGCTCATGAAGAACAAATTTGATGCAACACCTTTAACACTTTTATTATAAAGAATCAGATAATGCCAGATACAGATGAGCTCGAGCTCTTCCTTTCCCTCCCTGAAGTTATTAGCAAAGAACATTCTTAAACTGCATACCAAAAGCAGTCCCAGAGGTTTGTAAACTGTGAGGTCATACAGGGTGCATCACTTTTCTCCACTAACAAGGGTACCTGTCACAATCTCCATACCACCTTTGTACTTTACTAGGTTGTTGTGAAAATTGTCAGGCTGGGTTGATTCTGTGCTGCAAATCACCTGCATTCAGCTCACATTGATTAGAACTCTACTTAAGCAAGCTTACTGCCCTATTCAGTGTCAATTGTACACTTGCCTTTGAATGTGTAGGACTGATCTCACTGTGCTCTGAGCCAGACCCTGCCTGAATTGTTAGCTTACCTGCAGTGGCGAATTTAAAGCTCATGTGCACCTGTTGTAGTTACACCCCTGCCTATCTGGACTTGACTCTCTGCTTGTGACCTGATTCCTCTTTCTGCCTGCTCCCCTGTATTCTGTTTTGCCCCTCTGGTTTCCTGACTTTGGCTTGAATTGGATTTCACTTTTGACTACCCCTAGCAGTTACTACGCCATTTCCTGGTCCTCGCTTTGGATTGTTTTGACCTCTCTATACTACCAGTAAATAGTAATATTATTATATTTACTTTCCGTTATTACAGTCTGTTTTCTGCACCTGAGAGATTACTTATTACTATAGGGACTCACGTCACAGTACCTCTGAAACCTATGGCTTTGGCACAAGAAGATCACTACATCAATTCCATACTTGGTGCCTATGTGAAGACAGCTTTAATAGATTCAGGAATATTGCACAGCTTATTGATAGGTCATTTGGGCACTTAAATGGGTTGTCCACTAGTAGGACAACCCCTTCTGATTCCACTTGTTTCCCCCAGTTGAAATAAAAGAACCTGTACTCACCTCTTGTTCTGGCACCATTTCAGCACTGTTGGCAATTGTGGTTTGGGATCATGTGACATTGTGACATGTCAGAAGCTCCGCGTCCAATCACCACTGAGTTTTATTGCCACGTCCTTGGACCAGAAGAGCAATGGAGTGAGCAGCAGCCACAGCATCACTTCCTTTTGGTTAACTCATTTTGTCCGAAAACAGGGAGAGAAAAATTAGTGGTTATTGGACATTGCATGAAATCCTAATGTCATATAAGCTCAGAACCACAATTACCATCAGAGCTGGAGCGGTGCCAGAATGGGAGGTGAATACTGGTCTTTTATTTTAACTGGGGAAAACAAGTTAAATTAGAAGTGGTTTTCCTAGAAGTGGATAACCCTTATAATAGCAAAAGTTGGGCTCCACCAAGTCCACTACCTACTGCATTATGATCCACCATAGAAGAAGATGTCAATGAAGGGTGCTGCACAGGGCACTATCTAAGGACCACCATTTGTCATAACTCTAAGGGATGCAGAGTTGTTGTTGCTAAACTCACTGTAAATGGCTTTTTCAACATTATGGGGTATTCCCCTAAGACAAAGTCAGGGAAGGGTTGTAAAAATGTAGGCTTCCCATAGACATAAAGTATGGCATTTAGTTTACAATCTTCAAAATTGAGGCTTAGTTTTTGGTTAAAGATTAACTGCATATCTCCTGCCACCTTCAATTCAAAAATATTTCCAGAATTCATCCTTTCCTCAATCCTCAATCTACAAAAATATTAGTGCATGCTCTCATCATCTCCCACCTCAACTGCTGCAACATCCTCCTCTGCGGTGTCCCTGCTAACACTCACACCTCTCCAATCTGTCCTTTACTCTGCTGCCTGACTAAACCAACTCTCTCCTTGCTACTCCTCCACTCCCCCTCTCTGCAAATCCATTCTTTGTGTCTCAATTCCACAGCATATCCTATTCAAACTACTAACGTTGATTTACAAAACCATCTACAATCTGTCTCCCCCATATATCTCTGAATTAATCTCTCAATATTATCTAACTCGTAATCTTTGATCCTCCCAAGACCTTCTTCTTTCCTCCACACTTGTGCGTTTTTCATCCAAGACTTTGTCCGAGCATCCCATATCCTCTGGAACTCTGCTCCCCAATTTGTCCGACTATCCCATACACTCAGAACTTTCAAGTGGAACCTGAAAATCCATTTCTTCAGAACAGTCTACAGCCTGTAATGACCCTAACACCACCACTGGACTTAGTGCTTCACCATCATCAGAGCTGACTCAACCTACTGTTTACTTCCCAGTTGCCCCGTAGAATGGAAACCTGTAAGGGCAGGGTCCTCTCTCCCCTTTGTACCAGTCTGTCACTGTTAGTTTATGTATTATATTTTAAAATGTCATGTTTCTGCATGTAAAGAAATCATATATTTCAGTCCTTTATACATCCTAAATGGCACCCATAACCTATAGAGACCCACAGAGAAAAAAACTGAAATAATTTTGATAACACAACTAAACATGTTCTTATTATTAGTTAAATATTAGTGAGTACACTTCGCCCATCAATTATAATGAGGCTAATTAACTCAATATAACGTTTAGCTGTTATAGTAGCATTTTCCTGACATTTTCTTTGCTTCACTTTACAGCAAAAGTTGTGGTCTCCAAAAGATTTATAACCAAGCAAAGGGAACTCATTTATAAAAAATTATCAGTCAAGGGAAGAGTACAAATTTTTTTTGTAGTTATTACATATATCATGGAACACTATGAAGATCGTCATCAAAAGGGGCTTAGATTTTACACAACAGTGACAATAGAAAGACGTGTACTTCCCTCAAAAATTGATGTAAAGTAAAGAAGAAAGTTGGTTCATTAGACTCCCAAGAGATCTAAAGCAAGATTAAAGAGCTCCAGGAATTTCCAGCAAGTATTGGCTGTGAACTGCATGTGACCACAATTTCCTATATTCTTCATATGAGTGTTCTGTTGGGTGTGGTGGCAAGACAGAAGCGTTTCCTTACAAATAAAAACATTCAAGTTTGGCTATGTTTTGCCAAAACCTACCTCAAGTTTCCCCAAAAAAATGGGGGAAGACATGTTTCAGTCTGTAGAGACCATAATTGATCTTTTTGGCCATTAATTCTAAAGGTATGTTTGGCACAAAGCCAACACTGTGAATTATGAAAGGAATACCAAACCCACAGTGAGGCACGATAGAGGCATTTTTGCTTCAGGCAGTGGCGTAACTTGAAGCTCATGGGCCCTGATACGAAAGCTCCAATAGGGATTATTTTAAATCTGTAACAGCAATAGTCTTTTTCTATAGGCCCAAAGGGACTTTTGGGACTCCCTAGGCTCCAGGGCCCAGGTGCGATCACAACCCCTGCACCTGTTGTAGTTATGCCCCTGGCTTTGGGGCTGTTTTTAAAGAGTAGGAACAGGGTCTTTAGTTAAGGTGGAAAAAATTATGAACAGATCCATATTGCATTAAAACCTTTATGCCTCTGCTAAAAAGCGGAAGATGAAGATTATTTTTACCTTTTGAGCATTGACCTCCAAAAGAAAAAAAGAATGCCTTCGGCAGCAGTAGATAAACGTTTTTTACACAGGAGATGCCCACGACATTAGTTTCTCTCATAGATTCTCTCATCTGAGAGAATTGAGATGATTATGCAAATGACACTGATCAAACTCTTGAGTTTGATCCAAGTGTCAGCATAGTGTTCTTTGATTCTCTTGGATGAGAAAATCAGAGCACAATGTGAGAAGATGGATAACAACATTTCTTCATCTTCTCTATTGTGTTAGTGTGCAGAAATTGGCCTGCACTCATATGCCATCCGACTGCAGTCCGATGGTTTCCGTGTACTCATTGACTTGCATGGTCAAGTGCAATTTCGAATATCAGATCAAACTTGGACATGCCATGATTTTTCTCAAAGACCTGCTCAAACCAAGGAAGAAATCTGACATGTTGGCAGCCCCGTGGAATAACGTTGATCCTAGCTTGACCTGATGTTTTGTTGGATCACACTTGGACTGAAAATACAACCGTATGCCCCTGCCCTTAGGATGGAAAAGAGTTTTGAAATGACTCTTCTTGGTATGTGTTTTTCCAAGTCAAGCATTTCAAACATGGCGTAGTGACGTTTTTTATATTCACTGTATCCTCAGAACATTCCAAAAAAATATTAAAAAGGAGAACTTCTTACTACAACGTTCATGGAAAATTGAGCTGCAGAGTGGATGACTACAGCTTTGATACATTTTCAAGTTGTTATTAACTCAACAGGGAATATCATAAAAATAGGTATTTGATTATAAAGTGTGCTATTTGTGGGTGTACCATTCTTTTAGCATTCTCTATGATTTTCTGCAATATTCATTTGTTTGCCTTTTTGAGTGGTACTGAAATGTAGTCGTGATCTTTTGTCTGCTTTTTATTCATAATATTTCATACTGAGTTTCACATGGCTGACTTGCTACTCTGAAGTCATTTGTCTGCCTGCAAAATCAAAAAGTGCTCACTAAAAGTAAGGGGGCGGCTGTAGACATAAAACTCAAAAGATGAATAAACTATATAAACTTGCTTTCTTACTTTACAGTCTGAGATGGAACCTTTTAAATGTGTTTAGGATGACCAATGATTGCTCAATTCTTTTCTATTGTATACCCAGTAGTCTGGACTGTGAATGTAGCAGCTCTTCTTGCCTCTGCAGCATTAAGCACCTAAAATATAGTCAATTTACCAGATGTCTATAAATAAAGTATTCCCTCTCATACAAATATGCTCACCAAAGCTAGAAGCCCCAGCCTAGCATGAGAGGCCTGAGATTTTCATGTGCTAGTGGTGGTGATCATAAGATGCAGTGAGAACTGGACTGGGGACTGTGAAGAACAGAGGGGACAGACCGGCGAGGGGAGAGGTGAGTATAAAGATTTTTTTTTACATTTTATTTTTATTATTCTTGAGGGTCCAGAGAGACCCGAGAGCACAATAAGTGAGAATAAATTATTGAAGAATAATTTATCTGCGAATTGAATTTCATAGGAAAATCAGAGCAAACATGAATTTTGCATTATTTGTTAATCTCTACAAGCAGCAATAGTCGGCTTCTTGACCATGTTGTCGGGAATCTGGGTCTTGACATGCATGCTCTGCTGCTTGACCACAAAGTCTAGATTCGGAAGATACTTCTTGTGGGTCACACAGTACAAGCCTACTTGGAGCATCAATAGGCTCAGCTGCTTCTTCAGCTAGGTGGTGAGAGTTCAACACTTCTGCATACATTTCTGCTTCAGACGCGCCCCGCATGGTCAGGCATCACAGAGGAGTATTGCACCCTTAAAAGAGGTGTAATTGCCCCAGCTGCAAATGGACCCTTGGTTGGTGGGTGGGACCCATTCTCAGCACTCCCACATTAGCGGAGCGGTGGGAAGTTACCCGGGAGGGGATATATTTACCTCTAGGGGAAATCAAGGAGGTCTTTGGGCTGTTGTCAGCAGAAGGGCCAGCAGGAGGAGGAGAGAAATTAAGAAAGAGTGTGGAACGAGGCGGAAGGTCTACCCAGACGGTTTCAAGCCGATCTAGAGGAAAGAAGAAGGGATCTTGAGTAGATCCTGAAAGAGGGCGTCTGATGAGAGAAGTCCCGGCCCTAGAGAGAAAGGGGGATCCCCAGAGTGGAGCGACCATACTCCAGGGGAATCTCCAGTCCACCATGGGAACGCCGGGCCCAAGGATCCGGCCAGAGTTCAGCTTTGCAGTCTGCAACCGGCTGCTGTGGCTTGTTTATCAGCCGCAGCACCCTGCCATCGGAGCGGTCTGCCTGCTTCCTCACCAACGAGGGAGAGGACTCCCGGTACTACCTACACGGAGCTACTAGGTATAGATCAATCCTAAACAGGGAAGAACGGACACGGGTTAGTTAACGAAGGTACACCAAGGCTTCCACTATACCACCTGGGACCCACTTGCAGCCACCCGTTAAGCTACCTGTTCTTGTAACATCTGAATGCTGAACAGTGAACAGTGAACTGTAACTGATGCTGCTACAAGTTTACAGTAAAGTACCCGGGAGTAAGTGACTTTGCTTCTGCGTGTGTTCTTTTACTTCAATCTGTTCCCTTTAGAGGAACTCTGCCCCAGAGGAAGAGCCCTACCTGTAGGGGGCTTTGCCATCTAGCCGTTCATCTTTGCAGTCGGCAACCGGCTGCTGTGGTCCGTATATCACCACAGCACCCTGCCAGACGGAGCGGTCTGCCGGCTTCCTCACCACGAGGGAGAGGACCCCAAATACTACCTACATAGAGCCATTGCGTATAGACTCATCCTATGCGGGGAAGAAAGGACACGGGTTTTGTCAACTAAGGTACACCATGGGTTCCACCATCCACTTGCAGCCACCCGTAGAGCTACATGTTATTTTAACATCTGATGCTGGACTGTGAACTCTGTATAATGCTGCTACAAGTTTACAGTAAAGTACCCGGGAGTAAGTGACTTTGCTTCTGCGTGTGTTCTTTTACTTCAATCTGTTCCCTTTAGAGGAACGCTGCCCCAGAGGAAGAGCCCTACCTGTAGGGGGCTTTGCCATCTAGCCGTTCATCTTTGCAGTCGGCAACCGGCTGCTGTGGTCCGTGTATCACCACAGCACCCTGCCAGACGGAGCGATCTGCCGGCTTCCTCACCACGAGGGAGAGGACCCCCAATACTACCTACATAGAGCCATTGCGTATAGACCCATCCTATGCGGGGAAGAAAGGACACGGGTTTGTCAACTAAGGTACACCATGGGTTCCACCATCCACTTGCAGCCACCCGTAGAGCTACATGTTATTTTAACATCTGATGCTGGACTGTGAACTCTGTATAATGCTGCTACAAGTTGACAGTAAAGTACCCGGGAGAAAGTGACTTTGCCTGTGCGTGAGTTTCTTCATCTACCTGTTCCCTTGCAGGAACGCTGCCCCGGAGAGGTAGCTCTGCCTGTAGGGAGCTTTGCCAACCCAGCCGCACTACCATCTACCTCCGGCGGACTGTGGCGGCGCTGGTGACCCATCACCAGGTACTACAGGTGGCGTCACATGACAAACTCTTATCCCCTGTAAATACAGCCTTTTTGAAGTGTCACCCAGGCCACGGGCTCAGGCGCTGCCACCCGTGACATCCCAAGCCACTCACCGAGCTTGATACTCAAGTACCCCAGGGCCTGGGGCTCGACATATCCTTCTTCTGTTTGGCGTCAACTCCACCTTTCTTTTGATGCTCTGAGCTTTTATATTTGCTGCTGCGCCACAACTATCATCTGACTTAGTGTTTTCCTGAAATTCTTCTCTTGCAGGAACAGCTTTCCTGTTCATTGATTCTTTGTGGTGTCTATAGCCAACAGAGGGAAATATTGTCAATTTTCTCCTAGCGTAATTGAAGGTGCAGACTGTCGTGTCCACTTCCTAAATTTCCTCCTCTTTTTCAATTTGCCAGTCCTCAGTTGAGAAGAATTACACTGTCTCTTACTGATCATCAGTGGTGGGCCCAACATTGCCAACACCTGATCACACTTTTGCACTTTTTGCACTATCCTCTGCCAGCTGAACTCACCTTGATCATATCTTATAGGCAAAATACCGGCAATACCATGATTGGTCCTTCTTACCGAGACGGCTTGCCTGGTACTGTACACTGGAAACTTCAGGAGCCTCGTGTGGAATCTCTGTTTTAGGTTCCCCTTTTCCTGCCTTTGGGGATGGAGTGGCCACCTTATGAGTCTCTGTGGGGAACATATACAACCCCTCTTCATCCTCTGTAGTTCTCTTTGAAGAAGTAGTCAGCTGCTTTTTATAACTTCCAGTTCTTGGTCCTTCAGTTTCAGACATTCAGGGATGAAATATGTTTCAATGTAATACCCAACAAGAGGTCCCTACTCTTCTTTAGATCGCACTTCATACACTGGATTATTAGGATGGACCCTTTGTGTTACTTGGTGAGGAATCACTTCCCATCAATAGTACAGCTTGTTTCTTGGTCATTTGACAGGCACCAGCACCCTATTACCAGGTTGTAAAAGCACCTCTTGCACTGATGTCCCATCAGAATGGCTTAATTCCCAAAATATTTGTTCCACAAGCTGATGTAGAGTTTGTAGTCAGTGCAGATGTTCCAGTATCCAAGTAGATGAGTTTATCCTGGTCCAATCTTCAGCCAGTTTGAGTAATTTTACTACCACTCCGGCTATGATGGTGGCTTTTATACAATTGCTATAAACCCACACACATTCGGTGATGACCTCAGGCCACCTCATCTTTTGATCTTCCAAAATTCTCAACATCTGAAGCATCATTCTATTGAAGCACTCAGAAGCCCCGTTCCTTTGAGAGTGATAGGGTGTAATAAATGTAATAAACATTAATGTAAATAAACAGAAAAGGATGCGCAATGGGTGCACCTGTATAAACAATTTCTTTCCCTAACTAGTAAAAAAGCTGCTCACCTTGGAGGGCTGTGCACTGCCCTGCACAGCCCCGGTAAATCACTTGAAGTATGGAGCTTAATTGCTCTCCCTGGAATCTCTGTGTGCTGCTGCCTGTGAGCTGCTTCCTCTGGCCCCAGCTCTGAACACGTGACCGCTCAGACAGGAAAGGTCCTGTAGCTCCAGGCCTTCACCTCACACCACACAGGTCCTTTTGTTAATGTGCCTTCCAAGCTGCTCCTGCTGCTGATCCTCCAAAAGGAGAAACTGGAACATATGATTAATGCAAAGAAGCCAGTGGAGTGCTCAGGAAAGGCAGGCAGGGTGAATTATAGATAAAACTTAGCTTTTTATTATTCTCCTTCACAGCCACAACGCATTTCCACTGACACAGCAGTCTTCCTCAGGTGGGATCCCACCTGAGGAAGACTGCTGTGTCAGTGGAAACACGTTGTGGCTGTGAAGGAGAATAATAAAAAGCTAAGTTTTATCTATAATTCACCCTGCCTGCCTTTCCTGAGCGCTCCACAGAATGCTTTGCATTAATCATAGGGTGTCATGCAAGACATCTTGATGCTTTATAGCCTATGTAGTTCTTCCATGACTTTTCTTGGAAGCATTCCCCTTGATCAGAGTGAATTTTTTTAGACATCCGTACATACAAATTAAATCTTGACACTTGGTTTGAGCCACTGGTCATGAGTTGGTGTCACAACTGCGAACTTCGTAAAGTCGTCTGTCATCACTAAACAGTATTTACAGCCATTATGAGATGGCAGCATATTCAGATAATCAACATCAATACCTCCATGGGTTCAAATATTCTTATCACATGGGTGCCTGCTGTTCAGGAGGCTTAGTCAGTTCACATTGATGACTGGCTCGACAGATGTTCTCCACTGTCTGATGCTGCTGAGGCCAGTACACAAGCCACTCCAAAGTGTGCACCCCTCTCATAAGCTTCTGTGGCTAGGCACAACACCATCCCTTCTGGGAGGACAATGGAGTGGGGAAAATAAGTATTTGAAACACTGTCAATTGTGCATGTTTTCCCGCCTACAAAAAATGGAGAGGTCTATAATTTTTATCATAGCTATAGTACACTTCAACTGTGAGAGACAGAATCTAAAAAAAATCACATTGTGTAATTCTTAATTAACTATATTGTATTTTATTGCCTGAAGAAATTATTTCATCACCCACCAACCGGCAGGAATTCTACCTTTCACCGACTTCTTAGTTTTTCTTTAAGAATCGCTCCTACTCTGCACTGGTTACCTGTATAGGACACCTGTCCACACTCTCAATCAATCACACTCCAACCTCTCCACCATGGCTATGACCAAAGAGCTGTCTAAGTACACCAGGAACAAAACTGTAGATCTGCACATGGCTGGTATGGGTTACAGCACAATATGCAAGCAGCTTGGTGAGAAGGCAACAGCTGTTGCAGCAATTATTCGAAAATGAGAGAAATACAAGATGACTGTCAATCTTCCTCAGTCCAGGGCGTCATGCAAGATCTTGCCTCGTGGGGTAAAGATGATACTGAGAAAGGTCAGGAATCAGCCCATACCTACATGGGAAGGCCTGGTCAATGATCTTACAAGAACTGGAGGCACAGTCTCAAAGATTACTGTTAGTAACACACTACTCTGTCATGGATTAAAATCTTGCAGGGCATGCAAGGTCCCCCTGTTCATTCCAGCACATGTCCATGTTCATTTGAAGTTCACCAAAGACCTTCTAGATGATCCGGGGAGGCATGGGAGAAGGTAATTTGATCAAATGATAATAGAACTTTTTGGAATCCACTCTACTCACCGTGTTTGAAGGAAGAAGAAGGATGAGTAGAATCCCAATAACACCATCTCAACAGTACTTTGGGTAAGCTTTTTTGCAAAGGGGACAGAACGACAGCATTATATTAAAGGGAGGACCGATGGAGTCAAGTAATGCAAGATACTGGCCAACAACCTCCCTCACTTTGTAAAAGCATTCAAGATGGATCTTCCAGTATTACAATGACCCAAAACACACAGCCATGGCAACTAAGGGGTGAGTCTGAAAGAAGTATTTCAAGGTCCTGGAGTGGCCTAGCCAGTCTCCAGACCAAAATTTAATAGAACATCTTTGGAGGGAGCTGAAAGTCTATTTTGTCCTGTAACCTGAAATATCTGAAGAAAAAGATGTGTATGGAGGAGTAAGCCAAAATCCCTGCTGCAGTGTGTGCAAACACCAGTTTCTGTACCATTTATTAAGTTCAGATTTTCAATTGTATCAAATACTTAATTTGTATTTTATTGCATGAAATAACTATGTAATAATCATACAATGTGACTGTCTCTCACAGTTGAAGTGAATCTATCATAAATATTACTAATCTCTCCATTCTTTGTAGATGTGAAAACTTGCAAAATCAGCAGGGTATCAATTACTATTTTTCCACACTACCAGGATGAGGACATAAATGTCAGGAAGGGTGATATGTATACCAGGATGGGGGGCATTTATATCTGGAAGGAACCCAGGATAAGGGACATTAGTACAGGATGGAGGACATTACTACATAATGAAGGCAAATCAACATGAATGTATTTAAAGGATTTAGAAAGCTACAAGGGTCTATATATCTGACCAACATGCAGGGGGGTGGGAATGGAGGGGGCTCAGATCCAAAATCTTGCACTGGAGCCCATCAGACTCTAGTTACGCCACTGCCTCTGACCCAGTGATATCAACATTATATAGTGTACAGTGCATTACTGTTATAGGACATAGTGCATAGTGCATGTTATAGGACATACATAGTGCATTACTTTTATCTGTACCATCCATACATTTCAATGCAGGGCAACAATGCAGCAGTTGTGATTTACATTCTGGGACATATGGTACTATTTAGGAAGGAAGCTTATTGGTTAATTCTTCTCTTTGTTGTCTAACTGCCTTCTCTGAGCATTGCACTTAGGCTGCTTTCATACTGCGATTTTTGAGGATCCGTGGCTGTCTGTTGTAAAACGGACAGCCACGAATCCGATTTGGCCCCCATGTTATCCTATGGGCACAGATCAGATTGGATTTGGCCTAATTGCCATCCGATTTTTGTTGGATCCGATTTGTGTCCGATTTTTTGCAGTGCCCAAAATTGGAGACTGCTCCAATTTTGGGCAAAGCGGTCCAAATCAGACCGAATCGGATCCCACCCGATCCGCAGCCTTTAAGGCTGCTTTCACACAGCGTTTTTTATGTATCCGTCAGGATCCTTGATTTTGAATGACTCAACGGACAGTCACGGACGCTTCAAATCCGATGCCATCGGATGCCATCGGTCCGATTTAGTATCAAATCTGTCAAACTGCTCTGATAAAAAAATCGGACCAGTGGCATCCGATTGCATCCGATTTGAAGCGTTTTTTCATCGGATCCGTGTTAAATGTCCGACTGTGGAAGGTGTTTGGAAGGTCTGTGGGAGGTCTCAGTCTGAATCGCAAATGCCTAGTAACCATAATCAGATCCGATAACCGATCCAATTTTTCCACAGTCTGATTTACATAGGACCCAATGTTATTTGCCACGGATCACATCGGATCCGATCCTGTCCGATTCTGTCCACTGTACCCAAAATCGCAGCAGTCTGTGATTCTGGGCACTGGAAAAAATCAGACAGAATCAGATCCGACAAAAATTGGATGCCATTAAGGGCAAATCCGATCCAATCTGTGCCCATAGGATAACATGGGGGCCAAATCCGATCCGTGACTGTCCGTTTTACAACAGACAGCCACGGATCCAAGAAAATCGCTGTGTGAAAGCAGCCTAACATGACGGCCTATGGAGCACGGGTCCGAGAAAACACAGGATCGTTTCTCGGACCCTATTTTAATGTACTGAGCATGCTCAGTACACTAAAACTGCTCTGTGCCATCTAATTTCATTTCCGCAATGTATATACATACATACATACATACAATGTATATACATACATTGCAGAAGTGAAGTTAAATGAAAGCAAGGGTTAAAAATAAAAAAAATCTCTATTCTCACCTGTCCTGCGATCCCCCAATGTGCGGCATCTCCGGTGGCTACAGGACCTGGCATTACGTCACAACCCGATCAGCTCATCGGGTCACATGACCGGTTACCACGGTAACCAGTCATGTGACCGATGACGCTGATCAGGTAGCCCCGCCCAGCCAGGTCCTGTAAGCATCCGGAGATAGATGCCGACGTTGGGAGATCACAGAAAGGTGAGACTAGAGTTTTTCTATTTTTAACCCCTGCTTTTACTTAAATTTCACTTCCGCAATGTATCGATATACATTGCGGACGTTAAAGTGCCCCGCACAGCTCTTTCTGTGTCCAGATCCGTGAACATCAGCCTTTGCAGCACTGAGGTCCCAAGGTCCTTGGTTCAACTCCCACCAAGGACACTAAGGACAACATCTGCAAGGAGTTTGTTTGTTCTCCCCGTGTTTGCGTGGGTTTCCTCCGGGCACTCCGGTTTTCTCCCACATTGCAAAGACATACTGATAGGATGTTTAGATTGTGAGCTCCAAGAGAGACAGCATTACTCATGTATGTAATGTGCTATGGAAGTAATAGCGCTATATAAATGAATAAATATAATATTAATATATTAGGTGCATTTAAACCCCTTCTTCCAGTGCTTGTTATAAATTCTAAAAATCCCTGGTTGACTCCTGTCATTATGTTCCTGATTAGCTAGTTTTAATCCCATAAGTGACCTCAACTCATGTTCTGAGTATTCTAATGATTGACCAGTTTGTTCCTATCTTGACCCCCTGATACTGATCCAGCTTTTTGGCCATTCTCTGCCAGCAGACTCCACAAGCCAGAAGTCACTGTGGACGTAACCCAGTCCATGGGCTTCCAAGCTTCCACTGTGCACAATGACAATGTCACCCAGACCTAATCCTGCCTGGACATTATGTCTAGACAGGTGAAAGTGTGGTGACACAGGTGATAGCCTCCAACGTATGGTGCTGATCTTGATTCTAACTATAGGGTGGCATTGCCCTTTCAATTTTTTAATTAGAAGTTTTATGGACAGATCTCTAACGGCTGTACATAGTAAAAGATTATATTGCTTTTCTCATGCAATGGCAAATAGACAATCCAGGTGAGTAACCTTTATTTAGCAATGATTCAGCACACACCTGATGTTATCGCAGTCAGACTTGAAAGGAAGCACTCATCAGAAACTATATCCTTATTAAAAAAAGAGCCTAGATCATTTCCTATGTCTTCAGTTCAAAAATACTCATCTATCAAGGAACGATATAAAATGTTTCATTTCCTATCTGTCTTTAAAATGTCAGATGAAAAGACTTAGCAGACATGAGAACAATGGAAGACTATGAAAGTCCTCTGCACAGCACAGACTGCGGAACTTTCCAACTCGCCGCGGCACATCAATGCGTGTTTACACAGAGATACTATTGTATGACTATATGTTCTTTTTAGTATGTAGTCTGTTTCTTAGTGCAGATAATATCTTTAGGAGTCTCTAAATACACATGTACGCTTGCAGAGCTAAAATAGAAGTGATACAAAGGTAAAATATAACAATTTTTTCATGCAGATAATTCTGCAAACTACTAAAGACTGAATGCAACTTTACTTCATTTAAATTACCAGACATGCCCCTGCATACCTCATAAGACAACTTTTAATCTATCTCACGCTGTATGTAATGTAAATTACTTGTTAAGGGTCAGATGGGGTGCGGCACACTGTGGTCAGAGCTGCCCCACTCCATGGAGAACCTGCCCTGCTCCATGGAAAATGCCACTCCTCCTGAGTGAATGCGAGTGAATGACTGTGACATCATTCACAAGTCTTACGCCTGCGCAATGGTGCGCCTAACTGTGCTGTATTGAAGCTGCACAGTGCCCTAAGTCTTGCGAGATTCCACTACGCAGGCACAAGACTTCGATCTCGCAATACTTCGGGCACTGTGTGGCTTCAATAGGGCACAGTGAAGCGAACCACTGTGCAGTCGCGAGACTTGTGAATGATGTCGCTTGCATTCACTCAGGAGGGGTGGCATTTTCCATGGAGTGGGGTGGGTTTTCCATGCAGCAGGGTTGCTCTGACTGAAGTGTGCCGCATCCTATCTGACCCGTAACAAGGAATTTACATGCAGCGCGGGATAGATTAAAAGTTGTTTTATGGGGTATGCAGGGTAAAGTCTGAGGATATAAAGGGGTTACTGGAACCCCAATTACAACATGTTAAAGGTGGTGGGCAGTTTATAACCCCCAAAACAGTTGACAGATTCCATTTAAGAATTGCTTTCCTTTCAAACTGATGCCAATAAGGATGAAGCAGCTTGGAAACTATGATGCCATGACCCTTTTCACCTCAACTTGCATTAATAATATTTTGCAAAAATAATATAGGTGAAGAATCCTTTTAAGACGTATGGTCAGCTGTCGCCACTCATATGGAATTAAAAAATAATTTGGTGGGATAGTTACATTTGTGTTAATGACAAAATTGATCTAAACAGATCATAATGGATCAGATCAGCATGAATGCACCATGGATATTTTGTAAAAAAGGAACCAATAAAGGCAGTATCATATACTCTAAATGCAATGGTATTTTATCAGACAATGGTACCTGTACTCTTTACCTGCCTACTACATTTGTGTAGCCACTCTAGGGACACTGCCAACCATTGCCTTTTCCTAAGGCTCTTAATATGACTCTCATTTTTGGCCATACATACAGTAATTACGGTAAGATGAATTATTGACTTGAATTAGACATGTTTTTGCAGATTAAATATATAAATATCTGTACATGTATATCATGAATCATTGCCGTGGTTATTACAGAACAGTCAGCTTCTATCAGACAAGATCTTATTCCAGGCATATGGATGCAGACATTGCCTGAGCTGTCTATTTTTAATAACTGTCAATCTTGCAGCTGGATTTGATAAATGCAAGGCAAAAGTTTGTCATGTGGGGGAAAAGATTCTGAGGGGAATTCTTTGTTTGCTGTGTTTCTGGAATTAGTGCTGTAAATTTCTCTTGATAATTCTGTACAGACTCTGATGCCTGCAGTATAGATACAATTCATTACTTAGTGGTAAAATCTGATGGGCCCCTAGTAAAGATTGGAGCTAAAGGGGAAGAATGCCTGGCAGTCGAGGAAATTAGCTTATGATAACCTATTATTGCCAAAGAGAGTTAACTTCTAATCAGAGACAAACATACCATAAGGTGAGCCTTCAAAAGTTGTTGACCTTTGACCTTTAATATAGCAGCCATCTCCTGCAGGTCTCTTGGGCTCTCCTGGCACGAACATAATCAAGAGCTGTGCCATTTGGTTAGCTATGCCCAGTTACAGTTTACCTAAATCAGAGGCGTGACTAGGGATGTTGGGGCATTTGCCCTGACCGCAGCCATGGGGCTCCTTTGGCCCACCTGATGTGGGTCTGAGATGTCTTAACTGCAGTTGATTTTTGCAGCCAAAGGAGTGGGATTCAGCAGTTCTCTAAGCTGGCTGCCAAACTGACAGATTTGGTGTACCCACTCCAAGCAATCAGCTGTACTCTTGTCTGACCGCTGGTACTTCCAGGTCAGGACAACGTCCACAGTATGATCATGCTGCTGGCGTTAATTAATGGCACTGCATAGATGTGAAGAAGTTAAAAATAAGTTTGGTAGGGTATGTGCAGAAGACACCAAAGATTTATTGTATTAGAGGGTGGTGTTTGAGGAGACAGCAGATTTTAGGACACAATTTGGGGTGCAAGGGGTGTATGGGAGGACAGAGGATAGGGAGTGAATTGGGGTGATGTGTACAGACACAGTATAGAGAAACAGTTGGGAGGATTTGAAGATACAGTATAAGGAACGAGGGGGGATTGGTGCAGACACAGTATGGAAAGTAAGGGGGAGGATGTTTGAGGGAACTT
Organism: Allobates femoralis; assembly: GCA_033576535.1. NCBI lineage: Eukaryota > Metazoa > Chordata > Amphibia > Anura > Aromobatidae > Allobates > Allobates femoralis. The sequence goes on from JARQOC010000006.1 coordinate 342,056,618, forward strand.
TATGAGCAACGAGGAGAGGATGGATCCAGATGTAGTATTGGAACCAAGTGGAGGGGAATTTGTGGATATTGCATGTGGAGGAGATGAGTGCTAACACAGTATGGGGAGAAAGAGGGGAATCTGTGCAAAAACAGTATGAGGAGCGAGGTGAATGCATGTGGACAAATGCATGGGGAGCAGGTGAATGCTTGGGAAGCAAGAGAGGGGGATTGGTGCAGACACAGTACGCGGAGTGGAGAGATGTGTGAGTAGACAGTATGGAGAGCGATGGGGTATGTGAGGAAACAGTATGGTTAGCAGTTGGACAATCTGTGAAGATCAGTATGAGGGGGGGTAATGTCTGAATAGAATACTTACAGGAATAGTTTGAGGAAATATTGTAGGGGAGGGGCAAATGTGTGAATAGAATATTGACAGGAATAGTTCAAGGAAACAGTATGGGGAGAATAGTTTGAGGGGGATACTGTGAGGGCAAAGCAAGGATAGGACAGTATGCCAATTAAGGGGAGTGTGATGAGGGGGCACAGTATAGAGACTTGGCATTATAAGTGGGTATACAGTGTAAAGAGGGGGCTGAGTATAGAGAGGAGAGGACAATGTGAATGGCATGTACCATAAGAGGGACCGTGTATGGATCTTATTTTGTGCAAACAATACAGTGAGGGGAAGTTATTTATTTGGGAGCATATCGTAGCAGATATTCATTGTTAAGGGCATACTGGGAATGTAGGTTCATGAAATACAAATGTCTATGGTGCTGGCCTGCCATTAAAATTAATGTATCATGTACTGATCGTGGTTCTGGTGCTCAATTCATGTGCGAATGGTGGTTCTGTTGATGTATTCATGTACTGATGGTGGTTCTCGTGTTGAATTCATGGCAAGTGGTGGGCCTGTTGATGTATTTATGTACTGATTGTGGTTGTGGTAATTTATTAATGTACTTATAGTGGTCCTAGTGATGTATCTACGTACTGATGGTGGTTGTGGTGATGTATTCATGTACCAAAGGTGGTTCTGGTGATGTATTCATGTACTGATGGTGATTCCGATGATGTATTCTTCTACTGTTGAAAATTCTTGTGATGTATTCCTGTACTGGTGAGAGTTGTGATGCTTTATTTTAGTACTAATGGGGGTTTTAGTGATGTGTTTCTGTACTGCTGGTGGTTATGATGATGAATTTATGTGCCAATGAGGGTTGAAATGTTGTGTTTCTGTACTGATTGGGGTTTCTGTGATGTATTTCCTTACTGATGGAGGTTCTAATTATATAATTCTGTAATTATGTTATTTCTGTTGATGTATTTTGTGCTGTTATTAGTTTTAATCCTGTATACATGTAACAATCCATAACTTGTAAAATTATATAATACATGACTATGTTAATAAAGCTATATTATTTGGTTGATCATCGGAGCAGGCTATGGGGCATCAACCGGGTATTAAATCCCTGATTTGAAGCCTATGTTATGCAGCTGTAGGGTCCTACGGGGGTTCAGTGTATATGACCTCCCTCCTATGATAAATTTAATTATTAGTATATTGATTTAGGCCCCAGCGCTTACTTTCACCACTTAGTATTCTAGATATATACCGATTACTGGAGTTACACCTCTATTAATATTTCACACGTTTATTGGTTTGTCATTTAAAAAGATTTTTAGAACAATTTTTTTGTTTTTCAACAAGGCTAAAATCAATAGCAATCATTAACAGTTACTACACATGTATAATAAAAATAGTAAAAATAGTAAAAATATATTATAATACAATTCAGAGTATTGAGAGAAGTCTTCTATTAAAGGTCCAAACAACAGATGTAGCTAATGGACAAGTGGAACTGGGTGTAGGCGCACAGCCCTGTGGTATAACAGTTCTTTTATTCTTTATGATGTTATGTATGCAGTATGCTCCAGGACTGTTCGGTGGCTTATTCTCCTTTCTTCTAAATGGAAATGGAAAGGTTCTGTCACTAAATACTTCTGTATCTACTTAATATAGCTGTAGGAGGCAATAGACAAGGAAAGGGCTGAATTGCTCACCATCCTGGAGGTTTATTAGATACTGCGACATTGAAGCGTGTGACCAAGCGATGCAACCAGCGACATGTCGCTGATCGCCGATCGCAGGTTTCACTGCCAGATGTAAAACCTGTCGCTCATCGCTCAGTAGACCTTGTGCATCGCTGCGTGTGACACTAAACTCAGCGACGTATTTTCTATTTTGACAACGTACAAGCGACTAAATAAAATCGCTCGCAAGATGGCGACATCACCGCATCGCTGGGTCATATTGACGCGTGTGACATCTTACCTGCGATAATTCCACATCGCTCAGGTGATTAATAATTTGTGACGCATGAGCGATATTGCAGGCGACATTGACACGTGTGACAGGCCCTTTAGTCACCTTTTTTGTTGTTTAAATCTTGTGTTCAGATTCAGCTGATAGCAACCGCAGCTGCTGCAATTTCAAGATTGCGGCTAGAGGGGAGCTAGCCGCAGTCCTGAAATCACAGCAGGGGACAGCTGGTGGTACTGAAGTTTAGCAATGCTTGCTGCTAAACTTCAGCCGCCGGCATCCTGTTCCCGGTTCTGATGTTTTTGTTGGACCAGGGCGATCCGGCGCCACAAACTCCCATGTTAGGGAGTGCTGGATCGCACTGGATTCGGGAGGATCCAATTTGGTCAGGAAAATCCGAATTCACCCGGATCCTCCCGGACAGATGGAAACCGGATGGCACATAGCTGTCTTATTTCAAAATTGGGTCCGGGCCTGTCAGGTTTACACCATACAGCCCCGGACCTGATTATGCCGTGGTGTGAACATGGCCTAAGGCAGGTCTGTGAAAAGTTGACCATGCTCAAAACGTGATGCCTGACCCAATCACTGGGTCTCCTGACCTGTACTTCATATATATACCGTATATATGAGGCAGTAGCTCAGATCAGGAGACACACGGATGGATGGTTTGGGTATTGAGCTCTGAGCACAGTTTGTCTTTCATGGAGTGTATGAAACCAGCCTAAAAAGTAGGCGTGATACTCTTTGGTAACCACTCTTTATATTGAAGTTGATATCCAACATCATATATTACCATTGGCCACCATGGCTAAATTGATGAATTGTGTCCAATTCCCCAAATCATGATCTTCTTTACTGCTATATGTCTTAGATGAATTTAATTTCTGTGAGCAATATTTTTAATACATTGGTCTTATTAGTATGTACGAAAGGATTACAGATTCCTCAGAAACCTATGTTTGCCTAAAAGGACAAGCCTGTGCTCAAATCTGAGATTTTTTAAATTTAAAAATCATTCATAAAATACAGCATCATAGAGAGGGATTTCTTAGTCTGCAGTGGATTACCGTAACTGATGGTAAAAAAGCCTTAGGTTGATCAGATCGAGACTTTGGGAAGAAGTAGGGAGATTTTCAAGGACAAGCATGGTTTTGGGAAAACCTAGGATTATAAACTTAGCATCTTCCTTTTAAGAGGTTATATATCCAATATTACACAGATGGTCACACTAAAAACTATTTTAACATCAGTATGTTATGACGGGAAAAAACTGTCACATTCACTGAGATTTCCATAGATACAGCGGGTGAAATAAGTATGGAATATGTCACCAATTTTCTGTGTGAATATATTTGTAAAAGTGCAATCTCACCAAATATCAGAAACATCCCGTCCAATCTACACAGGCAAAGAAATCAAACCATAGATGTCCATACAGTAATAGATGTTTAATAATGGGAAATGAATTGAACATGCTTACTGAATTTTAATTAATACTTTGTAGCTTTTGTTGGTGACAACAGTGACTACTGCATGGAGAAACTAGTCACAGCCATTGCTCAGGAGTGACTTTGGCCCATTTTTCCACACAAACACTCTTCAAATCCTGAATGTCCTGTGGGCTTCTTCTTTAAACGCTGAGTTTTACTTCCTGCCATAAATTTTCTATTGAATTCAGGTCAGGTGATGTGCTGCACCATTCAAGCAGCTTTATTTTCTTCCTCATAAATCAATTGATATTTTCATTGGCTTTGTGTTTGGGATCATGTCCATCGTCATTTCATCTCCATTGTCCTGGGAGATGGCAGCAGAATTTTATCAAGAATGTCTCAGTGCATTTATCCATTCATCTGTCCTTCAACTATATGAAATTTGCCAGTGCTATAAGCTGATAAACAACCCCACACCACAATGTTGACACCTCCAAACTTCACTGTTGGTATGATATTACGGGGTAATATCCAGTGCCTTTTGGCCTCCAAATATGATGTGCATTATGACATCCAAAGAGTTAAATTTTGGTCTCGTCTGACCAGACTATATTTCCCAATATTTCACAGGGTTGTCTAAATATTGTTAAGCAAACTTTAAATGCACTTGAGCTCACTTTTTGCTCAACAATGGAGTCTTGCGGGGTGAACATGCATACAGGCCATGGCCTTGCGACCATAGGGCCCTGGTGCAACTTTCGTTGATGAGGACCGGGGGGGGTGCTATCGGCTGCAGTTGAGGACCTGGGGGGTGCTATCGATCACGGCTGCCGGCGAGGACCGGGGGCGGGTGCTGTCGGCCGCCGGGGGTGGGTGCTATCGGCCGTCTGCTCCAACCTGCATCGAGCGAGCCCCTGGGAGCCAGAGCAGCAGCGGAGGAGAGGAGGGGCGGGCTCAGCCAGGGGAAGCAAGAAGCTTCCCTCGGTTAACCCCCTCTCCTCTGGCACACTGGCACACTGGCACAGGGTCATGGGGGGTGGCTGGGGGCCCCCTGCAGGCTTAAGGGGCCCCCTAGCCGGTCAGGGCCCTGGTGCAGCTGCACCACGGTAGGTCCGCCCCTGGGCCATGGAGGCTGAGTGCATTACTTATTGGTTTCATTAAAACAAAAGTACCTGCTGATTCAAGGACATTCTAAAGCTCTCCAAAGGTGGTTCTTAGCTATTCATCAGATAATTCTTTTCTACCCTCTGACTGAAATCTTGTGGCGATCACCTGATCATGACTGGTTTATGGAGAAATTATGTTCTTTTCATTTCCAGATTATGACCCTATAAGTGCACACTAGAACCTTAAGTAGTTTAGAAATTTTTATGTAACCAATATTAATGGTATGTTTTGCAACAATAAGGTTGTCAAGGTCTTGAGACAGCTCACTGGTTTTACCCATCATGAGATGTTTCTGGCACCTTGGTAATGACACACCATTCTATAGTCCATCAGTTTAACCATCTGATATTATTTTCACTAAGTGGCAGGATTGCTTCCTAATTGATTTCAGCTGGTGTTATGCGCTTCTGTGGCTTTTTGCACCTCTCTTTCTGCATGTGTTCAATACTTTTTCCCTGTGTCAATTCTCATGATTACACATCATTAAATTTATGGATGTCCATGATTTGATTTCTTTGTGTGGAGTGGGTGGTTTGAGAAATTCATGTTAATACCAGCTATAAAAATATGTATACTTAAAAAATTGATGACCTGTTCAATACTTATTTCACTCACTGTATATACATATAGATGGGAGTGGATGGATATGAACATTTCATTTTTATTTCATACTCATTTGTGTGTCTTTTCAGCCTCATATGTATGGACCTTTCTCTGGCAGGAATATGGAATAAAAACATTTTTATCTGATTGGAGTGATGAATTTTCAAGACATTTGTATATGTTGATTTTGTGGGTCAGGGATCTTGAGATAGATAGATAGATAGATAGATAGATAGATAGATAGATAGATAGAATGTTATTTCTACACGTACGTGCATTACATTTAAGGGGGAGTCACACGCGTCAATGTCGTCAGTGAGATGATTGCTGACGACATTGACGGCTGATTGCTGGTGAGCTGTCACACAGACAGACTCACCAGCGATCAATTGACCAGAGACATCATGGAAACGATTTAAATATCGTTTCCATGATGTCTTGCTCCCGCTGCCAGCCTGCTGGAAGCGGGAGCAGGCTGGTCTCCAAGGTAAACTGCGGGTATCTAGGCAGCGCGCGCTGCCTAGATACCCGACGTGTACCTTAGTTACCAGCCTCCTCCGCTCACCGGCTGGTATCTAAGGTACACAGCGGGTAACTAGGGACCCTAGTTACCCGCTGTGTACCTTAGATACCAGCCGGTGAGCGGAGGAGGCTGGTAACTAAGGTACACGTCGGGTATCTAGGCAGCGCGCGCTGCCTAGATACCCGCAGTTTACCTTGGATACCAGCTCCCAGCGCTTGTGAGAGGCGCTGGGAGCTGGAATATCGCTACTCCCGGTGTCACACGCTGCGATGCTGCGTGTCCACCGGGCGACAATCGCCAAGTTTTAGAGCAGATTCTAAAACCTGGCGATCATCAACCAGCGATTTATCGCTGGTTGATTCAGTATGTCACACGCGTCAATATCGCTGCAACGTCACGTGCAGCAGAGATCGTGCAGGCGATATTGACGCGTGTGACTCCCCCTTTAGAGAAGTAAAACTGACACATTAGGGAAGATACTAGTCAGACAATCCTCATTACAGCTCCTAAGATTTCACTAGAATTGCTAATGAAAGGAATTTCATTAAATCCAGTTCTTGACCTAATTGGGAAGTGAGTGCCTGCTCAATGCAGATGGCAGCAAATCAGCATGAAGCGCTTTAGATGTTTATCAGCGTGTATTATGAGGGAATTTTTAGTACTGAGCACAGCTTGAGAAGGTTTTGTTCCTGCGTATGACTTTATATTCATGGTAAATTATTCATGTTGCTCAGTTTTCTCCAAAAACTCCATCACTATATGGAAGTGCCTAGATGTATTTCGGTGATGTACTGCATTATGCCTACCACTGTCACAGTACATTTAATCTCAGATGCAATGAGGTCACCACACAAATATGCAGTTAAATCAGACTTCTTGGATCCCATGAGACCAACGCCTATGTATTATGCCTTCATTAATGACTGTATTAGTGGATTTTCATTAGGCTGTAGGCTCCTTATCTTCATCATCATTATTAACCCTGTTCCCTCAGTTATAAAATACAAATAAAATATATAAATTAAATGGCACTTAAAGGGTTGCTAACCAAAAAACAAGTTATCCTCTATTCATAGGATAAGTGTAATATGCTGAGTGATTGGGGTCCAACCGCTTTGATCTGGAGATCGGAGATCTGTAGTACGATCCTGGGTGAAGCAGAGGTGTACATACTTGGCTATTTTGGGCCGCCCCACAGACAAAGAATGAGTTGCAGCATGCACACTTCTTCTCTATTCAAGATTGGGCAGCAGAGCCTCAGTCTCGATATTGATGGGGTCTCAGCAATCGGACCTCTAAAGAGTAGCATCATTGGGTGCACCAATGCTATCTAGCATGGAACCCCTATGGGAAACACAGCCCTCATATGAGAAAGATACCATCAGTTTCTGCTCCGATGTATCAAGAAGTTAAGAATCTATGGTCACACATGCTGCAAAATGAGGTGATACGAGAATATCAGAGCCCTTGGACTGCGTCCATTGTATTGGTCCAGAAGAAGGACTGAACTCTGAGATACTGTGTGGACTATTGGTGGTTGAATGATAGAAGAATCCCTGTCCATTTTAGGGAGGACAGCAGAACATGACCTGAGCAGAGAGAAAGCTCATACTCTTAGTGTGACATGCTCCAGTAGAAGACCATGAGCTGCGCCAGTGGGAGACCCGTGATCAGCGGCAGTAGAAGTCTGTGAGCCATTTTGAACTAAGCCTGGGAGATGAGCAGGCTGTAGCAGAGGACTGTTTCTGTAGGCCTCTGCTTCCTGAACACAGATATGGCTTTGAATGGGGACATAGGCCTCACTTTAAAGCACAAAGGTGGTCAGCCAGTTGAGAGTGTGCAGAGATCCTCCAATTTGGACTTGCGGCCTAGCGAGTAGTGTCTCTGACCCCACTAGAACCTGTCACTACATAGTATTGTTTAGATAAATAGACAACAGTAATGCACAGAGTGACACTGACATTTCCATGCAAGACAGATCTAGAGTACAATAATTCGTGACCATTGAACAATGACCGTTAGTTAGTGGTGAGAATAGTAATGTGTACTAATACTGTGTAAATAATACTGTGAATGCATTCCGTATACTTGTACTGCTGATGAATCCACTGTGAAATAATCAGATCTACTAAAGTATTGTTACTTGTACTATATCAATAGCTCATATTTAAAGTGGTAATCAATAATCTGCACATAGTTAATAAACCAATGTTGGTTCAGTTGCCACTGCCTCTTCACAGTCATGTCGTTCCATCTCATCAACCGCTTACAATATGTATGTAGTATTCTGTATATTATACTGTATGTAAATTAATGTACAAACTGAGGGATCCATTTAGGATTCAGTGAGTCACAAATAGAAATGGAGCCAGACGCTTACTAGCTAAAATGATCCTTTACTTAGGGGCACAGGTGATATAGGATAAGTCGAGTATCAGTAATTCTCACAATTCACCACAAGGAATATTTACATATACCTGATTTGAAGGACCGGGGTCAAAGTGCTGTCCCAAAGACTCTCTCCAATTTATCTAGGACCACAGGAATTATTTGCCTACTGAAAAAGCATCAGGAACAAAGGTAGTCTCTTCTGTACTAAACCAGTGTAAATTAGTGGGTGTGCAGCAGTGTGTGAACAAGAGCCAGGGCAAAGGCATGACTATCCCCAGGGCCATCTGAACATGAGTGCCCTATGGGCACATGCCTGCAAGCATAGGGGCACAATGCTAATCTGTTTATGTTAAAGTATAACATAACTTTAAGACAATTTTACCCTTAAGAACGTCCCCATTTAACAGCATCTTTCATACTGGTGACCTAACAGTGCACTGCTACCTACACCTTAAAACCAGCAAAATACAGCATGAAAAAGAAGAGATTTTTATCACAGTTAATAGAGGTAAAATAAGATTCCAGTTTAATAATAATAAAGATAATAATAAATCTTTATTTACTGTATATAGCGCATCGCTTTACAGTACAGTGGTTCATATACGAACGGTCATAGGTAATAATAAAAATAAACAACTCAGTAAGTAATTAAAGTAGAGAATAAATGTATAACATCCAATACACTAAGCAGAGAATCAATGTAATAAGTACCATAATTAATGCAGAGAAACAATGTTAAAAATACAGTAATTAGATACAATACAATAAGCATAGAATCAATGTAAAAAGTACAATACAATAATTAAAGCAAAAATAAAGGTGACGCTGCTCAAAAGAGCTAACAATCTACAATGAGATAGGGGTCACACAAAGTACAGGGCTTATTACAGTGATGGTCCAGGCATCTTGAGGAAGTGGAGGATAGAAATAAAGTTACATGATTTGTCACCAGACAATCTATGTAGAGCTTTTGGGTTTGGTGGAGTTTGAAGAAGAGTTATGTCCAGAGAGAGGTAGTGAATTGTCTATATACAGTAAGAAGGACTTCTATTAGGGAGCATGATAGGCCACCTTAAAAAATGTGTTTTTAGGGAGCATCTGAAGCTAGTTGTGGATAGTCCTGATTTTTGGGTAGAGCATTCCAGAGAATTGGTGCAGTTCGGGAGAAGTCTTGGAGCTGGGCGTGGGAGGATCGGATTAGTACAGATGTTAGTCAAAGGTCATTTGTAGAACATAGAGAACGGGTGGGGTGATAGACAGAGATAAGGGAGGAGATGTAGGGAGGTGCTACCCTGTGAAGAGCTTTGTGGATAAGAACAAGCAATTTGAATTGGATCCTGTAGTGTATGGGCAGCCAGTGCAGTGACTGGCACAGAGCGGAGGATTCTGAGTAACGATTGGCCAGATGGGTGGTCCTGTTTGCTGCATTAAGGATGGACTGGAGAGGGAAAAGTTTAGAGAGGGGGAGGCCAATTAATAGAGAATTGCAGTAGTCAAGGCAGGAATGGATTAGGGCCACGGTGAGGGTTTTTGTTGTTTCCATGGTAAGAAAGGGGTAGACTCTAGAGATGTTCTTCTGGTGCAAGCGACAAGAGTGGACAAGAGATTGTGTATAGGAGGTGAAGGAGAGATCGGTGTCAAACATAACACCCAGACAGAGAGCCTGTTGCTAAGGCGTTATCATGGTGCCGCACACTGAGAGAGATATGTCAGATTTAGGTAGGTTAGTGGAGGGCGGGGGCAGAAGAAGTACAGTCTTGAAAAGATTGAGTTTCAAATAGAAAGCAGACATGATGTTGGAAACTGCAGCTAGACAGTCATTGGTGTTCTTTAAAACTGTAGGGGTAAGGTCAGGGGCTGAAGTGTATAATAATTGTGTGTCATCAGCATAGAAATGGTACTAGAAGCTGAATCTGCTGATTTCCAATCGGGGCCATGTACAGAGAAAAGAGAAGAGGGCCAAGGACTGACCCCTGAGGGACCCCAATAGTGAGAGGAAGAGGGGAGGAAGTGGAGCCAGCAAATGATACACTGATAGAATGGTCAGAAAGATATAGAAGAGAACCAGGAGAAAGAAGTGTCCTTTATGCCGATGGAGTACAGCATTGAGAGTAGGAGATGGTGGTCAACAGTGTCAAAAGCTGCAGAGACAACAAGAAGAATAAGCAGAAAGTGATCACCATTACATTTTGCCGTCAGAAGGTCATTGGTCACTTTGATGAGGGCATTTTCTGTGTAGAGGACGGAAACCAGACTGTAATGGGTCTAAAAGAGAGTGAGTGCAGAGGTAACTGGTGAGGCGGATGTAGACCAGGCGCTCCAAGAGTTTAGAGATGAAAGGGAGATTGGAGACTGGTCTGTAGTTACCGTATATACTCGCGTATAAGCCGAGTTTTTCAGCCCAAAAATTGGGCTGAAAAGTCCCCCCCTCGGCTTATACGCGAGTCATACGGCCCCCCTCAAAGTTTGGCGCCCCCACCTCAGTTTCTGGGCCCCCCCGCATGCAGCGCTGCACATATACATTACGTGTCTAGCAGCTGTTACCCTCCGGTGGCAGATCGCGGCTCCCGGCTCCGGGCTCCATCTTCCTCTCTGTCTTCCTGGTTGTCATGTGACCGGCGCGATGACGTCATCGCGCCGGTCACAAAGCAGGAAGACAGCGAGGAAGATGGAGCCCGGAGCCGGGAGCCGCGATCTGCCACCGGAGGGTAACAGCTGCTAGACACGTAATGTATATGTGCAGCGCTGCATGCGGGGGGGCCCAGAAACTGAGGTGGGGGCGCCAAATTATGAGGGGGGCCCTGCTGGGGCCCTGTATACTACCACTGGGGCTATATACTACCACTGGGGCTATATACTACCACTGGGGCTGTATATATACTACCACTGGGGCTATATACTACCACTGGGGCTGTATACTACTACTGGGGCTATATACTACCACTGGGGCTATATACTACCACTGGGGCTATATACTACCACTGGGGCTGTATATATACTACCACTGGGGCTATATACTACCACTGGGGCTGTATACTACTACTGGGGCTACATACTACCATTGGGGCTATATACTACCACTGGGGCTGTATGTATACTAGCACTGGGGCTATATACTACCACTGGGGCTATATACTACCACTGGGGCTGTATACTACTACTGGGGCTATATACTACCATTGGGGCTATATACTACCACTGGGGCTGTATGTATACTACCACTGGGGCTATATACTACCACTGGGGCTGTATACTACTACTGGGGCTATATACTACCACTGGGGCTATATACTACCACTGGGGCTGTATGTATACTACCACTGGGGCTATATACTACCACTGGGGCTGTATACTACCACTGGGGCTATATACTACCACTGGGGCTGTATACTACCACTGGGGCTGTATATATACTACCACTGGGGCTATATACTACCACTGGGGCTGTATACTACTACTGGGGCTATATACTACCACTGGGGCTATATACTACCACTGGGGCTATATACTACCACTGGGGCTGTATATATACTACCACTGGGGCTATATACTACCACTGGGGCTGTATATACTACTGGGGCTGCGTGTATACTACCACTGGGGCTGCTGCTGTATACTACCACTGGGGCTGCTGCTGTATACTACCACTGGGGCTGCTGCTGTATACTACCACTGGGGCTGCTGTATATACCTCTGGGGCTGCTGTATACTACCACTGGGGCTGCTGCTGTATATACCACTGGGGCTGCTGCTGTAACACTGCTGGGGCCTGTATATACCACTGGGGAGGCTGCTGTATACCACACTGCTGGGGGCTGTATACCTGTGCTGGGGTCCACCCTCGGCTTATACACGAGTCAATAAATTTTCCCAGGTTTTGGGGGCAAAAGTAGGGGGGTCGGCTTATACACGGGTCGGCTTATACACGAGTATATACGGTATTTGTGCACGATGGGTCAAGAGAAGATTTCTTTAATTAGGGAGTAATGATAGGTTTTTGGGAAGGAGGAGGGGAAAAACCCAAAAGAGATGGAGAGGTTGAAGATTTTGGTTAGGTGAGTGGTTGGGCCACCGGAGAAAGGGGCGGAATAGGTATGAGGGGAATGGGGTCAGTGGTGCATTAGTAGAAAGAGAGGAAGAAAGGAGCCCCGGAGACTTCTTGTCCTGTGACGGGTCAAATTTGGAGAGTGAACCGGAGGAAATGTGAGGAAGAAAGGGAGCGCTTGGAGGCTGGGAGCAGATTTACAGGTGTTTTTGTCTATTTTCTCCCTAAAGTAAAAAAACCAGATCATAAAACACAGAGGTCATTTTCAACAAAACCTCCCCCCTTTACAAGCTGTAAATCTGCTTTTTTTAAAGGGGGTTTTCCCCCAAAAAAAAGTTCATTTTAATCAATAGATCTTGGAAAAAATAATAAGTTCCACAATTTGGGGGTGCTTAAAAAAAAAAAGTTCCTGTGCTGAGATAAATTTTTTAAAAGTGCTCCCACTATGTACAGTTTCATTTGTATTTCTGACCCTGCACGGGGAAAATGGGCTGATCATACACATCTCCTGGGCAGGGGGGGGAAAGGGAAAAAGAATATACAGCCCTTACAGTACGAGATCACAGCTGATTCTTTTTATGAGGGAAAAAAATTTCTCTGGGCCCGTTTGCAAAAAATATTTTACATCAAAAAAA
>JARQOC010000006.1:342069818-342083775 GCA_033576535.1 Allobates femoralis
TGGGTTTCCTCCGGGCACTCCGGTTTTCTCCCACATTGCAAAGACATACTGATAGGATGTTTAGATTGTGAGCTCCAAGAGAGACAGCATTACTCATGTATGTAATGTGCTATGGAAGTAATAGCGCTATATAAATGAATAAATATAATATTAATATATTAGGTGCATTTAAACCCCTTCTTCCAGTGCTTGTTATAAATTCTAAAAATCCCTGGTTGACTCCTGTCATTATGTTCCTGATTAGCTAGTTTTAATCCCATAAGTGACCTCAACTCATGTTCTGAGTATTCTAATGATTGACCAGTTTGTTCCTATCTTGACCCCCTGATACTGATCCAGCTTTTTGGCCATTCTCTGCCAGCAGACTCCACAAGCCAGAAGTCACTGTGGACGTAACCCAGTCCATGGGCTTCCAAGCTTCCACTGTGCACAATGACAATGTCACCCAGACCTAATCCTGCCTGGACATTATGTCTAGACAGGTGAAAGTGTGGTGACACAGGTGATAGCCTCCAACGTATGGTGCTGATCTTGATTCTAACTATAGGGTGGCATTGCCCTTTCAATTTTTTAATTAGAAGTTTTATGGACAGATCTCTAACGGCTGTACATAGTAAAAGATTATATTGCTTTTCTCATGCAATGGCAAATAGACAATCCAGGTGAGTAACCTTTATTTAGCAATGATTCAGCACACACCTGATGTTATCGCAGTCAGACTTGAAAGGAAGCACTCATCAGAAACTATATCCTTATTAAAAAAAGAGCCTAGATCATTTCCTATGTCTTCAGTTCAAAAATACTCATCTATCAAGGAACGATATAAAATGTTTCATTTCCTATCTGTCTTTAAAATGTCAGATGAAAAGACTTAGCAGACATGAGAACAATGGAAGACTATGAAAGTCCTCTGCACAGCACAGACTGCGGAACTTTCCAACTCGCCGCGGCACATCAATGCGTGTTTACACAGAGATACTATTGTATGACTATATGTTCTTTTTAGTATGTAGTCTGTTTCTTAGTGCAGATAATATCTTTAGGAGTCTCTAAATACACATGTACGCTTGCAGAGCTAAAATAGAAGTGATACAAAGGTAAAATATAACAATTTTTTCATGCAGATAATTCTGCAAACTACTAAAGACTGAATGCAACTTTACTTCATTTTAAATTTAAATTTTTACTTCTTTGATCTGGATAACAGAATTATTGGGAAACTCATAATGTTTGAAGATGACATGATGATAGAAGGAATAGTAAACACTAGAGAGAAGAGACAGTGTATTTAAAGGGAACCTGTCAGGTGGTTTATGCCGCTCCGGCTATCACTGTCTGTAGCTGCAGCTTCATAATACTATTCTAATCATCCCTGTCTGAGCTCATAGTGTAATGTGAAAGGTGAAAAAAAGCATTTATACACTTACATTTCAGTCTGCACCGTGGAGGATGGAGACTGTCTGGCAGGATAATAGTTAACTCACTGTTAACTTGCATGGCTAAAGGCCCTGTGTGATGTAACAATCATGTAACTATAGTGGGCGGAACTAAGTGAACAAACTCATATTATGTTATAAGGACTTAGCTCCTATTGTAGTCACATGGTTATTACATCACATAAGGTCTCCCAACATGTTCTAAAATAAGGCTGAAATTTTAACTATTAACCTGCCAAAAAGTCTCCGTCCTCTAAGTTTTCTTTCACCTTTCACATTACACTATGAGCTCAGACAGGGATGATTAGACTGGTACTATAAAGCTGCAGGTACAGACAGTGATAGCTGGAGGGGCAAAAACTATCTGACAGGTTCCCTTTAATATGAAAAATGGCTCATCAAAGAGGACTTGAACTCTAGTGCCACCTATTGGAAGTAGCAATCCTAAAAGTCAATAATGATCCTTTAATGAGCCTTATCATACGACAAAGGATATAAGACAAATCAAATTCTATGCACATTCGAACAATGGGCCGAGGTGAACAGAATGGTGTTTAACAGGGACAAATGCAAAGTCATCGTATGGGAGGAACAGAACTAAGCGACAGCATAGGGGAAAAAGACGGACATCATAGTAGATCACAGATTCTACATGAGCCAACAATGTGATGCTGCAGCTAAAAAAGCCAACACAATTCTGGTATGTATAAAGACAAGCAATAAATCTAGATGAAGAGAGCTAGATATTCCCCTATACTCTGCCCTGGTCAGACCCCTCCTGGAATACGGTGTACAGTTCTGTATGCCACAATTCAAGAAATACAATAAATTGGAGCAAGAAGAGAGAAGAGCAACCAAGGTAGAAGGTCTGCAAACCATATCCTATGAAGACCGGCTGAAAGAACTGGAAATGTTTAGTTAACAAAATAGAAGGTTGAATGGAGACTTAATGGCAGTCTACAATATCTGAAAGGTAGTCACTGTGCAGAGGGAACTACCCTATTCTCATTAGCACAAGGAAGTACAAGAAGCAATTGGATGAAACTAAAAGGAATGCAATTCAGATTAGATATTCAAAAAAACTTTCTGACAGAAAGGGCAGATAGAGAGTAGAACTGGCTTCCATGGTAGGTTGTGAGCTCTCCATCAATGAAAATCTTCAAGCAGAAACTGGATAAACATAAAGCCAGGATGATTTAGGAAAACCTGGACTCGCAGGGAGTTGGACCCATTGACCCTTGAGGTCCCTTTAAACTGTAATATTCTAGGAATCTATGATTCTTTTATTCTAGGTTTAGTGATTCGTTAAAAAGTCATGACTACTGTAATTATTGTAATAACTGGAACAGTGTTAAATTGGATTTTCTTGAATGCACCACCATACATTATGAACATATGTACATTACAGAGGTCCCATGGCCAAGAGGCTGAGCTCAAGGATTGGCTGCAGAGGGATAGGATATTGTAGATGTGACCTCAACGCTGCAGCCAGTAAAGAGAGATTGAAGAAGTTCACTGAGCTGTAGGTTGGATTTCTGCTCAAGGGAAAGAAAAAACTCTTTAAATCTTCTTCCTTAGCGAGTGTGACACGAGCTGAGTGTGACCGGAGCGTAAGTGCAAACGGAAGTAAGTGTGTGACTTGTGATTCAGTGGGGAGGAATTTGGGAAGGCCGGAACAAATTACTGTGTGAATTGCTGTGAGTTGCTGAATTGTAAATTGTGAATTGCTGAGTGCTTTTCTACCTTTATTTGGCTTTCTTAACTTTTTTTTTCTCTCTACAAGTTTACAGTATCTTATTTTACTGCCTGTAAGTTAAGGGTTAACAATTGCACTTAAATGCTGTGGTGTAGCTATACTCACAAGGGGTTAATTAAGGGTGGTGGTTCATAATTAAGGGTTTATAAGAAGCAGCTGGTTGGGGCTTCCAGTCCTTTGGAAGTTCACTAAGCTGTAGGTTGGATTTCTGCTGAAGGGCAAGAAAAAAAACTCTTTAAATCTTCTTGCCTACCGAGTGTGACACGAGCTGAGTGTGACCTGAGTGTAAGTGTGAACGGACGTAAGTGTGTGACTTGTTATTCAGGGAGTTTGGAAGGGAGGACTTACTGAATTGCTGTTTGTACTTTATTAATACTTTACATTTCTTTTTACTTATCATCTGTCTGGTGCAATCCCCATTAGGAAATGAGCTCCATAATTGACAATGCCATCCAGTGCACATCTTGCCACATGTATGCAATCCTTGAACAGCCGGTTGAGGGTGCATACTGCTGTGTGAGGTGTGAGCATGCTGTGCATTTGGAAGCCCAGATACTGGATCTAAATCAACAGCTGGCAACACTGAGATCCATGGACAATATGAAAAGGAGTCTGCTGTTCACTGAACAGCTGCTCAATAGGATAGATGTGGGGGAGGATTATTGCACGGATCTGCAGGACTGTGAGGCAGCTAGCTGGATGACAGTTAGAAGGCGGGGTAGAGGGAAGAGTGCCAGGGAGGCTAGCCCTGATCTGGCACACCCCAATAAATTTGCTAAGTTGGCAAATGAGGGGGTGTCAGTACAGGGATAACACTGCTGCAGCAAGGCATGACCTCTTAAAGCCAGAGGAGTGTCTGCTCCAGTAAGGGGGAGAACAGGAGAGCAGGGCAGGCCAGAGAGGTGCTGGTAGTGGGGGACTCAATTATTAGGGGAACAGATAGGGCAATCTGTCACAAAGACAGGGACCGTCGAACAGTGTGCTGCCTACCTGGCACTCGAGTCCGGCACATCGCTGATCGGGTTGACAGATTACTGGGAGGGGCTGGTGAGGACCCAGCGGTCATGGTGCACATTGGCACAAATTACAAAGTTAGAGGTAGGTGGAAGGTCCTGAAGATGATTTCAGGGAATTATGCTGCAAGCTTAAGGCAAGGACCTCCAAGGTATTATTCTCTGAAATACTGCCTGTACCACGTGCCACACCAGAGAGGCAACAGGAGATTAGAGAGATAAATAAGTGGCTCAGGAATTGGTGTAGGAAGGAGGGGTTTGGGTTCCTGGAGAACTGGGCCGACTTCTCTGTTGGCTACAGGTTCTATGCTAGGGATGGGCTGCACCTGAATGGGGAGGGTGCAGCTGTGCTGGGGGAAAAAATGGCTAGAAGGTTGGAGGAGTGTTTAAACTAGGGATTGGGGGAGGGTATTCATGGTAAATAGTAACCTGGGCACAAGTAATGAAATTAGGGGTGGCATGGGGGGTGGGGTTAGAACAGTCAATATAGTAGGAAGAAATAGAGGTAAAGAGAGATGCATAAAGTGCATGAACACTAATGCCAGAAGCCTCACCAACAAAATTGAGGAATTAGAATTAATTTTGTTGGAAAATAATTATGACATGGTGGGGATATCGGAGACATGGCTGGACGAGAGCCATGACTGGGCTATTAATTTACAGGGCTATAGTCTGTTCAGAAATGACCGTACAAATAAGTGAAGAGGAGGTGTGTGTTTATATGTAAAATCATCCTTAAAACCCATCCTTGACATCCGTGATAATATATGTCAATCTAATGAAAATGTAGAGTCCCTGTGGGTGGAGATAAGGGGAGGGGGAAAAATAATAAATTACTGATAGGGGTTTGTTATAAGTCTCCAACAATAATGGAGGTGGAGGAGAATATCCTAATAAAGCAAATAGATGAAGAAGCGACTCAGGGAGAAGTTATTATTATGGGGGACTTCAACTACCCTGAAATACATTGGGGAACAGGAACCTGCAGTTCCAGCAAAGGTAATAGGTTTTTGACAATTATGAGAGACAATTATCTTTCACAACTGGTTCAAGACCCAACAAGAAGGTGGGCACTGCTGGACCTAGTATTAACCAACAGGCCGGACCGCATATCAAATATTCAGGTTGGAGGTCACTTGGGTAATAGTGATCACAAAATAATAGGTTTTCAAGTATCCTTTAATAAGATGTGTAGTAGAGGAGCTACAAGGACACTAAACGTCAGGAAGGCAAATTTCCAACGGTTGAGAGGTGATCTTAGTGCAATAAACTGGGACGATGTCCTGAGACATAAAAGTACACAAAGCAAATGGGAGACGTGTATTAGCATCCTGAATAGGACCTGTGTACAATATATATCCTATGGGAATAAACATGCTAGAAATAGGAGGAAACCACTATGGATAAATAAGGCTGTGAAGGGGCGCAATAAGTGACAAAAAGAAAGCATTTAGGGAATTAAAGCAAGTAGGTAGTGATGAGGCATTGACTAAATACAGAAAATTAAACAACATCTGTAAAAAGTAAATCAAGACAGCAATGATTGAGACAGAGAGACTCATTGCCAGAGAAAGTAAAAAAAATCCCAAAATATTCTTTAACTACATAAATAGTAAAAAATTAGAATATGATTGTGTTGGGCCCCTTAAAAATAGTCTGGGTGAAATGGTGGATGAGGAAAAAGCCAATATGCTAAATGACTTTTTTATAACAGTTTTTACACAAGAATATCTTATGACAGACAACATGATCAGTGATAACAAAAACTCTCCATTAAATGTAACTTGCTTAACCCAACAGGAAGCACGGCACTGTCTAAAACTACAGAAATTAAGTACCGTCATAGATAAATCATTTTAATCTTTAAAGATTCCATAATAACAGGGTCTGTACCACAGGACTGGCGTATAGCAAATGTGGTGCCAATATTCAAAAAGGGGACAAAAACTGAACTTGGAAATTATAGGCCAGTAAGCTTAACCTCTACTGTGGGTAAAATCCTAGAGGGTTTTCTAATGGTACCTTTACACGCAGCTACAGAAGGTTGGAAACAACCGGGTGTCGGAGACAATTGTATCTTGCACCGTCAAAACAGGGCGCAGTAGCGGCATGTAAATAAGGTTGTTGCCACCGTTCACTGCCAACACCTCTTTTTGCAGTGCTCAAAAACAGGTTGGTTTTAACCCGATGGTAGCGGCGTGTAATCTAGGAACAAGATGGTTTTTGCAACACCTAGTGAACTCCCTGGGGCATGACACAGCCTCCGGGATACCGCGCCCCTTCAGCGATCATTGGTGGAAGCTCCTGCATTACGATTGGCTGTCCCTGCATAGGGCGGCATATTTAAGGAGATGACCAGTCACACTACACAATTGCAATAGCATCATGTATTAGCCAGCCTTCCTGCGCTGGCTGGCCAATCATGATGCTATTGCATTGTCCAATCATCGTACGAGCGTCTCGTAATCCACAACTGTGGCATGCCTATGTGTTGTCCCTGCTGCCCCAGGTCCTCCCATATTACCTTGTGGTAGCGGCGTGTAAATGAGGGACGGTGCTCTACAGAAGGTAACCTGCGGCACCCGGCGGTGTCTCCAGGGATAGATTAAACCTTCTGTAGAGCACCTTGTAGCGGCTTGTAAAGGTGGTATAAGGTAACGTTAGGAACCGTTGAAACGTGCACGTGAGACACCCGGTTGTTTCCAACCTTCTGTAGCGACGTGTAAAGGTACCATAAGAGATTCTATAATGGAGTATCTGAATAAAAATAACCTCATGACCCAATATCAACATGGGTTTACGAGGGACCATTCCTGTCAAACTAATCTGATAAGCTTCGATGAAGAGGTAAGTTCTGGACTGGACCAAAGAAATGCAGTGGACGTGATGTATATGGACTTTTCAAAAGCTTTTGATTCGGTGCCACACAAAAAGTTGATACATAAAATGATAGCAATGGGGATAGGGGAAAATATTTGTAAGTGGGTTAAGAACTGGCTTAGTGATAGGAAACAAAGGGTGGTCATTAATGGAACACACTCAGAATGGGTCACAGTTAACAGTGGGGTACCACAGGGGTCAGTATTGGACCCGCTTCTTTTTAACATATTTATTAATGACCTTGCAGGGGGCATACAGAGTAGAATCTCAATATTTGCAGATGACACTAAATTCTGCAGGGTAATCAATACAGAGGAGGACAATTTTATATTACAGGAGGATTTATGTAAACAAGAAGCTTGGGCTGATAAATGGCAAATGAGCTTTAATGGGGATAAATGTAAGGTCATGCACTTGGGCAGAGGAAATAAAATGTATAATTGTGTGCTTAATTGTAAAATACTGGGCAAAACTATCACTGAAAAAGACCTGGGTGTATGGGTAGATGATAACTCACATTTAGTGTGCAGTGTCCGTCAGCTGCTGCAAAGGCAAATAAAATAATTAAAGGCATTAAAAGAGGCATGAATGCTCATGAGGAGAACATAATTTTACCTCTATACAAGTCACTAGTGCGACCACTCTTAGAATATTGTGTACAATTCTGGTCTCTGGTGTATAAGAAAGACATAGCTGAACTAGAGCGAGTGCAGAGAAGAGCACTCAAGGTAATTAGAGGACTGAAGGGTCTGCAATACCTAGACAGGTTATTAAACTTGGGGTTATTTAGTTTGGAAAAACGAAGGCTTAGGGGTGATCTTATAATAATGTATAAATATATGAGGGGACCGTACAGAGACCTTTCTAATGATCTCTTTACTCTTAGGCCTGAGACGGGGACAAGGGGGCATCCTCTACGTCTGGAGGAAAGAAGGTTTAATCATAATCACAGACGTGGATTCTTTACTGTAAGAGCAGTGAGACTATGGAACTCTCTGCCACATGATGTTGTAATGAGTGAGTCACTACTAACATTTAAGAGTGGCCTGGATGCCTTTCTTGAAAAATATAATATTACCGGTTATATATACTAGATTCTTTGATAGGGCGTTGATCCAGGGAATTAGTCTGATTGCCGTATCTGGAGTCAGGAAGGAATTTTTTTCCCAATGTGAAGCTTAGTGTTGCCACATGGGTTTTTTTTGCTTTCATCTGGATCAACATGTTAGGCTATGGGTTGAACTAGATGGACTAAAAGTCTTCCTTCAACCTTAAATACTATGTTACTATTTTAATATTAAAGAAATGGTTGTGCCATTTGCCTGCTTATTCCTATGCTGTTTGTTGGTGATCCACAGCAAGGCTGACACCCAAAAATGAAACCGATACTAATCGACCGATAATTAAAAATTTTGTCCTGAAGAAGTGCACTGATGCCCATGAGATGCGTAGACATTAAAGATCTCTAGTACAGTTCCCTGTATTCTGACTGCTCCTTCAGATCGGTTATATAACCCATTCCTCCATCTCCTTGGTTTATCCTGACTTTGTGGGTTCATTACAGCAGCTGATGTATCTTATATGTTGATTGTGAATTGCAAAACCATATCAGGTTAGTACCTCCACTACTATCTTTCTTCCAGCAATAAGCGCATAAGACCCGATTTGCGCTCCTCTCCTTCCATCTCATATCCCTGGTTTTGTGAAGATTTCAGCCCATGAATGATAACATTTTAAAACCAGAAAATCTGTTTACCGTAAGTATTATTGCTCACACATGACATACCCTCACTAAGATATGAAGAGATTTTTTTTTTTAGCAGACCATAATAGTTATTATGGCTAATGATTCTATGTGGGGCTTTTTTCTACTAGATGTTTGAGGTTCATAATTTTTCAGTTATAATCTGACCTTGAAAGCAGCAATAAACCATCATACAGAGCTGTAAAACTCCCCATACACAATAGGCAGCTGTTGGTCATTATTTGGACAGTAAGGGCCTTGTTACACTGAGCAACGCTCCAGCGATCCCCACAGCGATAACGACCTGGCTGGGATCGCTGGAGCGTCGCTACCTGGTCACTGGCGAGCTGTCAAACAGGCAGATCTCAGTGACCAGAGACCAGGGAGCCACCTCCACATCGCTGGACGCGGGAGGACACTGGTAACTATGATAAACAGCGGGTATTAAGGCAGCACGCTCTGCCTAGATACCCGCTGTTTATCATAGTTATCAGAATCCTTCCTGCTTAGCGCTGGTAACCATGATAAAACACGGGTATCTAGGCAGCACGCGCTGCCTAGATACCAGGTGTTTACCATGGTTACCAGTCTGTGAGGTCGCTGATCATTGGTCTCTCACTGTCAAACACAGTGATGCATGCTGACCAGCCAGAGCGCAACGACACACGCGTCAAACCTGTGACGTTACAACAATCTTGCTAACGATCTCGTTATGTGTGACGGGGACTTTATCGCTCTACTTTATCATACAGAGAAACACCACAGTATTCTCTGAGAAAGCCTCAAAGGGATAACAAAAGGATCTGCACTCTGTAATAGTACAATGTTGGAGCCTTCATTCCCTCCAACGTTATCTATTGGAGGAGATCCAGGCGGTGTCCATGAAAGTTAAGCCCCCGTCACACATAACAAGATCGTTAGCAAGATCGTTGTAAAGTCACAAGTTTTGTGACGTAACAGCGATCTCGCTAACAATCTCGCTATGTGTGACATGTAGCAGCGATCAGGCCCCTGCTGTGAGATCGTTGATCATTACAAAGTGCTCTGGGTCATTTTTTTGGCACTGCACTCCCGCTGGTCAGCACTCATTGCTGTGTGTGACAGCGAGAGACCAACGATCAGCGACCTCACAGGCTGGTAACCATGGTAAACACCGGGTATCTAAGCAGCGCGCGCTGCCTAGATACCCGGTGTTTATCATGGTTACCAGCGCTAGGCAGGGAGGACGCTGGTAACTATGATAAACAGTGGATATCTAGGCAGCGCGCGCTGCCTAGATACCCGCTGTTTATCATAGTTACCAGTGTCCTCCCGCTTCCAGCGATGTGGAGGTGGCTCCCTGATCCCTGGTCGCTGAGGAGATCTGCCTGTTTGACAGCTCCACAGCGACCAGGTAACAACGCACCAACGATCCCTACAGGATTGATATCACTGTCGGGATCGCTGTTGCGTCGTTGTGTGTGATGGGAGCTTTAGACTGCCAGCTGATCACGATGATATTGTCAGGTTTGTTGGATGTTAAGGGTTCTAAATAAAGTTTCTTCAAAAAAGCAGACAATTGCAGAAACCAGTTGATAATTTGTAAAGTTAGCTGAAGCAGGTACATTTAAGAACATGAAATAAAGCGAATATTGCCTTTTGTTCCATGCTGTATGACTGGTTACATTTTCACTGAACAATGTAGATCACATTGCACAATGAGTCAATAGCAAATGTCAACCTGAATGCACATGACACCCACATAACTATACAGTCTATTTGCAGATGTCATTTACTAAGGCACAGCATTGCCAGATGTACCTTTCACGCAGAAAAAAACACCATTGTCAGGGTTGGAATGAATGTAATAGGCAGAAAATCCATTAAACAGAAGCAACAATCTACTGTAATAGAAAACAGGAAGCAATTTGACATAAGGTTAAGTCTGTATACAGTATAATACTCAATGGGAGGTAACATTATATATAGAAAAGAATTTTGACACCAAAATGTTGTCAGATAACTCACAATACTCAATGGTGTTTAGATCACTAAAGATCCTTACGCACTTTTGAATCCTGCAGATGGCTCAGTATGTTTTCAGTAGACTCTGTGAGTGATTATGAAACCACTAGTCAGCCAACATTGTAGGAAATTATTACTACCATATAAGAGGTGTTTCCAAAGTTTCCTTTTAAAAAATATCACAAAACAGCAGTATTCTTTTCTCACAAGGAGGCACAAATAACTTGGTGGTTTAATGATTGCAGATTAGTTTTAAAAGTACAATATTTAAATGTTACTAAACCTAACCTTGTTGTTCCTTTTTTGAGTCATTGTGTAAAGGTACCTTCACACGCCGCAATCTCGGCTGGCGATATGAGGCGATCTAACGTGTGCGTGAACGTTTTTCATGGTTACCTCAGATCGCCGATGGCGGCATCACACGCCGCAATCTCGCCCTGAAAGTAAGGCGATGTGTCGCTCCAGAAGTCGCCTCATCTACAGAAGAAACAATCTTGCCTCATTCCATCGCTGCTTCATACGCCGCTATTCCAAAGGCAATGTGGGTGTACATGTTCAGGAGAATAGGAGGAGATAGGCGTGCCACAGTGGTTTACACTGCGCCCCATACACGCTCATTGGACAACGCAACAGCGTTACGATTGGTCAGCCTGCTCAGGAAGGCTGGCTAATACATGACGCCATTGTCTGTCGGAGTTTGGCACCAATACACGCTCAAATATGGCGCGGTGTCAACTGACAGCCAATGGGAACACACCAACATTAAGAGAATGACGAGCACACTTATAAGTGTAGGTGCTAGCAAGAGAAAAATAATTACTATATACATATAATCCGCTGCACACTACACACTACAAGATACAAGTATAAGATAAGATATAGCATAATGGCTAAGTGTATAAAGCTAATGATAATTTGGATGAGGAAAATTGCAAAACTGCTAAGAATCTACATAAGCAAAATGAGAATTTTAGTTAATGTAATGCATTACATATAAGCCCGATAACCAGTCTTCAAGGTATTCTCATGTATATCGGGTCCTACCATATGCCTCTGTCTGCAGTAAAAAACATCTGAGGATGTAAGTGCCTCTAAGTGCATTTTAAAACCTGCGTGTATGGGTGTAGCTGAAGACTTGATAAAACAAGGAATGAACTAGATGGTAAATGGACTAGCTATCAGGTTATGTAGGGTGCTCAAGTCAAAAAAAAAAAAAAGAAAAGCAGTAATATTAGCATTAAGAGATTGACGAGCTCACCTATAAGTGTAGGTGCTAGCAAGAAAAAAATCATTACAATATACATATAATCCGCTGCACACTACACACTACACGATACAAGTATGAGATATAGCGTAATGGCTAAGTGTATAAAGCTAATGTAAATTTGGATGAGGAAAATTGCAAAACTGCTAAGAATATATATAAGCAAAATGAGAATTTTAGTTAATGTAATGCATTACATATAAGCCCGATAACCAGTCTTCAAGGTATTCTCATGTATATCGGGTCCTACCATATGCCTCTGTCTGCAGTAAAAAACATCTGAGGATGTAAGTGCCTCTAAGTGCATTTTAAAACCTGCGTGTATGGGTGTGGTTGAAGACTTGATAAAACAGGGAATGAACTAGATGGTAAACTGGACTAGCTATCAGGTCCAGTTTACCATCTAGTTCATTCCTTGTTTTATCAAGTCTTCAACCACACCCATACACGCAGGTTTTAAAATGCACTTAGAGGCACTTACATCCTCAGATGTTTTTTACCGCAGACAGAGGCATATGGTAGGACCCGATATACATGAGAATACCTTGAAGACTGGTTATCGGGCTTATACAGTTAGGGCCAGAAATATTTTGACAGTGACACAATTTTTCGCGAGTTGGGCTCTGCATGCCACCACATTGCATTTGAAATGAAACCTCTACAACAGAATTCAAGTGCAGATTGTAACGTTTAATTTGAAGGGTTGAACAAAAATATCTGATAGAAAATGAAGGAATTGTACACATTTCTTTACAAACACTCCACATTTTAGGAGGTCAAAAGTAATTGGACAAATAAACATAACCCAAACAAAATATTTTTATTTTCAATATTTTGTTGCGAATCCTTTGGAGGCAATCACTGCCTTAAGTCTGGAACCCATGGACATCACCAAACGCTGGGTTTCCTCCTTCTTAATGCTTTGCCAGGCCTTTACAGCCGCAGCCTTCAGGTCTTGCTTGTTTGTGGGTCTTTCCGTCTTAAGTCTGGATTTGAGCAAGTGAAATGCATGCTCAATTGGGTTAAGATCTGGTGATTGACTTGGCCATTGCAGAATGTTCCACTTTTTTGCACTCATGAACTCCTGGGTAGCTTTGGCTGTATGCTTGGGGTCATTGTCCATCTGTACTATGAAGCGCCGTCCAATCAACTTTGCAGCATTTGTCTGAATCTGGGCTGAAAGTATATCCCGGTACACTTCAGAATTCATCCGGCTACTCTTGTCTGCTGTTATGTCATCAATAAACACAAGTGACCCAGTGCCATTGAAAGCCATGCATGCCCATGCCATCACATTGCCTCCACCATGTTTTACAGAGGATGTGGTGTGCCTTGGATCATGTGCCGTTCCCTTTCTTCTCCAAACTTTTCTCTTCCCATCATTCTGGTACAGGTTGATCTTTGTCTCATCTGTCCATAGAATACTTTTCCAGAACTGACCTGGCTTCTTGAGGTGTTTTTCAGCAAATTTAACTCTGGCCTGTCTATTTGTGGAATTGATGAATGATTTGCATCTAGATGTGAACCCTTTGTATTTACTGTCATGGAGTCTTCTCTTTACTGTTGACTTAGAGACAGATACACCTACTTCACTGAGAGTGTTCTGGACTTCAGTTGATGTTGTGAACGGGTTCTTCTTCACCAAATAAAGTATGCGGCGATCATCCACCACTGTTGTCATCCGTGGACGCCCAGGCCTTTTAGAGTTCCCAAGCTCACCAGTCAATTCCTTTTTTCTCAGAATGTACCCAACTGTTGATTTTGCTACTCCAAGCATATCTGCTATCTCTCTGATGGATTTTTTCTTTTTTTTCAGCCTCAGGATGTTCTGCTTCACCTCAATTGAGAGTTCCTTTGACC
>JARQOC010000006.1:343283875-343676434 GCA_033576535.1 Allobates femoralis
GGGACGGGAAAAAAATTTGACACAAACGGATCCATGAGAGAACTGACACAATCGGATGCCAATAAGGACCAATCCATGCACATCTGTGCCCATAGGGATACATGGAGACCAAATCGGATCCGTGGCTATCCGTTTTACAACGGATAGCCACGGATGAACAACAATTGTGATGTGAAAGCACCCTTAGACGTGCGTATTTCCACCACACCACAGCTTTCTGTGTACACTATATAATCACAAAGAGCTGCTAATTAGTGGTTGGAGACAATTGATCCTCTAGTGATAATCTTCTGCTGATAAAACACGGATTGTATTGAAACAGCAAACACAGGAATCAGGCTCTCTGCTCCTACATTATGTCACTCTCAGATTACAGAGCCATCATCTGCTGATGGGGTGTAACCTGAAGGGAAACCTATTATGTCTATAGACATCAAAGCGGTTCAGTCACCAGATTTCACAATGCAAACTGTATACATTATTAAGTAGATCTCTTATGGCCGCTTTACACGTCGCGATATCGCAACGCAACATTGATAAAAAGTCATGTGGTGTGGCCGTTGCAGTTGATATCGTTTGTGCGTTGTGTCGTGTAAATGGGCAATGCGAAGCGAAAACAAGCTAACTAAGATATTGCAAGAAGATTGTGCAAGCCCTTCAACCGTACGATATTGTATAGGCGATGTGGCATGATCGTGCTGTGTGACAGCGCACCTACGATTTGGAGCGCAAGTTTCCCTATTCACTCCAATGTTAAATGGTCGTTCCCTGGGTTGCTCATGCCCAGCGCAAAGAAGGGGCGTACACCATCGTAGTCGCGTTGCCTGCCGATATCTCCCTGTGTGACATCTACTATGCAATCTTGGACAAGTGCCAAAAACGTGCGCGTTCCCGTGAGATCGTATGCAATATCGGGACAATATTGCGACGTGTAAAGCGGCCCTTAAGTCTTTTATATAGGCTGGTGTACTTACTTTGAAAATCATGTTACAATAGCTGTATTATCCCTTTCTAAGGCTCTCTCTCCCTAAATTATTAAAATGAGCATTTTAAAATTGGGCAAAAGACTTCATGTAAGATATATAGTGTCCTAAGTTTGTAAATTAAGTATCCCAGCCTAACTATTTAAAGAGGCGCTATCAAAAAGTAAAAATTGTGCTCTTCTTTATGCCTACTGCTCCCAATATTTTTTTTTTCATTTCAACTCTTCCATAGGTTCCAAAGATAAGGAGGAGCCCAATAATTCAGTGCAAATTTTTATGGCTATTACTAAAGGGCCCATTACACTGCTTCAATGTCCCAGCGAACCGACTTGACCTACATCGCTAGAACGACGTTCAATGATCGCTGGTGAGGTGTCACATGTACAGATATTGTTTCTGTGGTTTTCATATCGTGAATGACGCTACAACGATTCCGCGACAAGCGAACGATACTTACGGTCATTTGATCGCCTACGTCTTTCAGTTCTGAATAGGCGAAGTTGTCAACGACATCATTATCGCAGTGTCACACACGACGATGCTGCAGGTTGGACGGACTATCAACGACAGATCTAAGGGCGTGATCATAAACCTCCGATCAACAATCAGCTGACAGTTGATCGTATGTACGTTCATACGCAACAATCATATATGACGTCGATGCTCCGCCCCAAAACCTGTGACGTACCAACGATATCGTTAACGACATCGTAGTGTGTAATCGCCCTTAAGGGTACATTGCTCACCACATTCTCAGGCGGAGGTGGAGATAGGGGAGAGGAGGAGGGGTGGGTATTCAGGCCGCTCTGCATAATCACCCAATGAATAACACCCCCTTATAAAAATCATGAAAAAATAGTCCTAAATAAATTACAGACCGCATATTTATGTGACTTATGGCAAATTTAACAAGAAATAAGTATATACATGGAATATCCAGAGGAGCAGTGAAATCCAATAAGAGCAAATACTGACCTTGTAATTGTAACTCTCTGAATGCACATCAATTTTAAAACTATTTATCAATTTTCTTGTCATGTTCAGAAGATCAAAAGTGTAAGGTCTATTTTATTGCATATTTCACAATGTTAAATTTAAAATAAATATTGTTTGTTTTGTAAAAAAAAATTTTTTATTACTTTTAGTTTGGTTAAGAATTTTATACTATAAGAAAGATAATCTTCAAAATATTTATTTCTATATGACTACAATAGTTAGAATAAGCAGATGATATGAGGGGCTACGTTTTCTGACAAGTTAGAGAAGTCAATTATTAATTTATTAACCTCTCCCACTTGAGTGTCTCATAAAGGAAACCAATCACCAGCATTTAACCACCTGTAAATCAGTGCAGCAGGTGATTGGCATGTGCAGCATGACATCACTATTTGTTTTTATTCGTCCCCTGTGGGCTTGTCTTTCTGCTGCAAGCTGAACCCTCTCCGCCCTCCCGCTCATCCAGGGGGGGAGGAGTCAGCTTACAGCAGGCTGCCAAGCCCACAAGGGCAGGAATAAAAAGAAAAAAAAAAAACAAATAGTGATATCATGCTGCACACATCAATCACCTGCTGCACTGATTTAAAGGTGGTTAAATGCTGGTGGTTGGTTCCCATTAAGCTGTCCAAACAAATTAGATTAAATCAGGAGCTGAGGAGTTAAAAAGCGCAACAGGGTCTTATTCAACAGATTGTTCACCTTGTAAGTTCAGATTTGCATTCGAGAGGGCTGCACAGGGATGCACACTGTGCGCATATGCATTCCCAGTGCCGAACGCAGACACTTATGTGAACGCAGCGATTATTGTCTGCATGCATTCATGAGAGAGAAAGAGAGAACGCCAGGACAGGATTTACCTTGGGATAACCTACAAATGACGTCATCTTCTGCATCATTATTTGAGCGCGGCTGTCTGCTTGCGTATAAAACAAGCACACAGCCACGCACCAAAAAAACATTTTGCGTTTGGCATGCGCACAAATTATACGCAGCCAACCGCACCCGAACGCAGCCACACGCAGGCCCATGTTAAACATGGGAACGCAGTGCGCAAGAGTTTTGCTGCGTTCGGTTACTCTGCGTTCACAGCGCAAATGTGAACCCAGCCTTAGGTTGTGGTAACCACAACACTAAAAAGGTTTAGTATATTGGGATAACTGCTGCAGAATCCACAGACTGAGGATCCAATGAGATCAGGATGGAAGGAAATTATGGCAAACTTGATGTCATTGGAAGAACCAGGATACACAAGCAGGATTTGATGTGGTTTATTGTGCACAAATTACATAGGATTTATCCAAAACCACTGATCTCGGTAGGATTCCCAACTCTCTCCGAGAGGAGATATAAGCAGAAAGAAGGATCAGAGCAAGTTGGATTTAATCAGATCTAATCTTCCATTCTTCTAAGGGATCTGGCAGTAGATAACTCTATTCCTCTATTAAAAAAATGTTTTTGGTATATGTTTATGGTGAAGTCAGAAAAAATAGTTTCCAGTTCTACAAGAGACCATGACACAGATTGTTACATCCCATTCCATATTGCATAGGCATTGTGAAAACATGGTACCAAGCAGGACCACCATAGGGTGGCTTATGTAGTGTCTAAACGTTTGTAGACAAACCTGATAGGCTCTGTGTGCTGACCTATTGTGCACATGGCAACACAGGTGCAGTGTGCAAATCTTAACATAAGTTGATTGACAGAGATTTCCAATGGAAACCGTAGGGTATGAAATGGAATTTTTGACCAGAAGTAGACGACCAACAGAGAT
This sequence comes from Allobates femoralis, assembly GCA_033576535.1. Lineage (NCBI taxonomy): Eukaryota > Metazoa > Chordata > Amphibia > Anura > Aromobatidae > Allobates > Allobates femoralis. The sequence goes on from JARQOC010000006.1 coordinate 343,287,629, forward strand.
CATACTAAAAGTAAAGACCAGAATAGCAAGGCCACAAAGAACTCAAGGCAACTTCTAAGCAGCTAAAGACTTTGCTATTATTACTGTTCATGTGTCCACCATTAGGAGGATACGGTGTTTCCCATCAGTGCAAAACGGTGTTGGTAGTATCATGGTTTGGACCTGTTTTGCTGCATCTGAGCCAGGACGGTTTGTTTTCATTGACGAGACAATGAATTCTATATTTTACCAGCAAATTCTAAAGTAAATTGTCAGGCCATCTGGATCATGCAGTAAAACAACAACCTAATGAACAAGATTTGTTTTACAAAAAAATGGTTAAAATAAAATAAAGTAAAAGTTCTGACCTTAATCCAACAGAAATGTTCTAGAAGCTTAGTGTTGCCACATGGGTTTTTTTTTTTGCCTTCCTCTGGATCAACATGTTAGGCTATGGGTTGAACTAGATGGACTTAACATAGTTTTTAAGGTTGAAGGAAGACTTTACTATGTTCTAGACCAGAAGTCCCCAACTCCAGGCCTCAAGGGCCGCCAACAGTGCAGGTTTTCAGGATTTCCTTAGTATTGCACAGGTGCTAATGTGATCATCTGCACAGGTAATGATTCCAAGCCCTGTGCAATACTAAGGATATCCTGAAAACCAGCACTGTTGGCGGCCCTTGAGGCCTGGATTTGAGGACCTCTGTTCTAGAAGGACCTGTACTGAGCAGTTCATGGGAGAAAACCTCCAACATAAGGATAGGAGACAATTTGTAGAGAGGAATAATCCAAAATTCCTCCAAGCCGATACGCAGGATTAATCAACAATTACCAGAAAAATTTACATGCAATTATTTTTGCCAACTGGTCACATCAGATACTGAAAACAAAGATTCCCATACTTACAGATATGTGAAAATGGATCATTTTTCGTCATGACAAAAGTAAGTCTACTGTTTTTGACTCATCTGTTTCATTTGGTTTTATTCATTTACTTGTGTAAAATTCTCATGTCGTTTTTGATTAAATTTATGTATAAATATGGAGAATTCTGAAGAGCTTACATACTTTCAACTGTAAATGTAACCGTCTTAAAGTTAGGCAGATTTATCAAGCAACATGAATCACTTCGATGAACTTGGTACATTTTAAAACTACACTAAAGCTTCCAATACACATGTTGACCAAACCCACCAATATTGACGGGTTTAGTTGAATGTCTAATGTGTATGGGAGTCCCGGAAAATGTATTGTTGAGGAAAAATATTAATCCAGCATAAATGATTTCAGACTGACGATTGTATTGTCTTCTAAAGATAACTACTAGGTATGTCTAGGGGCAACTCCCTCATAGAAAAACACAGGAGCGCTGGGCCAGGTCAGATCTCTGTAAAGGCCCAATTACACAGATAATTGTGCAGAGATTGTTCACAGATCTCTGGTTGCAGTGAAATCATGGACACATTGTTTTATTATGTGGCCAAGTACAAATGGAACAATGTGTCCATGATTTCACTGCAACCAGAGATCTCCGAACAATCTCTGCACAATTATCTGTGTGTGTAACTGGGCCTTTAGAGTCAGCAGGCTGAAAGATGTGTATGGCGAGATTATGTTTGCACGGACTAGAAATTAGACAGTTTTGATAAACATGTCACATAAGAGAATCACCTCCTCCTTACCCCAGGCATGTTGTAAAGATCATTCTTCTGAGATTATATAACAAAATAGCCTTCATTACTACTGTTTGTAGATTTTAGAATAGCCTGAGAGTACATACAAGTGCATCTCAATGAATTACAATATCAAAAGGTTAATTGATTTCAGTAATTCAATACAAGAAGCGAAACACATTATATAGAGTCATTACAGAGTGATCTATTTCCAGTGTTTATCTTTGTTAATGTTGATGATTATGGCTTACAGCTAACGAAAACCCAAAGGTCATTAGCTCAGAAAATTAAAGTAGGGAGGAGGAAGGGTTAAAAGCAGTGCTGCCATTTTCCACAAGATATCAAAGGGTAAATATAATATTGATTTATTAATCAAGGTGTTTCAGGGCTCCCTGAAACTTGTTGCTATGATATTGATTTGACCTGTGGAAGGAACCAGGGAGCCTTGAAATGTATTGACTAATATTGATTTATTATATTCACCCATTGATGTCTCGTGGAATACGGCAGCGTGGTTCTGAACACTTCATCCTCCCTACTCTATAGGCACCACACTGTGGACTGCAGCAGCTGTGATAAGCTTTTATAGTGATTGTGACTCTCAGAACCACACAAGGTGAAGCCTCTGATACCCATTTAGGTAATATTTTAGCTCTCAGAAAATTAATGTAGGGGAGAAGAAGGGTCTAAGATAATGACCTTTGGGTTTTCATTTGCTGTAAGCCACAATCATCAACATTAACATAAATAAACACTTGAAATAGATCACTCTATAATGACTCTATATAATATATGCTTTCACTTTTTGTATTTACTGTATTTATTGTATTTTGTATTTATTTGTATTTGTAATTACTGAAAAAAATTAACTTTTTGATGATATTCTAATTCATTGAGATGCACCTGCATTTGACAGATTACACTGGGGAACACAATTTTTTAGGAGTTAGGTCTGACAACTGTTCTTAATTAATTTTTGGATGCTGAATCCAGAAATGATCTCAGTTTTGCTCTATCACGTCAAGTTTTTGAACTATAGGATTTTTGTTTTTTTCAAATATATATAAACTACTGTACCTAAAAAGTGTTTTTTTTTTTTTTTTAAATAGTACAAATATGAACAAAAAATGAAATGTATAAGAAATAGGCATGACAAATATGTTTTTTTAACACTATCATGTTTTTTTACAAAGGATATATATATATATATATATATATATATATATATGCAAGTAACAAGTCTTATTACAGATATCAGTGCAATTATGCTTCTCTGGCAGGTAAGTTGTGGAGGAAAAACTTGACTTGCTAGAAAAAAACTGACTACATTTTTGGAATCAGCATGACAATTTTAGTATAAATCAGCTCAAAACCCTAACTCAACAGAAATTTTTTTTTCAAATTGTTCCCCAGTGTTATTTTTCAATTCTTTGTTTTGCACTGGACAACTCTCCAGCTCTTTACAATAGTCCGATACTAGTCAATGATTTCTTTATTAACTAAAGAGCAGGACACGTTTTGTTTGAATGTACCGTCCTCCAATTTCTCGGAGCCAGCATTTGGCAGATTTACGTCGGTGAAAGTTACTGGAGTGAAAACATGTTTGTACTTAAAAGACAAAGAAATAGATTTCTGCCTTGTGTCATGTACACTTTGTTTTCTTTGAATTTTCCCCTAAAACATCCTCACCTAGCGTGCACTCCGAGGTATTTCACCTGTCACCTACTTTCTTAGAACGGAGATAACTCATTTGCTGTCGTTAAAAACAATTCTCTGGGCACGTATGCAACAAGAAAACAACTGGACGTGATCAAATTCATGCACAAAGGGAACTACATCTCATTAAAAGGTTTAACGACAGTTAGGATATTTGTGACCACGTCTCAACAGAAGATGGATGTAACAACGAGGGAGGTAAAAAAACTTCACAGGGATTGACACAAATGAGATCACCAGCGATCAGATCTAATCAACACTGGATCATGGTACTATGGACCCAATTCATGTTGATTTGCACCAGTCGTGATATAGTACAAGGCGCCAGCTTTTATGTGCTGTGTGCCCGCCCATTTCGACAAAGTGGAATAAAGACGCCAAGTCATAATATGGACAGTTGTGCAACATTTTTTTTTTTGCAACGTTTCAAAGCTTTTTCACCACTTTTCTGACATATATGTTTTGATGACATGGACCCTTAAATGTTCAGTTTCCCTACAGCGCCACCACAGGGCAAATTAAGCATTACAAGATATCCATCAGAACTGAAGGTTGTTCATGCAGTGAATTAACAGGCTGGATTCTGAAAACATTCTCCTCGCTAGCAAGTTTTTTATAAACAATTCGGGAATAAAGATTCCTTCCATCAAACCAGAAAAGAGACGGATGATTGCAAAGATTGATTTATCCATGGAAATTTGACTGGTCATATCGCAGCCCTATCACATACACTACCGTTCAAAAGTTTGGGGGTCACCCAGACAATTTTGTGTTTTCCATGAAAACGTATACTTTTATTTATCAATTGAGTTGCAAAATGAATGGAAAATATAGTTCAGACATAGACAAGGTTAGAAATAATGATTTTTATTTGAAATAATAACTTTCTCCTTAAAACTTTGCTTTCGTCAAAGAATGCTCTCCTTGCAGCAATTACAGTATTGCAGACATTTGGCGGGTACTATTTAATGAAACTGCAAGATGAAGAGCTGTGAGGCATCAATTTCTCAAACTAGAGACTCTAATGTACTTTGTCTTGTTGCTCAGTTGTACAGCGGGGCCTCCACCTTCTCTTTCTACTCTGGTTATAGCCTGTTTTTGCTCTCTTCTGAAGGGAGTAGTACACACCATTGTAAGAAATCTTCAGTTTCTTGGCAACATCTCGCATAGAATAGCCTTTATTTCTAAGAACAAGAATAGACTGTTGAGTTTCACATGAAAGTTCTCTTTTTCTGGTCAGTTTTTTTTTTTCTGGAGAGTTTCATAGAACAAACAAATGTAATGCTACAGATTCTCAACTAGCTCAAAGAAAGATCAATTTTATAGCTTCTCTAATCAGCCAAACCGTTTTCAGCTGTGTTAACATACTTGTGCAAGGGTTTTCTAAACATCCATTAGCCTTCTTACACAGTTAGCGAACACTGGAGTGGTGGTTGTTGGTAATGGTCCTCTACACAACTATGTACTGTACATATTGTATTAAAAACCAGACATTTGCAGCTAGAATAGTCATTTACCACATTAACAATGTTTAGAGTGTTTTTCTGATTCATTTAATGTTAGCTTCAATGAAAAAATTTGCTTTTCTTTCAAAAGTAAGGATAGTTCTAAATGACCCCAACATTTTGAACAGTAGTGTACCCAAGTTTTCCATTGGGACACCAACTGTAAACCAGACCTCTACAAACACGTGCTCCAATCTCAGTCACTCAGAACAGAGGATTCCATTATCACATGAAAGAAGAGACCAACTCTACAGTGCCTACAAGTAGTCTTCAACCCCCTGCAGATTTAGCTGGTTGACACATGCGGAATTAACTTGGCATTGTGACATTTGGACTGTAGATCAGCCTGGAAGTGGGAAATGCACTGCAGCCAAAAATATATATATATTTTTTAAACCGTTAAAAGTTAATTCAGAGGGTCATTTATTATTCAACCCCTCAAACCACCAGCATTCTGTTTGGTCCCCTTAAAGTATTAAGAAGTAGTTTAGGCACAAAGAACAATGAGCTTCACATGTGTGGATTAATTATCTCTTTTGCCAGCCTTTTCTGACTATTTAAGACCCTCCCCAAACTTGTGAACAGCACTCATACATGGTCAACATGGGAAAGACAAAGGAGCATTCCAAGGCCATCAGAGACAAGATCGTGGAGGGTCACAAGGCTGGCAAGGGGTACAAAACCCTTTCCAAGCAGTTGGCCCTACCTGTCTCCACTGTTGGGAGCATCATCCGGAAGTGGAAGGCTTCTGGAACTACTGTTAGCCTTCCACGGCCTGGACAGCCTTTGAAAGTTTCCTCCCGTGCCGAGGCCAGGCTTGTCCGAAGAGTCAAGGCTAACCCAAGGACAACAAGGAGGGAGCTCCGGGAAGATCTCATGGCAGTGGGGACATTGGTTTCAGTCAATACCATAAGTAACGTACTCCACCGCAATGGTCTCCGTTCCATACGAGCCCGTAAGGTACCTTTACTTTCAAAGCGTCATGTCAAGGCTCGTCTACAGTTTGCTCATGATCACTTGGAGGACTCTGAGACAGACTGGTTCAAGGTTCTATGGTTTGATGAGACCAAGATCGAGATCTTTGGTGCCAACCACACACGTGACGTTTGGAGACTGAATGGCACTGCATACGACCCCAAGAATACCATCCCTACAGTCAAGCATGGTGGTGGCAGCATCATGCTGTGGGGATGTTTCTCAGCCAAGGGGTCTGGCCATCTGGTCCGCATCCATGGGAAGATGGATAGCACGGCCTACCTGGAGATTTTGGCCAAGAACCTCCGCTCCTCCATCAAGGATCTTAAGATGGGTCGTAATTTCATCTTCCAACAAGACAACGACCCAAAGCACACAGCCAAGAAAACCAAGGCCTGGTTCAAAAGGGAAAAAATCAAGGTGTTGGAGTGGCCTAGTCAGTCTCCTGACCTTAACCCAATTGAAAACTTGTGGAAGGAGCTCAAGATTAAAGTCTACATGAGACACCCAAAGAACCTAGATAACTTGGAGAAGATCTGCATGGAGGAGTGGGCCAAGATAACTCCAGAGACCTGTGCCGGCCTGATCAGGTCTTATAAAAAGAGAATTTTGTTTACGTACCATAAATTCTTTTTTCTTTAATCATCAATGGGAGACCCAGACAATGGGGTTTAGGGCACTGCCCTCCGGAGGTCACACTAGGTACTACAAGTTTGTAGACACCGCCTCCTCCGCTTATAAACCCCTACCGCAGGGAACATCCTCAGTTTGGTCTACAAGCTGCGAGGAGGAAATAAACCACACCCGAAACATCGGGAAGAATGCCGTGTACAAACGGTTCAACAACCCGGCAACACTGTCTCAACAGAGAACAGAGCAAATGCAAAACATGCAAAGGAACAACTGGGTGGGTGCTGGGTCTCCCATTGATGATTAAAGAAAAAAGAATTTACGGTACGTAAACAAAATTCTCTTTTTTCTGGTCATCATAATGGGAGACCCAGACAATGGGGATGTCCTAAAGCAATACCCCAGGGCGGGAAGAGTTCCTCAACAAGACGGATAACACATGGTTCCCTTTTAAAGGTGGGCAACCGCCGCCTGGAGAACCCGCCTGCCCAAACTTGCATCCGCAGAGGCATGGGCATGCACCATATAGTGCTTAGAGAAAGTGTGCAGGCTGGACCAAGTGGCCGCCTGACACACCTGTAGAGCAGACGCTCTATGTCGCAAAGCCCAGGAGGCACCTACGGCTCTGGTAGAGTGAGCCTTCAATCCCACCGGGAGAGGCAAATCAGAAGTCCGGTAAGCCTCCTGGATGGAAGCCTTAATCCATCTGGCCAATGTCGATTTCGACGCCGCGGACCCCTTACAGCGACCTGTCGTAAGAACAAATAAGGAATCCGAACTCCTAAAGGAGGCGGTCCTAGACACATAAATGCGTATAGCTCTCACGAGATCCAGAGTATGGAGGTCGCGTTCAACCTGATGAACGGGAGCGGGGCAAAATGATGGGAGAACAATCTCCTGGTTCAGGTGGAAAGTTGAAACTACCTTCGGCAAGAATTCTGGCCGTGGACGCAACACCACCTTGTCTTGGTGAACCACCAGAAAGGGTGACTTGCATGATAGTGCAGCCAATTCTGAGACCCGCCTCAGAGATGTAATCGCCACCAGAAAGGTCACTTTCTGGGATAGACGAGATAGAGAAACCTCCCTCAGAGGCTCAAACGGCGGTTTCTGCAATGCCGCCAGGACCATGTTAAGGTCCCAAGGGTCCAGAGGTCTCCTGTAGGGCGGAACCATCCGCGACACCCCCTGCAGAAATTGACGGACCTTCGGGAGGAGCGCCAATCGCCTGTCAAACAGCACAGAAAGTGCTGATACTTGACCTTTCAAAGAGCCAAGGGATAATCCCAATTCCAAACCCGACTGTAGGAAAGCCAACAACGTCGGGATGGACAAGGGCCACGGAGACCGTCCGCCAGAGGCACACCAAGTAAAAAAGATTTTCCACGTTCTGTGGTACATCTTCCTGGAAACTGGCTTCCTAGCCCGGTTCATAGTGGCAACCACCGTAGGGAGAAACCCCTGGATGTCAGCAGCCAGGCCTCAAGAGCCATGCAGTCAATCTGAGGGCCCTGGAATTGAGGTGGAAGAATGGGCCTTGCGCGAGTAAATCTGCGCGTTCTGGAAGAGCCCACCTGTGTCCGCCTGACAGTTGCCACAGGTCCGGATACCAGGACCTCCTGGGCCAGTCTGGAGCCACTAGAATGGCTACCCTGCATTCCGACCTGATTTTCCACAGCACCCTGGGAATCAGAGCCAGAGGCGGGAACACATATGGTAGATGGAATCTGGACCAAGTCAAGATCAGGGCGTCCGCTCCCAGAGACTGGGGGTCCCATGACCTCGCCATGTATTGTGGAACCTGATGATTCAGCCGCGAGGCCATCAGATCCACGTCCGGGGTGCCCCATCTGCTGCAGATGTCCCGGAAGACGTCTGGATGAAGAGACCACTCTCCGGCGTCCATCCCCTGCCTGCTCAGATAGTCGGCCTCCCAGTTTTCTACCCCTGGGATGTGAACTGCGGAGATCAGGCAGTTGTCCTCCGCCCAGGATAGGATGCGGTGGACTTCGGCCAGCGCCTCTGCACTCCTGGTTCCTCCTTGATGATTTATATAAGCGACGGCCGTCGCATTGTCGGACTGAACCCGAATGGGTTGTCCTGAGAGGAATCTCTGAAAAGCCAGGAGTGCCAGATAGATCGCCTTGATCTCCAGTACGTTGATCTGCAACGCCGACTCTGACTGAGTCCAGAGGCCTTGGGCCCTGTGGTGCAAGAACACCGCCCCCCAGCCCTTCAGACTGGCGTCGGTGGTCACCACTAACCATGACGGTTTGATGAAGGACCGGCCCCGAGACAAGTGATGTGGCTGTAGCCACCACTGCAGGGAATCCCTGGTCGGTAGGGAAAGGGTCACCAGCCGATTCAGAGAGATCGTCCTCTTGTCCCACCTGCGGAGAATCTCCAGCTGAAGAGGACGGAGGCGAAATTGTGCGAACGGCACCGCCTCTATTGCTGCCACCATGCGCCCCACCAGCTTCATCAACACCCGTAGGGATGATTGTGGTGACAGGAGGACTGCTTGTACTCCTGATTGGATCGCCATCTGTTTGACTCGTGGCAGAGACACCAGGGCTGAGGCTGTGTTGAAGTCCATGCCCAGATATGTCAAAGACTGGGTTGGAACTAGCGTTGACTTCTGAATATTGAGGAGCCAACCGAACTGTTCCAGGGACCGCATGGTCACATCCAGGCTCTCTTGACAGAGGTGTTCTGATGGCGCCCTGACCAGCAGGTCGTCTAAATAGGGAATGACGGCATGTCCCTGCATGTGCAGGAGAGCCATCATGGAGGCCATCACTTTTGTGAACACCCGCGGTGCCGAGGCCAACCCGAACGGCAGCGCCACAAATTGGAAGTGTTCTTCCCCCACTGCGAATCGCAACCAGCGCTGATGAGCCGGTGCAATGGGTACGTGAAGGTAAGCGTCTCTGATATCTATGGACGCTAGGAAGTCCCCCTGTGACACAGCTGCGATCACGGAGCGCAGTGATTCCATACGGAACTTCCGAACCAACACGTGATGGTTGAACAACTTCAGGTCCAGTACTGGGCGGAAGGATCCGTCCTTCTTCGGGACGATAAAGAGGTTGGAGTAAAAACCCTTGAACCTCTCTCCGGAAGGCACCGGGACCACTACTCCGTCTCTGCGGAGACCCTCCAACACCTGGTAAAAAGCCTGAGCCTTTTCTGGTGATGGGACCGACCGATGGAATCGGGATATCGGCTTTGACGTCAGCTCTATCCTGTACCCTCGCGAGATCACGTCTCGAACCCACTGATCTTGAACGTGAAGTAGCCACTTGTCCTGAAAGCGAGACAAGCGGCCCCCCACCTGTGGGGAGGCAGGATGAGAGAGCGAGTCATGTAGAGGCGGGTTTGGGGGTGGCGGCTGCCGCCCCCGCCGGCTTCTTTGGACGACTCTTAGAGCGCCACTGGGAAGCGGGCTTTCCCCCTCGGTCCGTGCGAGCGGACGGTGCTGATGACTGCGAGCTGGAACGAAAGGACCACTGTTTTGGGTTCCTTTTAACGGTATACCGTGGCTTAGCCTTATTCTGCGGTATCTTAGACTCAGCAGAATCCTTTATCAGCTTGTCCAGTTCGGTGCCAAAAAGCCTGTCACCAGCAAACGGAAGATTCTGCAAAATCTTCTTGGATGTGGCATCTGAGTCCCAAAGATGCAGCCACAACAACCTGCGGATCGCTATAGCATTGGCCGAAGCCACAGCTGAGCGAGTGGCAGTTTCCAGAGTCGCCGTCCTGGCGTAGTCCGCATAGGCCCTTGCCCTTTCGGTAAGTGCTAGGACCTCTGGACTTGATCTTGCCAGGTCAGAGATACCATCCAAGCAGGTAGTAATCGCTTGTAAGGTCCAGACCGTGGCAAAATTAGGGGCAAATGAAGACCCCACAGCCTCATAGGAAGACTTGGCGAGTTGCTCGACCTGTCTATCAGTCGCATCCTTCAGCGAGGAGCTATCAGAGGCAGAGAAAAGGGAGCGTGCAGCAATCCTGGTCATGGAAGCATCCACCTTCGGGGACTGCGACCACTCCTGAAGCACCTCCTGGGAGAAGGGGAAGCGATTGTCCTTGGTTTTACGGACATAACGCCGCCCAGGATGTAACCTGGGAGCTCTAACCACCCTTCCAAAATTCGTGTGGTCCATGAAGGAACCACTTGGTCTAGCCTCTGGCCGCAGCCATTGATAGACCTCCTTCGGGTGCACCGTCACCTCCTCAGGGGTGTCACGAGACGTAAGGTCTCGTTGATAGAGGACACCAGATCCTCCACCCCGTCTGGTGGTTCAGATATAGACACAGACCCGAAATTTGAACCCCCATCATCGTCCTCACCATCAGAGGAACGCTCCTCCTCAGAGAGAGCCTGGAGCTCGGGTGATTCCTCACGACGAGCCCGCTTAAGGGGTCTCACAGCAGAAGAGGGAGACACCCGGGGGTAACTGGACGCAGTAGCTGGGCTATCCAGCCTCCTATTAAGTGCCTCCAGGGATTGCGACATGGAGGACAACTGAGACAACAGAGATTCATTGATCTTATTCTGAGTCTCCCATGGCCCTGAGATCACCTGAACCTCAGGGTATAGCACCGGAGCTGCTGACTCAGCAGTGCCAGCCCGGGCCTCTGGGCGTCCGCAGTTATTGCAGGACCCCTCCACCAGTGTTCCATTGCATGTAGCACAGGTAATGGTGGCCTCTGCCGCCCTAGCAGCACGCTTCCCAGCTGAGGACATCGCCACAGTAGGGGAAGATAAGCCAAATTGCAGACAACAAAACCGGGAGTCCCGGTGGCTTACCGACCGCAGTAAAGCGGTATGAGGAAGCGGTGTGTGTGTGTGACCTCCGCGACGGTTTCCGGTCTCCCCTTTGGAGTGCAGGCGCACGCTGCATACAAATCCCAACCGGGAAGTGAGGGTAAAAATGGCCGCCGACAGTGAAACTGTGGGCGGCGTCGAAGACACGCGGGAAACACACACACACGCCCATCGATGACGTCATCGCACGGGCTGCTTCCCATCCTCCAAGCAGCCTCAGCATGAGGGAGCCGGAGCCCGCAACGCGGGAAAAAGTGTAAAATGTTATACACAGACTGCATGCACAAAACAAACATCCGCAGCCCACGGCCTCAGCCCCTGTGACACACAGGGCGGTCAGCCAGGGTGACCCCAGCACAGGGTACACCCGCAGAACCGCGGACCCGAGGGTAACGCGCGGTCTGAGTGTCATGAAACACATAAAGTGCCAGACACTACCCCCAGGCACACAGGAGACACAGAGTGCCTCAGTGCCGGTCCGGTCTGTAAGCACCATTTAGGGAGGCCTCGGACGGGGGTGCAGCACCAGTCCGGAGTGTAAGCACCATTTAGGGAGGCCTCGGACTGGGCTGGCTCCAGTCCGGTCTGTAAGCACCATTTAGGGAGGCCTCGGACGGAGCGGAGCTGTGCAAGGCTCCCATCTCCCACTCTCCAGAGCCCCCCAGAGAGGGATGGAAAGGAGCGCAACAGCGTACCGGGAGAACACAAAGTGTCCAGGCTCTAGGCCCTCCGGTACCTCCACCAGCGTGTTCCACAAGGGTGAGCGGGGAGGCTGTCGCAGGTCCCGACTGGAACCTTTTTACCTTGTCTTCAGACGCCATCACGTAAGCTGTGAGAATGCAGTGAAGTGCAAGCAAAGCGTGATCCTCCGAGCACACTAAGTTTAAAACTGAGGATGTTCCCTGCGGTAGGGGTTTATAAGCGGAGGAGGCGGTGTCTACAAACTTGTAGTACCTAGTGTGACCTCCGGAGGGCAGTGCCCTAAACCCCATTGTCTGGGTCTCCCATTATGATGACCAGAAAAAGACGATTATTAGCTGTAATTGCAAACAAGGGTTATTCCACAAAATATTAAACCTAGGGGTTGAATAATAATTGACCCACACTTTTATGTTTAAAATTTATTAAAATTCAACTGAGCAACATAACTTTTTGGTTTGTAAGATTTATGCTTCTGTTAATAAATCCTACTCTCGTTTGCAGTTTGAAGGCTCTAACTTATTTGCATCTTATCAAACCACCTAAATCAGCAGGGGGTTGAAGACTACTTGTAGGCACTGTATATACATAGTGCATGCCATTTATTACAGCAATACGCACCTTGGCCAGACCGGCCGAGCCCTTAGAGCCAATCCTTATCTCGAAGTTACGGATCTGACTTGCCGAATTCCCTTACTTACATTGTTCCAACATGCCAGAGGCTGTTTAACTTGGAGACCTGCTGCGGATATGGGTATGGCCCGGGGTGAGATTTACACCAACTCTCCCGGATTTTCAAGGGCCAGCGAAAGCTCACCGGATGCCGCCGGAACCGTGACGCTTTCCAAGGCTCAGGCCCTTGTCTCGGGCAAACCTGTTCCAGGGTGCCCTGCCTTTCACAAAGGAAAGAGAACTTTACCTGGGGTTCCTGACGGACACTGCGATATTGTTTGCATTGCTGCTCTAGGTGCCCACTCTTTCTTACTAAATATAAAATCCTTTAATGGGTCGCTAGACAGTCGATTGTTCCCTTTAGCAACCATTTCAAGCTTGAAACATACAAGCTTTCTTTTTTTTTTTTTTTTTAATATGAACATTGATCAGAAGTTTATAAATACATTTGCCCCCACAAAAAGTTTGCTTTAGATTTCTCTCATTTCTAAAAACTTTCAGATATCTTTCAATAACGCAAACTTCTCATTCCAGGTAATTTCTCAGAAAAGCCATCAAGTGTGCGTACACCAGTTATTTCCTGTGCAGTCTAATTTTCAGTAGGCAGATGGTATTTTGTCTCACGTACAAACTACACATTCTGCTTTCCCGCCTATGTTCAGAAGCAGCAGCAGAGGGCATAATCCATCAGTACTGAACAGTACAGCTGTGAATAGAGCTCTGGGAAGATGGAACACTTGATAGAAAGCTGCAGCAACGCTGCTTCTCCTCACCATTGACAGTAATAGACAGCTGTAATTTGATTCCTCAGTGAACTGATAGTCTGTCTTCACTTTAGCTTTTTTTCCAGGGTTCAAAAATAGTTTAGAAGACAGGAAGTGGAGATGTGGCTCATAAGGGAAGGGAGAAGCAGATTTGTCTAATATAAATATCAGAAACTTTTTTTATATATTTTATGTACCAGTGATTCATGCAAAGTTTGTTGAAATGACAGTGAAGGTTTAAATATCTGTTTGTCCCGAGGTCTCCTTTTGGAAGTTGAATAACAAGGACCCATTCGAAGATAGGTTCATAGATGAAGAAGTGAGGCGTATTTGGATACTTAAATCAGATTTCCATTTTTATTATTTTTGGCTTTATGTGAACTATAATAATTGGTGCTCCATGCTGAGAACTAAGACAATAATACTTTTCCAGTAAATGTAATATTTTGAAAGCCAAAACAAAAAGGACATGTACTTTCAGATTTGGCTTTAAAAGATTCTGTTACTAATACAAAATCAGCATTCAGGTGCGTTTTTGCCAAACAATAAAGTTTGTCCACTTATATATTTGGCTCCTTCACTGTGACCCTGCAGGGAATGGCTGGGTTCACTTAGTATCATTTCTGCATCTTAATGATGAAAATGTAAAGGGTAACCATATATTTATTTTTTTACATGATTAAAAGTAGCATAGCAAAAAAATTGATAAAGGTCATTGATCTCAATGGTGACTTGCTATTTATTTAAGGGCACCTTCACATATTTTGATATCCGGACAGATCAGGCTAATCTGACCAGATACGGGTTTTGCCCTTAAATCGGGTAAAACCGCATCGGTATCATACTGGATCCGTATGCCGCTTCTGTTATAAACAATGGTACGGTTTCATCTGGCACCATCCGGTAATGCTCAAATCAATTTGCCTGTTTTGGGTCCACACCAAACATCTGAGTGTTCAGCGCAGTCCCCAAACAGGGACTTCACAGAGAAGTCTGTAATTAACTAAGTATACTCACCTATCTCACTGCTGCGGTCACTTCGAGGTCCACTTTGCACTGCCTGCTAAACAGCCAATCACAGATTTCCAGTCACAGTGACAGCATCTGTGATTGGCTGTTCAGCAGACAATGCATTGAATATTAGATTAGGCTAATGAGCAGGACCCGGAAGTGTTTGCAGCATCAAGACAGGCAAGTATAATGCTTTAATCACATTAAGTCCCAGTTCGGGATCCATGCCTGAATACTCAGGTGTTCGATACGGACCCCTAAGTATACATGTGTGATATACCGAATCTGTAATGATCCAGTAAAACCGGATCTGGCACCCTTTGACACATTAAAATCATGCCACAGTATGACAGATCCAGTGAGAAGCTTTTTTTTTTTATCAAGCACTACATGTTTGTTTTTAGGGCTTGGTTAAAAATTGATTTCGGCTGGATCCAGCAGCAACCAAGTGCAACCAGATGCAAAATAAAGTGACAGATCAGGTCTGCATTCCGGTTTTCCAGATCTCAGCCGGATGAAAAAAAAAGTAAAACACTTTCCTTAAAAGTTTAGGCAGCGTTTGTCTTCATGAGACAATCCCTTTAAGTGAATAGTGCTGAGTAACAATGATATACACAGCACTTTGACAAGAGTCTGGAGAGAACACAGACCCTTTTTGAATTTTGGACAATGCATTAGAAAGTTGAGCAAAGTGTTTAGAATGATTTCTGAAAGCTAATAGAGATTTATCCACATAAATTGAAAGAACTGCCAAGGTCATCTGAGCAAAATACTGATTTGTAGGAGGTGAATAATTACCGTACGCACTGATTTGTTTTGTGTTTGGGATACAGACAACTATGTGGAAATGTGTTTGCACTTTCAAGTATTTTTTCTGTGGATCAGTGTCAAACTCCAGGCCCTCCATTTACTCCCTGAATATACAAGCAGGTAGTACCTATTACTGCTTCCTGGTGATTAAGAATAATTCTTTCTGTACTATAATGGAAAATGCAGATTTTTTGGTACTCATGACAAAATGTCTTTCTTGTAATCTTCTTCGGGGGACACAGGAACCCTGGGTTACTCTGATACCACCTGAAGGCCGACACGTTTTCCCCTTCCCAGCTCACTGTACTTCACCTACTATCATAAGCCCTCCTCAGTTAGTGAGAAACCAGTAGAAGAAGCAAAAAGAATTAAAGCAAGAATTAAAGTAAAGTACCCAGAGGGAGAAAAATACTTAAATGCATGCCTGACAAGGCAACCAATGGTGAGTACTGTGTCCCCCAATGAAGACTATGAGAAAGATTAGACAGAGTACCAAAAATCTTAATTTCACAGATGCTTCATTAGGGGACATATGAACCATGGAATGTCCTAAAGCTGGCTCTGGGGTGAGAATAAAAAAAAAACAAATATTATAG
Source organism: Allobates femoralis (assembly GCA_033576535.1). Classification (NCBI taxonomy): domain Eukaryota; kingdom Metazoa; phylum Chordata; class Amphibia; order Anura; family Aromobatidae; genus Allobates; species Allobates femoralis. The sequence goes on from JARQOC010000006.1 coordinate 343,303,487, forward strand.
TGTTACCCCAGAAGCATGTGACCTTGCATAAGCTGACGCTTGGCTTCCCACTAACAAGCCTTGCATATGCCAAACAATGGCCACAGATCTGAGACCACATCCATGTCTGCCTCGAACTGACATTATGCTAAACTGAGGAGGCCTGATGCTAGAAAGTGAGGTATAGTCTGCTGGGGAGGAGATAAGCTTTTTCATTAAGACGTAATATTAATGTCAGCCTCTAGGAGGCAGCAGACTTACCATCATTTCTCTATTGACCAATGAAGCAACAGAGAAATTTTTGCTCTTAGCAAATTTACTGAGCTTGTCATTACACACAGCAGTCATGTCTTAAAAGGGGTTGAACAGTATTAGACAACCAGCTTAATAATTTCACCAGCCAATTAAGATAAATACAAGGTATGCCCACCTCCTTCTGCAGTACCATTCCAGCAATGTCAGTGCCGCTATTTCTGGACACTTTCAATACACTGTTGTGTCACCTGCTGGCTGCAGCCAAGGATTGGCCTCTCGTCGGCAGCAGCCTATACTATTTTATCAGGGCAAACATCCCTCTCTGATGGAACATTGAGGAGTCGCAGATTTGCCGCTCACTGGCGGCAGCCTGTGCAAGACACAACAATGACACTTCACAACGGGACTACTATCAGCAACATTGCACAGCAGCCCCGCAGCAGAAGGTGAACATACACTTTGTCTTTAAAGGCAGTGTCATTTCAGGAAGCCTATAAAAATAGACAATGCTGCAGTGTAAAGAAAGGAAAAGAACAGAACATTAGCCTAAATCTCTGATATAGCAATAGGACTTCACACCATCACAGGCTCTCTCTGTAGGGCCAATGTGGACTATACATCAATATCTGCATATATGTCACCATTCAGTAAGAATCCAAGATACTGATAAATAAATAAATTCAGCTACTGCCATTTTATTTATTGAACAAGTCACATACCGTTGTTTTGAAGATGTAGATAGGCATAAACATTAAATCTTTGATTCATTCAACACACACAATATGGTTGGGTGTAAAGAAGGTGACATCTTATAGATTGGAGAGGGATCTGACCACTGGGATCTGCAGCCAGCAGCAAAATGGGCACTTATCTCATTAAAAGGGAGCGACGGTGCAAATTCTTCACCACTGCTTTATCAAAAGAGGACCTGTCACCAAACTAGGCATGGTGATCTAATTACAGTACTGAATGCAGCATGTCTGCTGCATCCAGGCAAGGGGTCCCCCAGCCCTTGAACCTCCTGTACCCCAAGATAATACACTTAGAAAACTTACATTGAGGAGCCAAATAGGAGGTGGCTTGTGGCTGGAGCCAAAGGGCAGATTCACACCCCCTACATGTTTAATCTGCCCACCGCTGCCTCCCTGATGCCAATCATTGTCTCCCTCGTCTGCAGCATAACACAGAGCTTATTTTAGTAATGGCTGATTAGCCCCCCCCTGCAATGACGTCACCGCTTATACCCACCCTGCTCTATGGTTAACATAGAGCAGGGCGGGTATAAGCGGTGATGTCACTGCAGGAGGCGCGGTGGCCGACCTCCTGCTCTGACATCACCACCTTTCCCTGCCCTGCTCTATGTTAATTGAGGGAGGAGGGAGTTTTAAAGTGAACCTGTCAGCTTGCTCAACTTCCCCCCCCATCCCCATCCTATCACTACCTGTCCCTACACCTTGGTAGCTTATCCCTAACTATCCCTGTCTGAGCTAAACGTGCTCTATAAAGTTTAAGAAAAAATTATTTATAACTTACAAGCAGTCTGCATCTGGAGACTGGAAAGGCGGGCTCCATTCTCCCCACCTCGCTGGCCTTCAGCATGCCCCGCTGGGCGTCATCAGTCGTTTCTCTTCTTCCACCCCTTTTTGAAATTCCTGCAGCGATCATGGGCCGGCCGGAACGTCATACCCAGCACAGTGCATTGTGGGGGGTGATCATGTGTGCGGCCTGGCTCTGGCGTATGTGCAGTGCACATATTGAAGCAAAGCCGTACACGTCATAAGACCCCACTATGCACTGGGCCGGATATAACGTGTATGTTGCGCCATCAATATGCGCACTGCGCATGCACCAGTCCGAACATGTGATCAGCCCCCACAATGCACCGGGCCGGGATATGACGTTCTGGCACATCATAGTAGCAAAGGAGGCAGGAATTTCAAAAAGAGGTGGCACAGCACAACGAATAAGGATGCCCAGTGGAGGGTGCTAGGAGCCAGCAAGAGGGGAGAATGGTGTCCCGAAGCCCGCCTTTCCAGTCTCCAGATGGAGACTGCTTTTAAGTTAAAAATAATTTTTCTTAAAGTTTATAGGGCACAATTAGCTCAGACAGGGATGATTAGGAATCAGCTACCAAGGTGCAGGGACAGGTAGTGATAGGTTGCGGGGGTAGAACGAGCTGACAGGTTCTCTTTAAATAACTGTGTAGGTGCATGTGAAGGGAATCTGTCAGCAGATATTTACTATGGAATCTGGTAGTACCATAATGTAGAGATAGAGAGCTTATGTCCAGCGATGTATCAATTACTGGAGTGCTTGTTACAGTATTGATAGAATTTATTTAAAAGCTGCTAAACAGTGATGTAGGTGGAGTTACAGGGATTAACCTGACTGGAGTACATGAAACATAGTCTGATAGTGGTAATGTCCTGTTGATAAACTGATTGTATTGAAACTACAGCACGCACACTAATAAGTGACACATCCCTGAAAACAGGCTCTCTGTCTCTACATTATGCTGTGGCCATATTAAATAGAAAAAAACAGCTGACAGATTCATTTAAGGAGTCTACCAGAAGAGATTGGCATAGTTACACTCGACGAGTAGCTCTCCCCAGTCGCGAACACTTTCTCTTTGTAAGATGGCATCAACAGCTTCTTCATTCCTCTTTAGGTGTAGGCCCATTTATGGCTTCACGAAGCAGACCCTCCACCTCTCCTCTCTGGCTCATCTTGTTGGCTTTGCCCTGAAAACGACCCTTCTTTCCTGCTCCTTTCCCATCCAGTATGCTAGCAGCTCTGCAATAAAAAAAGAATCAAGACGCATTGAGAAGAAGCCATTTCTAGTCACTGCTTAGTGAAGAACAGTGTCTGACCTTATACATGTTGTGATTTGGACATTATCAATATTGCAATATGTTTTTTGTTTACAAAAGAAAATATAGAAACGTATATTTTATTGATGATGTGCTGGATTGTATTTATGTCTTCTCATGAGCAAAACAAGGAGCCTACAAGAAACCACAAGTTTATGAAAGATTCTCCCAGTTTATATGAGGTGAAATAACAATTAAGTATTAACCTCGTCTTGAACGTTCTTTGACTGCCCGAAATGACGACGATATGCCAAAATTCGCCAAGCCATTCTGAAGACCTCAGTCAGACCATTGCTGAACTCATGGACAAAGAGAAGCCATATAACCTGTTCCAATACTGCTAGCCAAAACAAAGGTGTACATTTTCTTTAAGACACCTGAGTAAAGGGACAACTCTCCAATTTGGCCATAAAAATTTAAGTCATTAATGTCAAAGCCCATTTGACCAGAGGTTATTGCAACTACAGACTCCATTACATAACACGTCATCGCTATCAAGGGCAAAAGGGTAATAAAGAGATAAAAAGACTGGGATTTAAGTGCAGTAAACGGGAGCAGTAAAACAATCCATGCTCTGTATCACAGCACAGAAGTTATCATTGCTGCCCATAAAATCTCATAATTTTCTTAGTAATACCAGCTTGCACTTGGCACTAGATAAAATACATAAACCCGATTTATCAAGAACAGTGGTATTAGAACTAGTCTTGTGAGAGGGCAAGGAGTCATGAATTAGGGGTGTCTTATTATAGGACTGCGCCTCCGTGTCTGTGACTGGAGTAAGTTTTGTGACTTACGCAATGCCACAACATAAAGAATTAGACAAAACATGTGTTCCATGCCCTAATCCAGCTCTGCCCATTTTGGTGTGATAAATGTCAAAGGTCACATAACTTTCACTGTGTTTTATGCCAGATTTCTGTTGAAACGGGGCTATATTATATATTATGACAAGAGTATCCTCTAGTCCCAGGATAGGCAGGGTCTTTAGGTACCAAATTATACTCTATTGACACCCCATATATGATTGAGAGGCAAGAATCCCAAAACAGCTCTTTATGGTCTGGTTGGGTTGATATGAGCTATCTCTACTCCAAAAGAAAGAAAGTAATTTTCATGCTTTGTGTCTCATGGAGCTTTGCCTATATGCAAGTCAACTGGGGCTCTTCAAACAGAACACGTCATCCAGAGCATAGCCAAAGGCACCTCATCCAAGTGGCACCCCTGCTGTGGGGGAAAAGAACCCGGAGTCAGCAGTTTACAGATGGGTTTTCTTATATATGGAGACAGCTCATTTCCATACATCTCCAGGACAGAAGCATGAAGACACACCTTGGCCCCACTTGGTCAATGATTTCAGGAGGACCTGCAAGTAGGAATAACCCTGATGTCTTTTCATCTCCAACAGTTAAGAAGACAATGGTGTCCTGTAATACAGAAAAAGATCAGCACATTTACATTTGCTAACAATAAGTGTAAGACCAAAACATAATAAGGGCAATAGATACTTCTCCACCATAAAATCAGTATATAACTTTGGTCACATGAGAAGATAAAAACATTCTACCACGGCCTGCTCTTACAGAGGTGGTCTACATGTAAGGCTGATATCACTGCTTTACCCATTCAAATATTACATAATAGGGCCCCCAAATAGATCAGTGAAAGTCTTTATCCCACAGGTACATAGATAACCCATGTTCTCGATAAAAGCAAGCACACGAGATCAGAGAGAATGGACATCACTCTGTGAAGTGGCTCGTTATTGTCCACCTTGACCAACAGTTTTGCAAACAGAATAACATACTGAAGATTACATTGAGAGGGAGCACTGTGGCCTCCATGTGACCCATGTTTTCAAAGATGTCAATAAAAAAGAAGCCAAAAATTTAGACAGCAGTGACAAATTTCTAGTGTCTTGATTGCTCAACTCCTCACTTGTTCCCAGACCCCATGTAGAAATGCATCTGATGATGGCTACAGTTTATCAGAGGACAAGCCTCAATGTTCGGTCAGATCGGCGGGATGTATGAAGGCGAGTCTGGGGTGTATGTACAGACACACTTGGAATAATATTTTCATTGTAGGAAATATGTGAATTCAGCATAAGGAGTGGTGCTTGGCACCACAGTATAGAAGACAACTGAGACATGTCATGACTCTCTTTATAGGAAAGTGAGATCAACATCTACTGATACTGTTAGAGTGTAACACCAATTCACAAAATACAACTCCAGCCTTATGAAACAGAGGTTTTATTTAAATATATAAAAAAATAGCAACCTCCTGAACAAAAAGTTTACTTAATGGCTGCACAGACCTACAGATGTGTAGTTATCACCTACATAAATGTACAGTTATTGTTAAGATAAAGTTAAAGTGGCAAGAAATAGTAGACCTGTATTCACGATCCTCATGGTTAAGATGTTGCGAAGCCCTGAACACGTTTCAGTGCACAGCCTTCATTGCCCCTTACAAAGGCCTTAACGTCGGGATTTGTCGCCATGCCAGCCACGAGGAGAATGAATACAGGTCAGCTTTTTATTGCCAAATTAACTCTGTCTTAGCGATCACTATACATTTATTTATGTGGTATATGGAGTTATACTATATTTCCTCCTGCTGGTCTGTGGAGTTATTAAAAGTATACTTTTTTACTTTTTGTTCATCAGGTTGCTTTTTTTTTTTTTGCTAATATGTCTAAATAAATGTCCTACTTTACACGGCCATAGTTGTTTTTTGTGAATTGGGGTTATGCTTCTGCTATTAAGTAAGGGTTACTAATATTGCTACTACTATACACGTGCTCTAATATCAGCACATTGTTTATACTTTTTCTTACACGGTTCCTTTTTTAGCACCTTTGTATTGGGCGATTTGTAGTTGATGCTGTTAAAACCCCTTCTGCTTGGGAGAATCTATCACCTATCCACAGAATAGGTGACAGTTGTTAGATCAATGGGAGTTTGAATGCTGAGACCTCCACTGCTCAAAAGAATGAGGTCAGCAAAGTGGATGCTCAACCACTCCATTCATTCTCTATGTAGAACTGCTGGAGAAAGTGGTCACAACAGTCCATAGGGAAAGAATGGAACCATGGTCAGGCATGTGCACTAACTTCATGAGATCATTCTGCTCCAGCTCCACTTTAAATCTATTACTTAGATATGATACTTGTATACTTCAGCTAAACATTACAAAGTAATAAAAGAGGTTGTCTGGGATTACAAAAAAAAAGGTTTTGTTTCCATAAGCAGCACTGCCCGTCTATAGACTGAGGCTGCTACGGTGACTCAACCGCATTTAAGGGAATAGGCCTGAACTGCAATCCCATACACAGCCCAAAGTCAGGGGAGGCGCTGTTGTGCAGAAAACAAAAAAATATATATTTTTATATCTCAATATTATCAGTGTATTTTCTTACAAATAATAAAGTCAGGGTTTGAGCGGGGAGCAGTCTGCTGCATAATTAAGAAGTTTGGACATTTTCAGAAGCAATCCATATGGGGGAAGGTAAAACCATATAGGATGTCAGAGAATGTGACCAGAAACAGATATGAATAAAAGACCTTTAACATTCCAGAACCAAAAGAATCTTCGATCCCTTGACAACCCCCTATATCCCCCCTCCCAATACTTTTTTCCCTGTCTTGCATACTAATAAATCTGTAACATGAAGCATCTGGTATATATTAAAATAAATTCAGGCTTACAGGAGACAAAGGGCATATGGTCAGTGAAGAGAGAGCTGGACAGAAATGATTGCAGGTAACTTATTAGACCCTGCTGTGTGTACACAAGACTTTGTACGGATGGCGCTAATGTCGGATGTTTAGTTTACGCATCGGCTGTTTTATGAAATGTGCAGGGAATCAACCAACGTCTTCCCAATGGACTCCATATCCAAGCAGGAAAAAAAGCTGTTTCTTATAATTGGAAACACTCAGCCTGACCTATCTTGCAGTCTATAGGAAAACATAAATGAAGGGATCATGTAAGATCTGGTCCTATAAGGCGATGCATCTGGTTTGCACTTAACGAACTATATTCTAGGTAAAGGGTGAGAGCATTATCATGAAATGGTTGATATTTTGCAGCCACAGAAAACAATACGAGAAATGATTGGATTTTAAAAGGGTTGTCTGGTTCTGAGGGTTGGAGGTGACTGAGGTGACATCATAACTGTTCTATTTCTTCTACTACTTTTTCCCCTATTTTTCTCTTTATTTTGTCTTTCTCTGTACCTCCTATTTAATTTAGGTTGATTGATTTGACGTGTCACATGCATCACTGACTTAACATGAATTTGTCAATATCTTAAGACATTTCAATGTCAAGAATATGTCTCGGGCACGGAGACCTTCCCTCCTGCTATGTGCATTACTACCTATTATTTGATTGCTAGATGGAGTGTTATCGCATCGGGAGGGCGGTCGTGCTGTTTGTGCACCCCCTGCACTCCCTTTGCCCACCCAGCGCTCTTTTGACACACCACCAACCACCCCTCCCGCCTTCCCCCAATTTTTTGCCTCCCTGCACTCTCTTTGTCCGCTGCCCCTTGTTTGCCCCCCCCCCCCCCGGGCTCTCTTCCCCATTTCCCCTGTGCTCTATGTGCCTCCCTCCCTCCTTTCCTTTTGAGCTGTAACGGTTCCTTGTCATATCACAGCTGGGAAGCACTGAAGACTACAGGAGCTGCGGTGATGTGACACTCATGTGACTGATCACATAACTGTGACATCACCAAAGGTCCTGTCCCGTTTGGTAAATTGGGGGATTATCAGTGGGGTGGCGAGAGGCGTGCTGGGGTCTGTAGGCAGCGCGTGCAGCATCGCCATGGTATGCATGATGGATGTTTTGAGGGTGCGCCAGCAGACGCCATATTCTTACACCCATTAGGGTGTATGTGGCGGAAGTGATGTAGCAGCGGAAGTGACATAAGGGGACAACCAGAAACCACTTGCCTATTATGCAAGTAGACAGTTATTAGAAAATAAACAGTACAAAAAGTAATGATATATTGAACTTGGGACTTTAGCATTAATGGCCTATCTTGATCGGATAGTGGAAGAGCGACACCCAGCACCCCCCTGATCAGCTGTTCTTGGTGCCGTTTGTACTACTCAGTTGTGGAGATGCACAGCACTGTCCCATTAACTGTATAGTGGCCGTGGCTGCGTGCACATACGCCTCTTAGGGTACCTTTACACGTCGCAACATTGCATGCAATTTCACTTGCAACTTACTGGTTGCAGTGAAATCATGGACACATTGCTGTGTACAAATGGAACAATGTGTCCATGATTTCACTGCAACCAGTAAGTTGCAAGTGAAACTGCATGCAATGTTGCGACGTGTAAAGGTACCTTTATCAATACCAATATGGAGCGGACATGCAGTACCCACTGCAGGTGCAAAACAGTAAATAGAGCTGTGCAGCTCCACAACTGAGAGGTTCTGACCGCCGATGGCACCAGGAACAACTGTTCAACGACTGCCAGGTGTTAGGCTACATTCAGACACAACATTTTTTATACATTTTTGTGAGGATACATTTTTCAGTTGCAAACCTGGATCAGGTTTTCAAAAAAAATGCATCAAAAAACAGATGATCCGTTATTGATGTGTTTTATAAAGATCTGATTTTTAAGCTCTTTGAAATTGGTTCCAATGGAAAAAGCGGATCAAAAAATGCCCACATCCGTTTTTCACTTCAAAAAAATGCCCCCCTGCAAAAAATTGTGTCTGAATGTCAAATCTTTAAAGCTCATTCACTTGGCTGGGAGTCTCTGAAATTGATCCATTTCACTGCACTGCAAAAACATATCCTCACAAAATGGATCAAAAACGTTGTATGAATGTAACCTTACACCAGGGGTCCCCAACCACCGGGCTTCGGACCGGGACCGAGCCGCGGGGGGTCTGCGTGCCAGTCCGCGCCGCCGCAGACTAGCACTACACAGTGTGCTCTGCAGCGGCTCTCGGAGTGATGTCATCGCCCCCCGCACCTGCAGCATTACATCCCCTCTCTGTTCCCCCCAGCTCTGTGAATAGACGTACATGAGAAGCCATCGGCGAATCACAGTGCAGCAGCCGGGCCCTGATTGGCTAGTGGCTTTTGCACTGTGATTCGCCGATGGCTGCTCATGTACTTCTATTCACAGAGCTGAGGAAAAGAACAGAAAGGGGACGTAATGCTGCAGGTGCGGGGGGAAGGGGGGGCAGTGACCAAAGTGTGTGTGTGTGTGTCATAGATGATGGTGGCTGGAAGAGGAGGCTGGGGGCTGGAAGAGGAGGCTGGGGGCTGGAAGAGGAGGCTGGGGGCTGGAAGAGGAGCCTGGGGGCTGGAAGAGGAGGCTGGGGGCTAGAAGAGAAGGCTGCGGGCTGCAAGGGGATTATGATGTGGGCTGAAAGAGGATTATGATGTGGGCTGTAAGGAGATTATGATAGGGGCTGCAATGGGATTGTGATGGGGATACAGTATTGTGCACTGCAAGGAAATGATGGGGATACCATATTTGGGGCTGCAAGGGGATGGGAAAAATAAGACATCCCCTGAAAATAGGATGTAATGCAGCTGTTGGGAAAACAGGGTACTAAACTCCACCCCTTCTCCATAGCCGCGCCCCATATGACCAAAGCTCCACCCCAACCCTCCCCCGCCGGGCCACGGAAAAATGGTTTTGCATGAAGCCGGTCCCTGGTGCAATAAAGGTTGGGGACCAATGCCTTAGGGTGCTTTCACACCACGATTTTGAGGGAGCCGATGCTGTCCGATATAAATCGGACAGCATCGGCTCCCTTCTGATGCCTGGAATCGGGTGCCAAGTAGGCACCCGATTCCGGCATAAAATCGGCGCCGGGCTGCAAAAAAAGAAAAAAAAAAAAAAGTTTATTCTCACCTCTCCCCGAGCCCCCGCCGTCTTCCGCCATCTTCCTCTAGGTTCCCGGTGGCTCCCGCAGGCTGCCGGTGTCAGCAGAGGTGTACCTCTGCTGTACACAGGACCTGCGGTGATGTCACAGTCACGTGACCGCGGGTTTACCATGGTGAACCCGCGGTCACATGACTGTGACATCACCGCAGGTCCTGAACAGCAGAGGTACACCTCTGCTGACACCGGCAGCCTGCGGGAGCCACCGGGAGCCTAGAGGAAGATGGCGGAAGACGGCGGGGGCTCGGGGAGAGGTGAGAATAAACTTTTTTTTTTTTTCTTTTTAACCCTTGTGCTCCCAGGAGCAGTTTTACTGTACTGAGCATGCTAAGGAGAGCCCCTCAAAGAGCGAATGTGTGTGGTGTTTACATTGTTAGTAGCAATTAGCACACATATTTGCACTACCCTGGTCCTTCATTACTCCATAGCAGCAGTACCTGTGCAAGGCGAACTTCCTTGCCATTACTGGGCCTCTGTGATTTCATGATTTCACAGCGTGATGCACAACATGACATCATTTGAGGCCTAGCCTCTAAGCTACACACAATGTTAGGACATCTTGGGGTCTAGTAACTGCAAAAGGAACCCAGAGTGCGGGCATTTTAGGATCAGACAAGGAAATTCACACCACTCTGGTCCGTTTGCCACCGACTACTGAAGACCAGTGCAAATCCTTATACTCATCTCTAACTGTTAGACCAGGCCTGTCCATACAACACCCACAGTGATCAGCTGATCACCAGCCTCTACAATATGGTTGCTTTGTGACCTGTACCATGGAAGCTGTCAAATTCCTTTTTAATATCTTAAGAATAAAATCAATGATAAAGCCCAAACAGAACAGGAAAAGTATACAAATCCTAACAAAACATGACCCAATCCTTCTTAACATCCAGAGGAGACAGCAGTATGCAGTGATCGGGACTTTTTTATTAGGTCGCAACTGATAAAATTGGTGCACACGCAGAAGGAAACGGACTAATCTGCCCACACGAGGGCAATGAAGTGGTGGTATAGCGCGATATCACCAGGACACTTAGTCCAGAATGTGGCGACTGACAATTGGCTGTTCATCAAGATAATGGAATTTTACTCACCTCTGTGCCAATTTCATTTGCGATAATATTCATAAACTCGTTATCACCCTCTTTTCTGTTCAGTAAATGAAATAATTTTTATTAGGCTAGCGTCACATATTACAAAACAATAAATTTAAAGGCAGCTAATGTGTGTCCCTGGGCTAGGTTTCGGAAATATAGGAAAAAAAAAAAGTGCTGTGCTCACCTTCCATGGGCCACCGGCTAAGCTCCACCACTTCTCCCAGTGTCTGGTATGGAGTCCGCCGCTGATATCTTATCAACAGTGAATCATTACGCTCACTGACCGTCTGCTGCACTGTCAAAGGTGAATTTGGTGCTGCAGCCAATGCCAGAAAGCAGGCGGTGGAGACTTCCAGTGGACCCAGGAAAGGGGAGGACAGCTCAGTTTTTTGTTGTTTTTTTTCCCCTTATTCCAAACTACGCTCAGGGACTAACATTAACTGAAAGGAGAAAACACCTTTATGAGTAGGAACACATATTAATAAGTAGTCATGTGCAGGTAAGCAATTTATGTCGGAGCAGTAGCCTATAACAGTGACATCTGGGTTTACTCACTACAGGTGGCAGTGCGAATCCTTGTGACTTTTTACTAGACCCCCGGATGAAGCGGTAAATGCAAAACTGTCAGATAAAGGTGATTGTCTGCCTAGTTGTGATTATTACAGTAAGCTCATTTTGTTGATGTCTGTTACACCTGCACTATGCACTATATTGGGGATATTTGTCAAAGGTCCATTATTGTTCAGTCACAGACAACAAGTTCTTTATGTGTTTGTGCATTACCCTCCCTATGCAGGCAGCCTATATCCTATTTTGGGTGAAGCAATAAGCCAAACACGCATTGTGGGGCTTCCCTTGACCTCTTTTCATATGGTTTAAGACAAAACAGTCCAGCTTCACAAGCTCCCAAATCTCTTTATTGAGTAAAAATCTTTGTGAACAGCACTGCAAGACCTCAGGTCAACCTACTACGCATTTTGGATGTCGCTGCATCCTTAATCTTATATTGCACACGTACTGGCAGGAATGTACTATGCTCCAGATCGCAACTTGTATGAAATATTGCGATGAGCTGGTTTCTCTTTCATGTATTCCCATAAGGTTTAACCCTTTACTTCATGCACTATTGCCATTATTTGGCTTGTGGTAATTTTTGATATCCCCATGGGACAATTACCTTTACCTTTCTTTAACTTTATCAGGTTGCAACTTTGTAAATACTTAGGGTGCTTTCACATCACGATTTTGTTGGATCCGTGGCTGTCCGTTGTAAAACAGATAGCCACGAATCCGATTTGATCCTCATGTTATCCTATGGTGTCTGATCGGATCGGATTTGGCCTAATTGCCATCCAATTTTGTGTGATCTGATTTGTGTCCGATTTTTTTGCTGTACCCAAAATCGGGGACTGCTCAATTTTGGGCACAGAAAAAAATCGGATCCCACAAAATCAGATGGCAATCAGGCCAAATCCGATCCGATCCTTGGCCCTTAACATGGGGGCCTATGAGCGCGGGTCCGAGGAAACAGTCGATCATTCCTCGGACCCGATTTTAGTGTATTGAGCATGCTCAGTACACTAAAATTGCTCCTAACTGTCTAATTTCACTTCTGCAATGTATAATATACATTGCAGAAGTGAAATTAAGTAAAAGAAAGTTAAAAATAAAAATCTGCATGCTCACCTGTCTGCGATCCACTGCTGCCACCAGCAAGGTCCGGTGCTTACAGAACCTGCGGTGATGTCACAACCGGCAGCATCATCAGGTCACATGATGATTTTTTATTTTTAACTCTTTCTTTTTACTAAATTTCACTTCCGCAATGTATATTATACATTGCGGAAGTGAAAGTGCCCCGCTGTGTCCGAATATGTGGTAAGCACAGACCCGGACACAGAATAGGTAACCCCCGTGATGTCCTTTCCTGTCTGTGGGGTCCTACAAAAGGTAGGATCCCACGGACAGGAAAAAAACCTTATGTGAAAGCAGCCTAATATAAACATCAAATAAGGTTATTTCTCCCGATTTTGTTCTTGGGTATAATCTCTCTTATTATTCTCATATAGGAACATTTTTGTTTTGATCCCTCACTTGGCTTTTCATATATTGCTCTGTGTCCATCTTGTGGTCTTTTTTGGTATTTCATTTGGATACTCACTCTCTTATGTGTATTACTGTGAAAGGCATGCATTTCATTAAGAGTGCCACTCACTGGTGTATAGGCGATCCTTTTTGGACATGTCATGTGTGTGAATTTTTCCCTTTTTTTAACCGTTCTCAATTGTTCAATAAAGATTTGATATCATTTATTCCAGCTGTCTAGTTATACACACATCTATAGGTTTTTTTTTTTATAAAACATATAAAGCTGACATCTATTGCAGTGTTTTCAATTATCATAGTTTCTGCTAATTAGTGTGATGCTGGATCTGCTCCTTCTGCCCCTCACTTTGGCGACATTATGTTACAGATCGGGGGGCGCGGCGACCTCCTTTTGGCTTCTAGCCACCTGATAACATCACCTTACAATCATTCAGAGATCAGGGGGGATGGAGAGCCCCTGCCAAGGTACAGGTCTTGTGTATTCAGGCTTGGTGTGCCCAAACCCCACTTTACTCCGTCCATTCCGAATCTGTGCTGACTAAATTCACATCTTCTTTATCACTATAGAGTCACATGTGTCTCCCCCACAGCCAGAGAAAAGCACCCTAATCTCTGCTACAACAGGGTGGAGCAGGGCAGGAGTCTGACAAATGCTGTGATAACATGCAACTGGACTGAAAGAAGGTATGAATCCCCAGTTGACGGAGGATTCGGAAACACAAAGCACAGCCAGAATATACAGGACCTGCAGCTCCGCTGGGGCTGATCGTGCCTCTGATCGCAGACTGATTGGAAGGACATGTTATCACGGGTCTGGCTGCTACTAGACGCCAGGAGGAGACCATGCCCCCTGATTTGTGACATGTCCCCAAAGTGAGGGGGCACTAAGGAGCACATCCAGCATCACATTAATTTGCCAAAACCATGATAATTGGAATCAGTGCAATGGATGTCAGCTTTATTAGGTCCCTGGAGTTCCCCTTTAAGAACATGTGACTAGTGCAGATACCGGTGCTTTCCAGATGTTTACAAATATACAATAGGTAAAGTAACTAACTATCTTTTTCTTCATTATTGCATCAGCATGGAAAGTTATGAAAGTTTGTAAGTGATTTCACTAGTGTACTGACGTCTTGAATGTTCAAGAATACGATCAAAGTTTTCTCCAATCAGATCCTATAACTTATTCCAAGCCAGAATACGGATGTTGGATAACAATAAGAAAAGCCCAGAGAAAGCTAGAAGTTTGGAAGTCACTTTGATCATATTTTTAAACAAGAAAAAAGCCAAACTGCTTAATAAAATCAACTGAACACAATAATGAAAAAAAAAAATTAATCTTACAAGCACAACCAAAAAAAATCCAGCGATTGCTCCATAAACCCCTCCTTTTTTTATCCAGTTTTGTCTCACATTACAATTAATACTGGGAAATATGTAAAGAAATTACAATTTTTGATATTCACAGTAGCCTCTTTCTTGCAATGTTCATTGGGGACACAGAAACCATGGGAGAGTCTGCTGCCACCTGGAGGCTGACACGATTATTACATCCTAAATGAAAATTGGCTACTCCCCAGCAGACCATACCTCGCCTGCTAACATCAGGCCTCCTCAGATTAGTGAGAAAGCAGCCAAATCAGTAAAGTATAAAAAAAGATAATCTTATTACACCCAGAGAAAAAAACAAAGTAAATACACACCCAACCAGGCAAACATGGGTGGGAGCTGTGTCACCCAATGAAAACTAAGAGAAAGATTTTACGATGAGAACCAAAAATTTTAATTTCTCAATCGCTTCATTGGGGGACACAGAAACCATGGGAAGTCCTAAAGCGGTCCCTGGGGTGAGAAAGAAACCAAATATGCTGTTACCATAGAGGTTTCCTACTTCTGCACAAGATGCCATCTGGGCCATTGTCGTCTGCAGTATCTTCCTGGGAAGACTTGTGTCTGAAGAAGAGAAGGTGTGGACCCTGTAAAACCAAGTAGTTGCTCTACATAGTTGCAGATTTGAGGCATGGTGAAGAACGGCCCAGGAAGCTTTCACATTCTAATGAGAGTGTTACCTAGTCCTAAATGGGGGAGCACTGGCAACTGCCCTAAAAAGGCTCTCCAATGGCTAAACTAATAAATGGGCGATGGTCACCCTAGAGACAATCAGGACTCTGCAGAGCATACCAGGATGACCCAAAGGACATCCGAACGGATCTGTGAAAGAAAGGCAGACTATACAAGAACCTCTTAGGGAGAAGAGAGGAAAAGCACCTTAAGCAAGGTGAGCAGTCTCTTCTTTAAAGTGGAAAGGCGGAAAACTAAGGCAAAAAGGAGGGAGCCGAACACCAGAACATATTGCCCTGGAGAAGGAAGGAGTAAAATTAAATAGCCAAACTGGTGAGATATCTCTGTGATAATACTGTGATCAAGTCTTTCCCTGCCTAAACAGGCAGTCCTGACTGCTGAATTACAAGATAAATACTGCTGGACCAGGATAGCCAAGGCAGCAACATGGCTCTTGGGAGTCTGCCCTAATTCAACTAGACACGCAAAAAATTAAAAAAAGGAAATTGCCATACGGTTACTGCCCATACGTTTCCAACTATTAAAAATGTGCTGAATTAAATGGTAGTAAAGTGAGCTTTAAGGTCCCAGTTCCCCAATCCTAGTTAGACAAACCTAATCCGAAAGACCAAGAGCCTTCCGATCTGTGGACCTGCCCCGGTGAACTAGATGATAAAAAAATTGGCTAGAAAAAGGAGTGGCAGAAGTCTGGCTGGATGCTGTGAATGGTCCCTGGGGCATCTGCCTGACAAACGAGAAATTTGGACTTGTTGCAGAATACTAAACTAACCCTGTAATCAAAATATCACATCCAAGCTGGAAATATGAATGCGGTCCTAATAAGTAACCATCAAGAGTCATCTGGAATATGGAAGAGCCCAGAAGCCTGCCCTGACCCAACATCTACTGAGGGAAGCTCTAGTGTACACAGCAGACTTATCAGGAGACCCTCAGGGGCGCAAGATCTCCAAACGCTTTGGACATCGATCGGCTGAAATACTTACAGAAATTTGGCCAGGTCTGTTTCATTTGGGTGTTAATGCAAGAAGTGACAAATTTAGGATAAGGTGGTGGCTGGGACAAAATAAAGGATTAAACCAAGTAATGAACTAGTCACTTCAAAAGGGGGCCTCAATAGCCATTCAGTGCATCTAAACTGTACCGCACTACTCTGGAGCATCAATCCTGGTGTATCCAGATCAATGGTTTTCTATCGGTTGAAAAAGCCTTAATAAGTCTGGACTATCTGCATCTCTCACTGTCAACCAAAAAATATCTACTGGGTAAGTCAGTTACCCCGGCCACTGGATTTAGAGGATATGTTGGAACTAATGGCTGGACGTCTCAATCAAAAGGGAGCATCAAAGCTAGAGCAGGGCTACCTGGACTTCTAAAATGATGCCCTAAGCTGAAGACTTTCTTACTGAGCAAAAATACTGCCTGAAACTTGAAGAAGTGCACAGAAGACCTGCAACGTCACCACACCAAAAGGTCTTTGTCGATTGATCTCCTCTTAGGTGAAGTTGACCTGACACCTATTAGCCAGCAAAATACACCTTGGTGAGGGGTATTAATTAGCTGGATAGACTCATCTAGGATGAGGCCAAAGTACCCTCTAGTCTGTGAATGCAAACAACCTACCAAGTGTTCTCCACTAGATGATGGCTCATCCTGGATAGTGGTCCAGGTGCCAATTGAATTGCCTACATGACCAGACATAAAAAAGGACTTGGGGCCCTTTCACATCAGCGTTTTTTGAAATTTGCGGCAGATTCGGTGAAAAAACCGCACTTGCCGCACCTGCCGCAAGTCCCCCTATACTTTCTATGGGGATTACCGCAACCGCGCCGCAAGTGCAGCGGTTATGCGGCAAATGCGTTTTTTTCACCGCATCTGCCGCAAATTTCAAAAAACGCTGATGTGAAAGGGCCCTTACTTGTGGTGTTAGACAAAAGTTGTAGAGACTGTGCGCTGCCCATCAAGATGCAATATATGGAAAAAGGGTTTTATTTAATTAGATTACACAGAGTAACTCACAAACTTTCTTTCGGCTCAGGACAGGAGCCTTCATCAGGTATTTACCTTGCTTATGGTGATGACCTGCTGAGAAAAAAACAGCCTTTTGAGGGCAAATTGTAGAGCTGACCAACCGTGGAAAGTAGCTAGTGATGTGCCCCAGGACTGTGGGCTACTCGGAACAGTGTAGCGGTGCTTCTGGGGAGTCACAGGGGTCGAGACGCGGCTCCGTGACCCTGGGTTCAGCTTCAAAGAGTTCTTAGGGGAATTATAAAAAGGATTATTCGTGACGCCAACCGTGGTTTGTGGTTATGAGTGGCCACCGCTGCTGCAGAATCTCTGGGGATGATGGAAGGGCAGCTAGGATATAGTGGCTCCCCACGGGTGGATGTTCAAAGGGTGTACACTCCCTGACAGAAGTTATGTCGCTTATCCATGTTATGTAAATAAAAGCTTATAAACCTGACATTAAATTCATCCATTGGTTGTATAAATTACTCCTTTGAAAGCTGAAACCCTCCGAAATGGGGTTTAGGTTAAGAAAATAAATTGGCATCAATGTTGAAATATTGAGCATTTAATGAACATAGAATGGTCAGATTTTGGCAAGACAAAAGTTTTGTCGCCCACAGAAAGTAATGTGATATTCAAACAAATAATTAACACAAATATATGTTGCATAACATTAGTGAATTCAGTTGTGGTGCTATCAGAGTCATATTTAATATTTTGTGTGACTTCCATGAGCTTGAAGGACTGCATCCATGTGGTTCAACAATGATTCATACAATTTATTAACGAAGTCATCAAGAATAGCAAAGAATGCAGTCTTACATGCCTCCCAGAGTTCATCTAGATTCTTTGGTTTTGTTTTCCAAGCTTCCTCTTTCATCCTACCCCAAATATGTTCAATGATATTCATGTCTGGTGACTGGGCTGGCCAGTCCTTGAGCACCTTGATCTTTTTTGCCTGGAGGAACTTTGATGTAGAGATGGATATATGAGATGGAGCACCATCCTGCTGCAGAATTTGACCCCTTTTATGATTTGAAATATAAGAGGTAGTTAATACTTCTTGATATTGTAGGCTATTGATATTGCCTTCCACCTTGCAAATGTTTTGCACACCCCCATACTGAATGTAACCCCAGACCATGATCTTTCCACCACCAAATTTAATAGTTTTCTGGGTGTATTTTGGATCCATACGGGCTCCAGTAGGTCTCCGGCAGTATTTGCGGCAGCTGTGGTGTAATTCTACTGAAGATTCATCAGAGAAATCCACCTTCTGCCACTTTTCCAGCGTCCATCTGTTTAGCAGGCTGTGGGACTTTGCAAATGCCACACAGTCTTTTATTTGCCTTTTGTTTAAGTGCTGGCTTCTGGGCACTGATTCAACCAAGGAGGCCATTTCGAGACAGAATCCTAGAAACTGTTCTAGCTGACACAGGAACTTGAGGTGACCAGGCTTGTTGCTCTGCTGCAATGGAAGAGGGGCTTGCTTTGGATTTTCTAACCAACAAACGTTGCTCCTGAGTAGTTGTCTTGCGGGGCCTGCGGGACCTGAACTTGTTAAACACCTCTCCAGTCTATTCAAATCTTTTTTTAATTCTTTGTATTTGACGCTGAGACACATTAAAGGTGCCAGCCACCTCTGCAATGGATCTGGTCTTCAGCCTCTTGATAATCAAGGCTTTGGTCACAGGGTGGATTTTTGGCATGTTGTCAGAGCTTAAGTTGAAGTTCAAGTAAAGGTCTGGGGTGCTAGGTTTCTTTTTTTAGACACAGCCACTAATTAACCGATCATTTACTGAGCACAGGTGAAGATGTAAACTAGGATTCGGTGCATTACATGACCAGGCGACAAAACTTTTGTCTTGCGAAAATCTGACCATTCTGTGTTCATTAAATGATCAATATTTCAGCATTGATGCCAATTTATTTTCTTAACCTAAACCCCATTTCTGAGGGTTTCAGCTTTCAAAAGAGTAATTTATATAATTAATGGATGAATTTAATGTCCGGTTATAAGCTTTTATTTACATAACATGGATAAGCGACATAACTTTTGTCAGGGAGTGTTGGGTGCAGGATGGAGGGCACGAAGTAACTGACAGTCTCACGGTTTGTTGGTTCCTCAAGTCCTTTACTGGTGATGCTGCACAAGGACATTGCTGGAATCCGGCAACCTGGCAGGAACTAGGGGTTCTCCTCACAAAGCAAGTTCTGTGGCCTCCCTGATGCACTTTTACCAGGTCACTGAAGCTGCTTAAGCTGAGCTGTGGCCCTCTCTCTCTCCTGCAGTGTGCCGTATGACAGGTAGCTCGAGTCCTTCTCCAGCCCCACTTCTCTGGCGGCTGCTCCTGGGCTCTTCACGCTGCTTTGCCTCCGGGCACTTTGGTGTGGATGGGGAACTTGGAAACCCCCAACCTCCGGTATTGGCTGCCGGGACATTAGGCCCTACACAGCCTCAGACTTCGGTGTCCGTTTCTTGGCACTTACTCCACTGGGGTGAGCTCGACACCGCTCCTCTCTCCAGGCTCTCCTCTCCTTCCTCAGACCCTTGCCTACAAGTCACTCAAGCTAAGTTTAGCTATCCTGGGACGAGCTTAGCACTGCTCTAGTCCACAGGATGTCTTCTTCAGTCCTCCTAGGAACTGAACTGACTAACTCCGACCCAGACCAGAATTTATAGGGAACTATCCTGAACCTGGGCTTTGAACTCCCCCTTCAGCCTGGAGGCAGAAAGGTGTTGTGTGCTTTGGGTTTGCGTGGTGCGAATACCCTCTGTTGCTCTCAGGTATGACACTATCCCCCAAGGGAGATAATGACATTGTGGTATCCGGATTCTGGGGTGCCACACTAGAGCACCGTAAAATACCACTTGAACTGTCTGAATTGCTTGTGCAATCTTCTTTCTTAATGAAGTTTCTGTTGGGGTTAAGAACCATTGAGGGAAGTGTTTGGAGAGCCTGTAGATTGCTAAATATTTCATGTATTCTACAGAGAGAACGCCCAGCGTGTCTGACTTACCCAGGCTGTCTGATCACGTCTGCCATGCACCGCCTTAATTGCCATGGGAGGTGATCCAGAGTGTCAGAGTTGTAGGATCACCTGTGAAATTTGGGCATATGTGAGGTCTCATCTGGAGGGTTTAACTCACTCAGAAAAGGTAGTCCAAATAACCTCTGGATTTACAAGGTCTTTTGTGGAATTCACCTGGCTGTACGGCTTTAGTTGGTAGGAGGTCTAACTCACCCAGGAAGGTGATCATCGTACCAAGGACTGGGAGGAGACTGTTAGACTGTAGGATGCGGCACAGCTACAAACCAGGATGATGAACCCCTGGCAAACTTGGCTCCAGCTGAGATAAGGCTACAGCCTATTTAGGAAGAGTAATGCACAAGAGACCACAATGGTGCAGGTTGTGCCCAAAGTGTAAATCCCCCATGGACTGAACCTCTGATAAATTTTAGTCTACTGAGGTGTAACCAGGGCACTCTGGCAAACCCAATCCAAGGCTGTTTGGATAGACTGCCATATGCAGTGCAGATGCAGTCTAGATGGTGGGTGTGCCATTGGGCAGAGATAACTGCACTACGAGTGATAGAGGTCCTAGACAATAATTCCACAAATGCAACCAGAGTGTAGGATACAGAAGCGCTGTAACACACACACACCACACACACACACACACACACGCAAACCACCACCATACAGGACCTCTACCTCCACCCAAACAGCTGCACACATCCTAAACACCATGGATAAAAGCCATTCCCCCACCCACACACCCGACCCAAGGATAAAACCCATAGATCTGAAAGAGAGAAAGCGGTGATAGGAGGGGATGAGAGGGGCAAGAGTGGAGAGATAATACCGCACCAAAAAATGACCAGTGGGAAGCGCAACACCGGGAAAAATTAAGGGACCTACTTAACCCCTTTGTCATGAACAAGCTTGATCATGTGGCTAGAGGTTGGAGAAGTCTAGACTCCCATCTTCTGCCCCATGCAAACACACTGACGGGAAGGGAACCCATGGAGGGAAGACAGGCAGGGGCCACAAGGCTAAAAGACCACCACCCTGGTACCTTATCACAAACTGAATCAAGGTATATGCTAGCTGTACAGGAGTGACTGAACAATTACAGGCTGTACTCTACACAGGTGAAACAGAGGGCACAATTACACTGTTACCATACAAGCAATCCATCTGAAAAAAAAAAAAAGAGAACCGATAAACACTTAATGGCCTCTAAAGACCTAAAATAGGTTGGAGACTCAAAACTCAGTTGCCTCCAACTGATGCTAAAAAACACGGAGGAGGCCTGATGCAAGGAGGTGAGGTATAGTCTGTTGGGGAGAAGCCAACTATCATTTAGGATGTAATAATAATGTCAACCTCCAGGTGGCAGCCTCTATCCCATGGTTTCTGTGTCCTTCAATAAAGTGACTGAGAAACCTTCTTTGTGTCCCAGGAGCCATGTCCACCTCCTTCTCACTGTTCTATACATGATTGTCTGCAGCAGGAGCCTCCCCCCTCCTTTGCCCAGTTCGTAGTAGAACAAAATTATTGTAATAACCCTAAAATATATAATATAATCTGAGAGTCCTCAGTGGTTGATATCTTTTAATGGCTAACTGAAAAGATGATAAGAAAAAGCAAGCTTTCGAGTCTCTATGGCCTCTTCATCAGGGTAGCATCAGGTTAGAATGATGAAGAGGCCATAGAGTCTCGAAAGCTTGCTTTTCCTTATCTTTTCAGTTATCCATTAAAAGATAGCTGCGGTCACGATGTCAATACTACCTAAATTTCTTTATCTATTTGAGACTGTCCCGCTTCAGGTACCATTAGCTATATGTAAAAGAGTTTAATCTCTCTTTTTGAAATTCATTTGGCATTCAGGTAGACACCGCATCCCTAGTTCGGTCCTCTGTGCTCCTAGGTCACAAGGTGGGTTGGCATGGCCGGACATCATAAAGTACTATTATGCAGCACACCTACGCAAATGCCATCATGGACAACTCTCCAGGAATACAATAAATGGACAGAAATAGAAAAACTGTGTTAGCCACGTATCACCCAAGTTCACTGATCTGGGGACAGCCATATGATGTACCCTCTAAGTTCCTTCTATGTCCCATGGCTTTCACTAAGGACTTGTGGCGTAAGTGCAGAATAAAATTCCAGCTAGCTCCTCACGCTTCCTTCCTGACTCCATTTCTCTACACGCCACACTTCATGGGAAGAGGAGTGCTTTGGAGATCTGTAGATGGGTAGAGACAGGTCTCTTCAATTTTAGAGATTTGGTAGATCCCGTGACTAGGAAACCTAGAACATTTGAGGCCCTCTCAAAAAAACACTCTACCATTACCTCTGTCTTTTTCACACCAGCAATAGTGCACTATTATAGATCTGCTATGGGTCATCAGGTAGATCCCTCCTCTACAGCATTTGATCTTTTGTGCTCTAGAGGCACCTCCACCAAGGGTCTTATAACCGATATTTATGGTTTATTGCATGCACCTAACCGACGAACTCCAATTAAGCATCTTTACATGCAGAGGTGGGAAGGATAACTGGGACAGGTGATTTCCCAACAAAAGTGGCAAGTGGTGTGGTCCAGAGCCTTCAGATCCTACTATATAATCACCTTATCGTGTCTGTCTCTCTCAGTAATGGAAATCCCGCTAAGTGCGGCGACCAATCAGCAACAGGTGCAGTCCAGCCGCGAATTGGCGCGGGATTTGAACCACGCACGTTAACGCTACAGTCGGGAGATTAGCGGTGCCAGCTGCTGATCTCCCGATTGTAGCTGCGGGTCATCTCATGCCGAACGGAGGTCAGCGGCAACGTAGCCGGGAGATGACCGGCGTAAGCGATTGCAGAGGAAGTACCCCGACCAGGGCTAGCGATCTCGCTAAGTGTGACACGCAGCAGCGACCGGGCCCCTGCTGTGAGATCACTGATCTTGTCAGACTGGGGGTACCGTCACACTTGGCGACGCTCCAGCGATCACAACACCACCACGACCTGGTAGGGACTCCCGACGGTAGCCGCAGGTCATCTACTGCTCGCAGCGGAAGTACTCCAACAGGCGCTATCGATCTCACTCAGTGTGACAATCTAACCAGCGACCACGTACTGATGCTCCAGCAATCCCTACCAGGTCGCATCGTTTGTCGGGATCGCTGGAGCGTTGGCAAGTGTGACGGTACCTTACTGATCGCTGGTGAGGTGTCACACGTGCAGATATATTGAACGAAGCTGCGTCGCTGATTGGGGAAAATCCTATGTATTCAATGCATTATTTTTAAATCTTTATAAATAAACTACATATATATTCTAGAATACCCGATGCTTTAGAATCGGGCCACCATCTATTCTTATATAAATACGCTATATAACGAAAACCAAATTAAATTACTGATTACCTGGTATCACACACCTGAATTACTCTATAAATTCAATCATACGATACCAGACATACGCCGGAGGTGCGGATCGGGGGAAGGGAGGGAAGTGCATCCATCTACCATATCTTTCGGGACTGTAGTGGGATACAAGCCTACTGAAGGGAGGTGGGAACGCTGTTGGAAAAGATCCTGGAAAAAAACTTGCCCCTGGACCCTTGGACCGATTTACTGAATTTATTCCCTCCGGGTCTAAGCAAGACACATATTAAATTGTTACTACACCTGTTAACAGCCGCCAAGTGCTTGATATCTCTTTTTTAGAAGAAGACTGCAGTTCCTTCCATGTTTGATTTATACGCTAGAATAAAAGATGTATACCTTATGGAGCGGATGACGGCTATACTCCATAATAATGTAGAAGCCTTTAATAAGGTATGGACGGATTGGACATTGTTCATTAAAAACTTCCAATTGTAGGATTAATTGTATTCGCTGTCTTAACCTAATGGATCTTTTTGTCATGTTTGCTGATTTCCGTCCCATTGGATTCTATGGGTTTTGCCAACCTCGAATTCCAAAGAGACTCCACATACTAATAAGCCAAAGACATTCCTGGACTTTGTCAATTTGAATTTTCAATTATTGCATTTGCAATCCTTATCCTTGTCATGCTTTGATATGTCTTGAGGTCTCAGTTTCTCTGAATAATTTTCTAGAATGTCTGTTTATCTTTGTTAGGCCCCTTTCACACTGGAGTTTTTGAAAAAATGCGGCAGATCCGGTGAAAAAAAACCGCATCTGCCGCATTTTCGCCTAACGGCTGCACTTGCAACACAGTTGCGGCAAGACCCATGCATTGTCTATGGGGCTTGCGGTAAGTGTGCGGCAGGCGCGGCAAGTGCAGTTTCGGCAGAAGTGGGCGCGAAAAAAACACGGTCAGTGGAGTTTTTTTTTTTTTCGCGGCCGCATCTGCCGTAACTGCCGAAACCGCACTTGCCGCTTGCACTTGCATAGACAATGCATGGGGCTTGCCGCAACTGTGCCGCAAGTGCAGCAGTTAGGCCCCTTTCACATCAGCGGTAATTTCAAATCGTGGCAGATGCGGTGAAAAAAACGCATCTGCCGCGATTACCGCATACCGGCTGCACTTGCGGCGCGGTTGCGTTAAATGCCATGCAAGGTATAGGCGGACTTGCGGCAGGTGCGGCAAGTGCGGTTTTGCACTTGCGGCAGCGAAAAAAACGCAGTCAGCCGCGGTTATTTTCGCGGCCGCACCTGCCGCAAGTGCAAAACCGCACTTGCCGCACCTGCAGCAAGTCCGCCTATACCTTGCATGGCGTTTAACGCAACCGCGCCGCAAGTGCAGCCGGTATGCAGTAATCGCGGCAGATGCGTTTTTTTCACCGCATCTGCCGCGATTTGAAATTACCGCTGATGTGAAAGGGCCCTTAGGCTGCTTTCACATCAGCGGTTTTCGCTGATCGCGGCAGTTGTGGTTTTTTCACCTTAGGCGGAAAATGAGGCAGATGCGGTTTTTTGACCGGATCTGCAGGATTTTTTTCAAAATGTCAGTGTGAAAGCACCCTTATAAATGTAAAAGTTTAATGAAAATAAAGTTGAAAAAAAAAAAAGGTATCAACCACTGAGGACTCTCAGATTCTAGTATATATTTTTCTAACTACTGGCTAACACGTACAAACATTTTTTACCTATTGTAATAACCCACACTTTTACTATTCCCCCACTGAAAGGTAAAAATAAGAGATCACCAGGAGATTAACCCCTGTGTTCTCAGCAAGATTGCTATTAGACTGACAGTTTCAGAAACATGTAAAAAATCCTAGTCTGACAAAAGCAAATATTTCCAATAGGGAAGAGTTCAGACTTGACTCACCTGTGTAATGAAAACAGTTTGCTTCTGTCTGGGGTGTTTTTAAAGCTCTGGGCTGTAAGGACAGCAAGGTCTCTGAGCAAAGTCAGATTATTCTGAAAGACAAAATAAACTTCATGTGAACATCAAAGTCACTTTCCATGTCCCCTAAGCTCTGCTATACCTCCTGGATATGTATGAATACATTGTGCCCCTACACACTGACACTGCCAGCTCTGACTGGACAGTGTGAACCTGTGCACAGGCAAACCCCAAATAGCCAAGAGGAGTGATCATGCCCAATTGTCAATGGATTGATATATATCCAGGAGGAATAACAGTGCAGAACAAAAAAGCTCCAATAGAAAGAGCCCTGTCTTCTCACACTTGATTTGTTGCAGTCATTTTGGCATCTCCCTGCTTATTTGTATAAAGGCTTGCAATAATGTATGCACGTGTTCCGGACACAACCCCACCAAGCTACATTAAACTAATGTTAAACATTTCGGCAATATATCTCCCGCTTGGGAACAGACCCTAAACCGTGTTTGTTGAAATCGAAAAGAATTTTTAGATTTAATTAAATAAGTAACAACCTACCATGATAGATGTATAAACTGTACTGCCATCTAATGCTCCCCGTGGGCGACAATAAAGTACCATCCATACTGACATCATGTGTATTTTCCATGCCGCCATATCTTACAATGGATCACTGACTTTTTCCACTATGGGTGTGTGGAACAGGAGTTATTCCCCCTTCTACTGTATCCCCACCCGCCCCTCATAGACTGTGAGCCCATGCGGACAGGATTCTCTCCCCTCTTCTACCTGTATGACCTGATTGTCCACATTTATTGTACCTGTCTTTGTCTGCTCTTTCCTCATGTAAAGCGCCATGGAACCTAATGGCGCTACATAAATAATGATAATAATAATAATTAGTGCTGTATCCCGGTTCCTGTTCTACTGCTGCGGAGTAGCTGTTGTGTGGCAGTAGATTTCTGCAGTGTGCCAGAAATACTTTAGGCACTGTGAGTTAGGAAATCTGTCATATACGTTGTGATGTGATGTCTGTACAATGCGGACTGATAAATGTACATTAGCAGCATTCACCCATTGTATCATGTGTCCCCAAGGAAGTAATAGTGAAATGTACATTCTGCATTGTACTTTGCTGCCATCTAATAGTCAATGTGTGAATGAAAGTTACATAATCCTCATAACTGCTGCCATAACGGTGGGAGGTGCCTCCACCTCAGGCCTCTCTCACTTCTTGGAACTGGGTCAGACAGGTTTATGCCTCAATCACTCATTCATGCCTCTAGTACGTGTGGCATTCATTTTTGTCACATACCGGAGACACAGACACATGTACACCAATGTTAATAAATAGTCATTTTTACACATCTGTGTTTTCGCTTGGACCCCGCGTCCATGTGTAGCACACGGCGACATGTCCGTTTTTGGCCAGCAGCACGGATGCCACATGGACCGTACAGTGACATGATCCGTGAGATATGTACTGAAGCAAACACATGTCAATGAAATAAATGGATTCTTATACTTTCCTGTCTCCAGTGCTGCAGTCACAACTCAGGTCGCTGCTCACTGAGTTTATGATTATTCATTGCACCAACTCCAAAAGCGGACCCAGAAGCAAGTGTGACAGCAGCACCAGAGACAGGCAAGTATACAAAGTCATGCTGTCCGTGTGCTATCTGGAGGTCACACAGATAGAACACAGACAGCACATGAATGACACACACACACAGACACATGGACACATAAAACAGACCTTCGCACATATGCGTTTTTTGCACAGATGTATAAAAGGGGCCTCAGTCTAGTCAAGACAGAGGGAGGAAGCACTACTGCTCCCAGAAACTCTATCCCAGTACATGCTGAGAAGACATCATTCTCTCCATATAATTAGCTCCACAAAGGAGTGAAGCTTCTTACAGCCAGGAATGAGAAGGCTGAACAGGTGTCTCCTGCATTCTGGTTTACATTGACTCCCAGTCAGAACCAGTGTAACGTGACTTCTACGCCCTGAACTTTGCCTGCACTACCCCCTGCCATAGGGAACAGTAGAGCCAAAATAGTGACTAGCTCCACTAGTGTGTCGCCATGAGGAGCCAAGCCGTGGAGGTTTCTCCATCAACGTACCATGAACTGGACTGTGCATAACATTACCTCTCCAAGGGAAGACAACTATATTCCAGCTATCCTGGGAAGCCTTAAATTTGCTAGTTTCATGAGAAACTACCTTTTTTCATATGCAAAACACTACAGTAGCTGTATCCTATATGGTGAACCACAGACACCAACTTTAAAGGGAACCTGTCACCCCTTTTTAGCTTTCTAAACTGTGTCCACCAGCTACAAGGAAATGTAATTGGGGTTCCTGTAACCCCTCTATATGCCCAGATGTCCCCCTGCATACCTGAGAAATACACTGTATGGTAATTTCCACTGAAAAGGTCCAGGAGTGTCTGCTCTATATGGTCCTCGCCGCCCCCTGCCTGAAATACCTGCCCCGCTGTTGAAACTCATGCCCCTCCTGTGTATTGATGTTGATTGTTAGGCACTACCATCACACCTGCACAGTGCCGCAGATCACCGTGCTCTATTGAAGACGTACAGTGCCCGAAGTTTCGCGAGATTTGTGAAGTCTTGCACCTGTGCAGTAGAATCTCACGAGACTTCGGGCACTGTGCGTCTTCAATGGAGTACGTTGACCTGCGGCACTGCACAGGCACGAGAGTAGTGCCTGTCAATGCACAGCCATACACAGGAGGGGCGGCAGTTTCAATGAAGCGGGGTGACTATTTCAGGAAGGTGACAGTGAGGAGCACAGAGAGCAGACACTTCCGGACCTTTTCAGGAGTCATTACCATACAGCGAAGGAGAGAACAAAAGTGTATATCTGAGGTATGCAGGGGGACGTCTGGGCACACAGAGGGGTTACAGGAACCCCAATTACATCATGTTACAGCTGGTGGGCACAGTTTAGAACGCTCAAAGGGGGTGACGGGTTCCCTTTAACCCCTTCAGGACCCAGCCTATTTTGACCCTAAAGACCTTGGCATTTTTTGCAGTTCTGACCAGTGTCCCTTTATGAGGTTATATCTCTGGAACGCTTCAACTGATCCTAGCGATTCTGAGATTGTTTTTTCGTGACACATTGGGCTTCATGCTAGTATTAAATTTAAGTTGATAATTTTTGCGTTTAATTGTGAAAAAAATCAAAAGTATGGCAAAAATTTTGAAAATTTCACAATTTTCTAATTTTTTATTTTTTTTCTGATAAACCAGAGAGATATGTACAGAAAAAAGTTATTAAATAACATTTCCCACATGTCTACTTCACATCAGCACAATTTTGGGAAAAAAATTTTTTTGGGTAGGACGTTATAAGGGTTCAAAGTTCATGAGCAATTTCTCATTTTTCAACCAAAATTTACAAAACCATTTTTTTTAGTGACCACATCACATTTGAAGTCCCTTTGAGGGGTGTACATGACAGAAAACACCCAAAAGTGACACCATTCCGAAAACTGCACCCCTCAAGCTACTCAAAACTACATTCAAGAAGATTATTAACCCTTCAGGTGCTTAACACAAAAACTAAGGCAAAGTGGAAACAAAAAATGGATATTTTAATTTTTTTATCAAAAATGTCTTTTAGCAATTCTTTCATGTTCACATGGGCAACAGGATAAAATGGATCTTAAAATGTGTTGTGCAAATTCTCCCGAGTATATCGATACCTCATATGTGGTCATAAACCACTGTTTGGGCGCACGGCAGTGCTCAGAAGGGAAGGAACGCAATTTGAATTTTGGAGCTAATTTTACATTCAAAAAGTGAAATGGCGCTCCTTCACTTCTGAGCCCTGCCGTGCACCCAAACAGTGGTTTATGAACACATATGAGGTATCGGTGTACTCAGGAGAAATTGCCCAACAAATTTTAGGATGAATTTTATGCTGTTGCCATGTGAAAACGAAAAAATTTAGGCTAAAAGAAAATTTTTGTGAAAAAAAATAGAATTATTCTTACCGTTAATTCGGCTTCTAGGGCCCTTCCACGACAGCATAGGAGGTTGCCTCTCCACGCCCTATTAGGGACAGGAAGCACAAGAGAGGTTAAAAGGACCCTCCCACTCTCCAGTGTCTTACAAAGAACCATAGCTGATCAACGCAAGACAGAGAATTCCATGAAAAACCAAGGAAATAAAGGGAGGGAATTAGGTGCTGTCGTGGAAGGGCCCTAGAAACCGAATTAACGGTAAGAATAATTCTATTTTCTCCAGGCCCCTTCCACGACAGCATAGGAGTAATACCAACGAATACAAACCTAGGGCGGGACCACAGCCTGCAGGACTTTCCTGCCAAAGGCCATATCCCTGGTAGAACCTAGGTCCAAACGATAATGCTTTGTGAAAGTATGTAGGGAGGACCATGTAGCAGCAGTACAGATCTGCTCCGGAGAAGCCCCCGCCTTTTCAGCCCAGGAGACCGAGGTGGCCCTGGTGGAGTGGGCAGTAAATCCAGAAGGCATCGGCAGATGTTGAGACAAGTAGGATGCGGCAATGGCCTGCTTAATCCAGCGTGCAATGGTGCACTTCGCCACCTTCCTGCCCTTATTGGGACCAAAGGGCTGGACAAAAAGGTTGTGATCAACCCGCCAGGGCGCCGTGACCTCCAGGTAACGAAGCATGATCTGGCGAACATCCAAAGAGTGGAACTCCTCCTCTTTCGGAGAACGAGGAGACTGACAAAAAGAAGGCAGGACAATGGACTGGGAACGGTGAAAATCCGAGACCACCTTGGGGAGAAAAGAAGGGTCCAGCTGAAGGACGATGCAGTCATCACGGACCGTCAAATATGGCTCCCTAATGGACAGAGCCTGGAGTTCTCCCACTCGGCGGGCGGTCGTAATAGCCACCAGAAAAGCTGTCTTATGAGACAGCAGTCGAAGATCACAGGACAACAATGGTTCATATGGGGAACGGGACAATCCAGTCAAGACCACATTGAGATCCCAGGCGGGAGCAAGGACTTTAATCCGTGGACGAATCCTAGAGGCGGACACCATGAACCGGCGAATCCAGCGATGGGCGGCCAAATCCGCATCAAAAACGGAGCTGAGAGCGGAAACCTGGACCTTCAACTGCTAGGCCGAAGTCCAAGGTCCAACCTTGCCTGGAGGAAATCCAAAATCTGAGAGACATTAGGATGGAGGGGATCCGGAGGCCGAGAACCACACCAGGAGGAATCGCTTCCAGATCTTATTGTAAATAGCATTGGTGACAGGTTTACGATTCTGTTGCAAGGTCGCCACCACCTTGGCAGACAAGCCCTGTGACTTCAACACACGGGCCTCAGAAGCCAAGCAGCTAAGCTGAGCCTCGGGGAACCGGATGAAACAGGGGACCCTGTGATAGTAGACTGGGATCCGCTCCCAGAACCACAGGGCCGTCGACCCGAAGAGACACAATCAAATTGTACCAGCTCCTTCTCGCCCATAATGGAGCCACCAGGATCGTTGGAACCCCTTCCGTTCTGACCTTCCGCAAGGCCTTTGCCAGTAGGGGAATCGGAGGGAAGGCATACGCCAGACGGAAGTCCCAAGGCCGCGAAAAGGCATCCACCCCCACAGCGTCGTCCCGAGGATCCAAGGAGAAGTATGTTGCGACCTTTCGATTGGTGCTGGAGGCGAAGAGGTCGACCTCTGGAGCACCCCATCGGGCCACCAGGGAGCAAAAAACGGCCTGATCCAGACTCCATTCGCCCAGATGAAGGTCTGTGCGGCTGAGAGAGTCCGCTTGAATGTTCAAGGACCCTCTCAGGTGGACCGCGGAAAGAGACAGGAGGAACCGCTCTGCCCAGGAAAATATTCGTGAGGACACTGACCCCAGAGCCCTGGATCGAGTCCCTCCCTGATGACGAAGGTGAGCCACCGCGGAGACGTTGTCCGAATATACCATAACGTGGGAACCCTGTAGCAGATGGGCTGCGGCCAGGAGGGCTTCCTCCACGGCCCGCAACTCCCTGTAATTGGACGAGCGAGCCCTGATCAACCGGGGCCACAACCCTTGAAACGGGGTTCGGGCAACGACAGCCCCCCACCCCCTCTGGCTGGCGTCCGTGGTGAGAGCGACCACCGGGGACTGATCCCAGGCCACCCCCCTCCGTAAGTTCCGGGAATCCAACAACCAGCGGAGGGACGAGGAGGCAAGACCCGAAAGACGAAACCTCCTTTGAGGGACGAAGGCAGGCCGTCCCAGCGGGAAAGGACATGGGCTTGAAGAGAGGGGGAGTGAGCTTGAGCCCACATGACCGAGGGGATGCAAGAGGTTATGGACCCCAGCACCGACATTGTCGTCCGCAGCGTGGGAGCGGACATCCGACGCAGAGCGGAAACCTTGGACCGCAGCAGCAACCGGTGGTCCTCCGGGAGAAAGGAAGCCTGGGCGTCGGAGTCCAACAGGACTCCGAGGAACCTCCTTTTGGTCGACGCCTGAAGCTGGGACTTCTGAAGATTGGGGATCCAGCCCAATGACTGCAGCACCCTGAGGGACTCCTCCACACCCCATTGGAGGGTCATCACCGATGGAGCGACAAGAAGAAAGTCGTCCAGATACGGCACCAGACAAATGCCCCGACCCCTCAGGAAGGCCACCACCTCCGCCATAACCTTCGAGAAGACCCTGGGAGCTGAGGAGATGCCGAAGGAAGGACATTGAATTGAAAATGGAGAATCTCCCCGTTGCGCACAAGCGCAAACCTGAGGAACCGGCGGTGGCGAGGATGAATAGGAACATGGAAGTACGCATCCCGCAGATCGATGGTAGCCATCTGATGATGACAGCCGATCAATGGAATCGCCGATCTGACAGACTCCATTTTGAAACGCCGGTAACGGACATGCCGGTTGAGGCGTTTCAGGTTGATTATCACCCGAGAATCGCCCGACGGCTTTTTGACTAGAAAGAGGCGGAAGTAGTGACCCAATCCAGTGTCCGAAACCGGAACGGGAGAGACCACGTTGGCAAGCAGCATTTCCTGCACTTTGGAGTACAGGACCTCCTGAGCCGCCTTGGAAGGCAGTGCAGTGACCTGAAGACCCGGGGGGGGTTCTGACACAAACTCGATGAGGAGGCCCCTGGAGATGACATTCAACACCCACTGGGAAGTGGTGACCTCTCTCCACTGCGGGAGGAAGGCCGCCAGGCGACCCCCCACTGGGATCGAGTCATTGCCTATCGGAGAGCTGGGGCTTATGGGAGGGGACAAGGATATTCTTCCCTCTCCCCTTCTGGTAACTCCAGCGACCCGTCTTGCCCTTGCCTTTGGACTGGGAGGCCTGAGGCACCGAGGAACGAAAGGGCCGCTGGCGGACGGGCTTCTGCTCTGGGAGGGCCTTGCAGTCAGTCGCTTTTTCCAAGATCTCCTCCAAGGCAGGACCAGACACCAACTCCCCTTTAAACGGGAGGGAGCATAGCTTCAGTTTTGAAGTGGAATCCCCACTCCACAACTTTAACCACAAAGCCCGTCTAGCAGAGTTAGAGAGGACAGACGTCCTGGCTGCCAAACGGACCGAATCCGCAGAAGCATCCGCGAGAAAACAAGTCGCTTTCCGCAGCAATGGAAGAGACTCCAGGAGTTCCTCCCTAGGGGTACCTTGCGAAATATGAGCCTCCAGCTGGTCCATCCACTTAAGAAGTGATCTGGACACACACGTGGAGGCAATATTCGCCTGCATAGAGGCTGAGGACGCTTCCCAGGAGCGCCTCATAAAGCCCTCAATCTTCCGGTCTAACTGATCCTTGAGCTGGGATGTGTCTTCAAAGGGAAGCGCAGTCTTTTTGGCCACTCTGGCGACCTGCACATCCACTTTCGGCACATCCCATGGGATCTCACAAGGCTCCAACGGAAAGCGGCGAGAGAGATCACTTTTGACTCTCCTCTCAGGAAATTCCCATTCCTGGGAGATGAGCTCCCGGAGAGTAGAATGCACCAGAAACCCCGTCGGTTTAGCTGACCGGAGGCCCGCAAACATTTCATTCTGGACGGATGAGGGTGTAAGAACTTCCTCTAACCCCATAGTGCTCCGGACAGCCCCGATAAGATCCCCTAGGTCATCAGAGGGAAACAAGAATCTACGGAGATCCGCCGGAGGAGCAGCAGCGGAGTCCTCGGGGCCCTCAGAGTCCGAGTCAGGGTCAGGGTTCGGGTCCTCCGAGCCTGGCGGGGTAGCCTGAAGCTTCCTTCTTTTAGGGGAGGGAGGTCCAGCAACGGAAGACACAGGCGAAAGAGAGGCCAGGGAAGCTTGAATCTCCTGCTTAACCATGGCCCTTAAGTCATCAACCAGGCTAGGGTGCTGAGCCCTAACCACTTTATCTGTGCACCACACTTACTGGGGCAGGGGGACCACTGGGCTCCGCACATGCGGGAGAAGACATGGTAATACAGCATAAGCCACAATGCAATCACCTTACCATGCGCAGACTTCAGGGCAGCCTTTAAGCAGGAAGGCCTGCCCCACCCAGCGGAAACGAGACCCCCGCCTCCTGCAACAGGTCTAGGGCAGGCCGCCATTGGAGACGTGCCCGCACGCTGCCCCGCGGGACTCCACCGCCGGAATCCGGAAGAGACGCGCTCCCAGCGGGAAGCAGCCGGCGGGCTGCACAGAGTGAGGCCGCCGGCTGGGGAACGCCATGGCCCGCATCACCCCACCGGGATCCGGAGGGCCAGGCGGAGGGCCCACAGCTCCAGCCATCGGACCAGCAGAGGAGGAACCGAGGCCCGACCAAAGCTGTCCGGCAGCACGCATGGTAAGCTGTAGTTTGCCGGCCCCCTACAGCCTAGGACAAAAACCTCTCCATGCCCCATGGGGACAGGAAAGACACTGGAGAGTGGGAGGGTCCTTTTAACCTCTCTTGTGCTTCCTGTCCCTAATAGGGCGTGGAGAGGCAACCTCCTATGCTGTCGTGGAAGGGGCCTGGAGAAAAAACTACCATTTCATTTTCACAGATCAATTTGTAAAGCACCTGGGGGTTCAATATGCTGACTACCCATCTAGATATGTTCCCTGGGGGGTCTAGTTTCCAAAATGGGGTCACTTGTGGGGGAGCTCCAATGTTTAGGCACACAGGGCTCTCCATACGCGACATGGTGTCCGCTAACAATTTGAATAAAATAAGCTCAAATTGTTAGCGGACACCATGTTGCGTTTGGAGAGCCCCTGTGCGTCTCCACATAGGAGCTCCCCCACAAGTGACCCCATTTTGGAAACTAGACCCCAAAGGAACGTATCTAGATGCATAGTGAGCACTTTCAACCCCCAGGTGCTTCACAAATTGATCTGTAAAAATGAAAAAGTACTTTTTTTTCCCGCAAAAATCTTTTTTTTTCATTAATTTGTGAAGCACCTGGGGCTTCAATATGCTCACTATCCACCTAGATAAGTTCCCTGGGGGGGTCTAGTTTCCAAAATGGGGTCACTTGTGGGGGAGCTCCAATGTTTAGGCACACAGGGGCTCACCAAACGCGACATGGTGTCCGCTAACAATTTGAATGGAAATCAGCTCAAATTGTTAGCTGACACCATGTTGCGTTTGGTGAGCCCCTGTGTGCCTAAACATTGGAGTTCCCCCACAAGTGACCGCATTTTGGAAACTAGACCCCCCCAAGAAACTTATCTAGATGCATAGTGAGCACTTTGAACCCCCAAGTGCTTCACAAATTGATCCGTAAAAATGAAAAAGTACTTTTTTTTTTTTTCCACAAAAAAATTATTTTTTCATTTTTGCGGATCAATTTGGGAAGCACCTGGGGGTTCAAAGTGCACACTATGCATCTAGATTCGTTCCTTGGGAGGTCTAGTTTCCAAAATGGGGTCACTTGTGGGGGAGCTCCAATGTTTAGGCACACAGGGGCTCTCCATATGCGACATGGTGTCCGCTAACAATTGGAATTGTTAGCGGACACCATGTCGCGTATGGAGTGCTCCTGTGTGCCACCAGCACAAGGGCAACTGGAAGAGTTGGGGTACAGCACCAGAAAATGGCACCTCTAATGTGCTATTTTCTGGGGTGGCTGTGAGTTGCAATTTGCAGCGTGGGGGGCCACATTTGCGTCTCTCCACGATGAGGATTGCAGCCCCCAACTGCCAAGTTGTACCTGGCTGGCAA
Source organism: Allobates femoralis (assembly GCA_033576535.1). Classification (NCBI taxonomy): domain Eukaryota; kingdom Metazoa; phylum Chordata; class Amphibia; order Anura; family Aromobatidae; genus Allobates; species Allobates femoralis. The sequence continues at coordinate 343,339,298 of JARQOC010000006.1, forward strand.
CCAAAAATAAGGCAAAGCTCCTTGTCATTTTATTGGTAGAAGTAATAAAAAAAAAATGATATGGGGCTCCATATTTTTGGTCTAGCCAGGTACAATTTGGCAGCTACGGACTGCCAGCAGCCCCCAGCTGCCTCGTTGTACCTGGCTGGCAACCAAAAATACAGCAAAGCCCTTTTTTTTTTTCTAGTACTAATTCTAGAAAAAAAAATGGCGTGGGGTTCCGCCATATTTTTGGTCCAGCCAGGTACAACTAGGCAGCTGGGGGCTGGAATCCGCAGCATGGAGAGGCCCAAGCGTTCTGGGCCCCCCATGCTGCGAATTGCAGCCCGCAGCCACCCCAGAAAATGGCGCATTCATTGAAGCGCCATTTTCTGGCGCTGTACCCAGACTCTTCCAGTTGCCCTGGTGACGGTGGCAAACTGGGTAATAAAGGGGTTAATGCCAGCTTTTTATTGGCAGCTGGCACTAAGCCCGAGATTCATAATATAGGGCCAATGTTAGACCTGCCATTAGGAATCTCTGGTAAATAGTCAGAAAATACACAGAGAAAAATCTTTTTATTTGAAAAAAATAAACAAAATTCGGACTCCATCTTTATTATAAACATCCGACGTAGCCCACAACGAAGGTCCCACGACGCTCGATCACCTCCGACGCAGTCCACAATGAAGGTCCCACGACGCTCGATCGCTTCTGCTCAATCCACAGAGACTGCAGCAAGGGATCAAGTGTCCTCTTCCTACAGCCTCTAGGGTCAGAGTTATGGTGCACTGTATGACAATGATCTGTCATACAATGCACCATGACGATGATCCCAGAGACTACAACAAGAGGACACTTGATCCCTTGTTGCACCCATCCATCCACCTACGCACCCAACATCCACGCACGCACACTGACATCCACGCATGCACTCATCCACGGACGCACGCACACATCCACGCACGCTGGAATTCACGCACATCCACATACGCACATCCACGCACGCACACATCCATGCACGCCGACATCCACGCACGCCGACATTCACGCATGCACACATCCACGGAAGCACGCACACATCCACGCACGCTGGAATTCATGCACATCCACGACGCACGCACACATCCACGGACGCACGCACACATCCACGGACGCACGCACACATCACGGACGCACGCACACATCCACGGACGCTGGAACTCACACACATCCACATACGCACATCCACGCACGCATCCACGTACGCACACATGCACGGACACACTAACACACATCCACGCACACACACATCCTCAGACGCGCACACACATCCACGGACGCGCGCACACATCCACGCACACTGGAATTCACGCACATCCACGGACGCACGCACACATCCACGGACGCACGCACACATCCACGGACGCACGCACACATCCACGGACGCTGGAACTCACACACATCCACATACGCACATCCACGCACGCATCCACGTATGCACACATGCACGGACACACTAACACACATCCACGCACGCACACATCATCCATCCATCCATCTATTCATTCATTCATTCTTACCCATGAGGAGGAGGAGCCGCTGAGAGGAGGAGGGGCCACACCGCAGTAGCAACGGAGGCCGGCGGGCTGCTCCTGAATGAGTGAGCGGGGCTAGAGGTGGGGGGCTAGTTGGGGGGGGGGAAAGAGAGTGAGCAGGGGAAGGGGGGGGGCATGAGAAGGGGAGGGGGATGAGCAGGGGAAGGGGAGGGGGATGAGCAGGGGAAGAGGAGGGGTATGAGCAGGGGGGAAGGGGAGGGGGATGAGCAGGGGGAGGGGAGGGGGATGAGCAGGGGGAGAGGGGGCTGTGCAGGCTGACCGGCAGGCACCTGAGCCCGCCGGCACTGCATTACAGAAGGAGGGTGGGTGGATGGCGGGGACGCGGGGGGGGGGCAGGCCAGACACAAGGGGGCTGGAGGGAGGGGGACAAGACACAGGAGGTGCTGGAGGAGGAAGAGGGCAGGGCGCACAAAGGAATGACGACGGCTGCACCGCCGGCAGAAAATGATGATCGGAGGGGCGGGGGGGGCGGATAGGCGAGAAGGGGGGGCCCTAATGCTTCCTGGAGCCGGGGGGCTGAGTAGGGGGAGGTCACCAGCCGATCCGCCCCTCCAGATCTGATTGGAGAGCTCCAATCAGATCTGGGAGGGGGGAAATCGCTGTGATTTCTCCGATCTGCAGTTTCAGTTTTAAACTGCAGATCGGAGGGGCCCTGGGCACGGGGTTGTTAATCCACCCCCTGTGGGGTTAACTTCAGGTTGTCACCTTACAGTAGCAACGGTGACACCTGAGTTAACCCGCTCACACACGCCGCAGGAGCCCGATCAATGCATGGCCCACCCCTTGGGCCATGGGTCGTGAACGAACTGTTTTCCATGGCCCAAACGGTGGGCCAAGGGTCGGGAAGGGGTTAAGAGACTGACTGTATCCCTTTTCCTTCAGTAAAATGTTGTTTCCAAATTCACCTAGGTGTCTGGCTGCTTGTATTTGCAGGAATATCACAGGCGCTACATACACCTGCACCCAGACATCACCACTACAGGAGCGCCACTAGGGAATCATATACAAGGGGTTAAGAGACTGACTGTAAGGGGTTAAGAGACTGACTGTATCCCTTTTCCTTCAGTAAAATGTTGTTTCCAAATTCACCTAGGTGTCTGGCTGCTTGTATTTGCAGGAATATCACAGGCGCTACATACACCTGCACCCAGACATCACCACTACAGGAGCGCCACTAGGGAATCATATACAACATTTACACCCAGACATCACCACTACAGGAGCACCACCAGGGAATCATTTACAAAACCTGCACCCAGACATTACCACTACATGAGCGCCGCCGGGGGTCATATACCATCACTATTTGTGCAAACTCCCACCATTCACAATTGTTGTGGACACGAGGGAAGTGTTTAAGGGTCCAGAAACCCACTTCAGCTACTGTGACCTTACTATTTCGCTGCCAGTAGACCTACATATCCCAGCTGGCCCCTCTGCAACATCTAGTACCTCACCCGCGGCTCACCCCAATAGCACTTTGATACATCAGATTTATTAATATATTGTTATATAGCAAAATCCCATCTGTACCTTCTGGAGAGCTTTCACAGATTTCTGCAGTTTCTCCACAGCTTCAATGTGCTCCTCAGGACCATTCCTGACAACAGCAAAGCAGACAGCATTATAGTGTTATCATCATTATTATTTATTTATATAGTGCCATTAGATTCCATGGCGCTTTACATATGGAAGGGTAGATGAGGACAGGTACAATACAAATGGACAGACAAGTCATACAGGTACGGGAGGCGAGGTGTGAAGAAGTGGGAGCCATCACCATAATAATGTTAATATTTATTCACTTACATAGTGCCATTTATTCCACAGCGCTTTACGTGCATCACCATAATAATGCACAAGACTGTGAGATGATTAGCATCATATATGGTAGTACAAAACGGAGAGGACAGTATGGGCACAGACAATATGGAAGATAGTAGTAATTAAAGATAAACTGGCAAAAGCTATATATGGTTAATGCACTTCATCAAATATGCTATATTAGTTACCCTAAAAATGGGGAGCAAACCACTATGAAGAAAATCGCGCCGTCAGGCATATTGGTTACAGAAAAGGGAAACGCGACAATTCAGTCTGATGCAAATTCAATTTATTAAAGGTTAAAACCAGTGACAAAAAGTGGGAACCAGAGGGACCCAAGTCCACAACCCACAGTTGGAGGGTACCCACAAGTTAGGACCACATGAAAGAAAGAACAATGACAATAATAATGTAAAGTGCTGGTGCAATGCAAGGGTTAATTAATTTTATCAAATAGATCTAGAGCACAGAGTACTAGTTAGACAGCAGTCAGACCAGAGGACTATAGCACTTTAGGCATATATACTGGCCCGATTCATGTTGATTTAAGAACTACATTTGTACAGCAGAACTTTGCACAGATGACACACAATTGAATCAGCCAGAAAGTAAAGAAGCTATTAAATATCCAACTCAGCAGAAAATTGCTGTTTGGAGCCCTCAGTCAAAGCTGCTGACACACCAGAAAGGTTACAGTTAGTATATAGCAGTCCTGTCCCTACTCAGGGAACAGTGAGTGTAGTCAGGAGCAGAGAACCATCACTAGTTCTTTCAATACAGTGCTTACCTAATGGTACATGTGTCCGGGGTGCGGGTGCCGACCCCAACAGCCGTTTCGATTGACCTTCGTCAGGGGGCCCCCTGACGAAGGTCAATCGAAACGGCTGTTGGGGTCGGCACCCGCACCCCGGACACATGTACCATTAGGTAAGCACTGTATTGAAAGAACTAGTGATGGTTCTCTGCTCCTGACTACACTCACTGTTCCCTGAGTAGGGACAGGACTGCTATATACTAACTGTAGCCTTTCTGGTGTGTCAGCAGCTTTGACTGAGGGCTCCAAACAGCAATTTTCTGCTGAGTTGGATATTTAATAGCTTCTTTACTTTCTGGCTGATTCAATTGTGTGTCATCTGTGCAAAGTTCTGCTGTACAAATGTAGTTCTTAAATCAACATGAATCGGGCCAGTATATATGCCTAAAGTGCTATAGTCCTCTGGTCTGACTGCTGTCTAACTAGTACTCTGTGCTCTAGATCTATTTGATAAAATTAATTAACCCTTGCATTGCACCAGCACTTTACATTATTATTGTCATTGTTCTTTCTTTCATGTGGTCCTAACTTGTGGGTACCCTCCAACTGTGGGTTGTGGACTTGGGTCCCTCTGGTTCCCACTTTTTGTCACTGGTTTTAACCTTTAATAAATTGAATTTGCATCAGACTGAATTGTCGCGTTTCCCTTTTCTGTAACCAAAAGCTATATATGAAGGTTCCAGCTAGCAAAAACATAATAAAATGAGGAAATACAATGCAAACTAAACACCAAAATGAATGTGAACTAGCAAAATGGCTAACAAATTAATGGCATGGCGATGTGTAAAGCGAAGGCAAATGTGTATAAGGAAAAGGACATGGTAGAAACTGCTACAGATTATAGAGAAAACTGAGAAATTAGTTTAAAGGGATCCTATCACCTCCAAAACGCCTCCTAAGCTAAACAAAACATGTCTCTGCAGCATCGCATCACTAATCTCACACTTCTTTTGTCTCCTAAAAGCATCCTGTGAAAGTTCATAAAAATGTTTGAATACTCACTCATTAGTGATTATAATTAGCAGGGGCCATATTCTTTAGTCACCAAGGCGGGCTGTTTTGCAGCTCCAGGATCCACCCTGTCTCTGTGTGTTCTGCTGTGATGTGCAGGCATTGCCCTCCCCCCTCTCTATCACTCACAGAATGCAAATCATTAGTCCTGCCTTCAGTTTCAGTTTCACAGCAGCACAGACAGAGAGAGGGCTGGATCCTGGAGCTGCAAAACAACACCCCTGGTGACTAATAGAATACGGCCCCTGCTAATTATAATCACTAATAAGTATTAAACCGTTTTTCTCCACTTTCACAGGATGCTTTTAGGAGACAAAAGGAGTGTGAGATTAGTGATGGGATGCTGCAGGGACATATTTTGATAGCTTAGGAGGCGTTTTGGAGGTGACAGGATCCATTGCGTAAGAGCCCAATAACCGCGCTAAGGTGTTCTCATCTTATTGGGTCCTAACCTGTGCCTCTACTTGCGGTATACAACTGCATGTTTGGGTGTTTATATGCATCTGAGTGCAATTGAAACCTGCATGAATGGGTATGTCTCAGAACCTGGCTACGGTAAAATGGAGGACTTCGCATGGCTACAGGGCGGGGGAAGGGCACACAGTCAGAAATGTTTGGTGATACTAATAATTAAAGATGGACTGGCAACACCTATGTGAGGTGGTGCTAGCTAGAAAAAAACATTATGCTAAAATGAGGAAATACACTGCACACTAAACACTAAAATGAATGTGAACTAGCATACTGGGTAACAAATGAATGGCAAGGTGATGTGTAAAGCTAAGGCAAATTGTATAAGGAAAAGGACATGGCAGAAACTGCTTCTAGGACCCGATAAGATGAGAACACCTTGAGCGCGGTTATTGGGCTCTTACGCAAATACTTTAGAGAAAATTGAGAAACTTTGCTTAAGTACTGGCCATTGAGTAAGAGCCCAATAACCATGCCAAGGTGTTCTCATCTTATCAGGTCCTAGGACCCGATAATCTGAAGCAATTTGTGCCATGTCCTTTTCCTTATACACATTTGCCTTAGCTTTACACATCGCCTTGCCATTCATTTGTTAGCCAGTATGCTAATATGGAAGCTGGAGCAGAGTGAAAAAATGATGAATTGTATCTAAGCTGTGAACTTAAACACAATATAAACAATCCCTTTGGCTATGTTCAGATTGGCTAAGTTCACATCTAAGGGGGTTTGTGTTTGTGTTCCTATGCGTTTTTGCTCTGCAAAGTAAGAAACGCAAGGTAATGCATGCATTAACGCACCCATTGGTTTCAATGGAAAACACAATGAAAACACATGCCAAAACGCATGTGATTTCCAGAAACCGCAAAACCCATGCGATTTTGCAAACGCAGCCCAAAACTTTGCAGGACACGTTTTGGGCTGCGTTTGCAAAGACAAATGCGTTTTCTGACAATGACGTGTTTTTGCATACATTTTCATTGCATTTTCCATTGGATCCAACGGGTGCGTTAACGCATGCGTTTGCAATGTGTTTTTGACACACATGCTGTCAAAAACGCATTGCAACCCAAACGGAAATAAAATGCAGATGTGAAAAGGCCCATTGTGTTTTAGCCAACAGGCATTGGCTCTGTCGATGTTTATGACCAGTCCATTTACTCTGACAACGAGACCATTGAGTGTAATGATGCAAACAGAGTCATTGTGCTCTCTGTAGGACATCATCTTCAACCGTAATTGATGAGGACGCCAAGATGTAGTCGAGTGCCTTGGAGCTTCTTATAGGTGGATATTGCCAAAATTTACGTCCGTTAGGGACCACAATAATTCCATCTGCATCATTACATTTAATGGCCCAGTCAGCGCAAAGGTTCGAATCCTGTGTTTCCAGGGCTTCAGACGTAAGCCCGCATGGCGCCACTGCCCATAGTCTAAGACTCAATATAAACATAGTCTCAGATGTCTCCTCTATGACCAGCGTTGTTACTTTTTATAAGGATAGTCTGGTAAAAATACGTTATCACTAATCGTAATAGGCGATAACTTATTGGTCGGTTGGGGTCCGAACACTAGTACCCACTGTTCAGCAGAACGAGGAATACTTAATGCCATTAGAATAGACCAGTAGTGTGCATTCTTGAATGCAGCTACATTCATTCTCTATAGGGGCTGCCAGAAAAAGCCGAGCGCAGAGCTCAGCAGCCCTTTAGGAAATGAATGGAGCAGTGGTGGAGAATGTACACAACCACTCTATTCTAATGGGGATAAGTGAGCCAGTTTGCCAATCGGTGCAAGTCCTAGTGATCGAACCGCCACTAATCAATAAAGGTATCCACTATGCTGCGGATGTATTATAACTTGATTTTACCTGTATTTTACCTGACAACTACCTTAATGGGGAGGGGAGCATGAGGTTCAACATCTTGCCCATACATTCCCTGTCCCTGGAGCTGCAGATTGGTCCCACTACAGTGAGTATGTCATCACCCTCATTCACTCAGTATCCCACCAATCAGTATATCCACTGTACAGTAGGATATATACATGCAAGTCATGCTCATCACAGCTCTTACTTTAATAGGGCGGTCAGAGACTTCTCCACGCTGTAGCTCCGGGCTGAGTACCTCAGTACCCTTTCTCCTGCAATGAATATTAAATTAGTCTTGTTCTTCTTTCCTTTTTCGGTTCCTAAAATCTTAATCACCTGTAGGAGTTACAGAGAACATATTAACATTTACCAACCAGAACTTTCTGTCACATATAAGAAAAATTTGTCTCTTCACAAGTTGATGTGTAGTGAGCAGCTTCTGAGAGGGGAAGAGGATCAGTTCATCAGTACTGTGCTCCTCCTTGTTCACTGAACTACAGAATAGCTCAATGTCAGCACTGTCCTATTTTGTGATGCTGGCCAAGGATCACTTGGCTCCTGGAACCGTGTGCAATATGATACAAAGAAGAACAGCCAAAGTAGATAAAGGAGTGAAAGTGGAACTGAGCTCATGACCTGTCTTCAGCATCAATGAAGCATGAATGGGAAATTGCTACCATTGGGTGTCCTTTATCAGCTGGTGTATTTCAGCAGTCAATAAAAAAGAGGTAAGTATATTGGGCACAATTCATCCGGTTAAAATTCTTCTTTATTGATTAAAGATTTAAAATGTGCAACACATAAAAGCAAACAACGCGTTTCGGGTATGCAATACCCTTTTTCAAAGAGTAAGTACAAGTGAAAATCATGAAAATATAAACAATAGTACAAAAGTTTGGAGGGCCATTGAAAACTTTCAGACCCAATCATTACACAGAACAAATTATAGCATGCAGGTGTTGATGAACATCTGAATATTGACAAAGTTAAGAGGGTTGAAGACAACTTTTGTACCATTTTGTACTATTGTATATATTTTCATGATTTTCACTTGTATTTATGCCTTGAAATAAGGTATTGCATACCCGAAACACGTCACTTACTTTTAAAGGGATCCTGTCACCTCCAAACGCCTCGTAAGCTACCAAAACATGTCCCTGCAGCATATTGTCATTAATCTCGCACTCTTTTGTATCCTAAAAGCATCCTGTGAAAGTGCATAAAAACGATTTTATACTTACTCATTGGTGATTATAATTAGCAGGGACTATATTCTTTAGCCCTTAGGGCGTGTTGTGTTTGCAGCCTGAATGATCCACCCTCTCTCTGTCGGTTTGCTTTGCTTGTGCAGGCTTTGCCCTCCCCCTCTCTGTCACTCACAGAATGCAAATCATTTGTCCTGCCTTCAGCTCCACATCATAGCAGAAGCTGCACAGAGAGGGCTGGATCATTCAGGCTGCAAAACAACACGGCTTAAGGGCTAAAGAATGTAGCCCCTGCTAATTATAATCACTAATGAGCAAGTATTAAAATGTTTTTATCCACTTTCACAGGATGCTTTTAGGAGACAAAAGGAGTGTGAGATTAGTGATGGGATGCTGCAGGGACATGTTTTGATAGCTTAGGAGGCGTTTTGGAGGTGACAAGATCCTTTTAAAGAGGACCTGATACCAACCATACGTGGCGATCTAATTACAGCACTGAATGCAGCATGTCTGCTGCATTCAGGCAAGGAGTCCCCCTGCCTTTGAGTTCCCCTGTACCCCGAGATAATACACTTTGAAAACTTACATAGTGGAGCCAAATAGGAGGTGGATTGTGGCTGGAGCCAAAGGGCAGTTTCACACCCCCTGTATGTTTAATCCGCCCACCGCTGCCTCCCTGATGCCAATCATTGTCTCCCTCGCCTGCTGCATAGTACACAGAGCTTATTGCTGTGCTGGTGCCGTGCCCCGCCTCCTGCGGTGACATCACCGCCGTTCCCTGCCCTGCTCCATGTTAACTATGGAGCAGGGCAGGTATAAGCAGTGATGTCACAGCAGGAGGCGGTGCACGGCACCAGCACCGCAATAAGCTCTGTGTACTATGCAGCAGGCGAGGGAGACAATGATTGGTATCAGGGAGGCGGCGGTGGGCGGATTAAACATACAGGGGGTGTGAAACTACCCTTTGGCTCCAGCCACAAGCCGCCACCTATTTGGCTCCACTATGTAAGTTTTCAAAGTATATTATCTCGGGGTCCAGGGGAACTCAAGGGCTGGGGGACCCCTTGCCTGAATGCAGCAGACATGCTGCATTCAGTGCTGTAATTAGATCACCATGTATGGTTGCTGACAGGTCCTCTTTAAGATGTATCGCACATTGTAATTCTTTGATCAATAAAGAAGAATTTTAACCGGATAGATAAAAGGAGTGTGGGGCTTGCATTCACATCATTATTGTAGATCTGGTATTTGGATTCCATATTATGGATTTGATAGCAGTGGTACTTTATATGGGTCTGATATTTATGTATACTTACCGTCCTGTATCTCTATGTATAGTATGCCACTTGCCCTTTTATAGATACTTATTTAGGTACTTTTATAGATCAGTTTCCTATATACACTATACTACTGCCTATTTCACATATCCACAGATTTCTTTACAATACTGTGGAGTTCTTTACCTGATTGATTGTATACAGTGCGTACGGAAAGTATTCAGAGCCCTTTAAATTTTTCACTCTTTGTTTCATTGCAGCCATTTGGTAAATTAACGAAAGTTCATATTTTTCTCGCTAATGTACACTCTGCACCACATCTTAAATGAACAAAAACAAAATGTAGAATTTTTTGCAAATTTATTAACAAAGAAAAAAATATCATATGGTCATAAGTACTCAGATCCTTTGCTCAGACACTCATATTTAAGTCACATGCTGTCCATTTCATTGTGATCCTCCTTGAGATGATTCTACTCCTTCATTGGAGTTCTGCCATGTTTAATTAAACTGATAGGACTTTATATGGAAAGGAACACACCTGTCTGTATAAGACCTCACAGCTCACAGTGAATGTCAGACCAAATGAGAATCATGAGGTCAAGGGAACTGCACAAGGAGCTCAGAGACAGAATTGTGGTAAGGCACAGATCTGGCCATGGTTACAAAAGAATTTCTGCAGTACTCAATGTTCCTAAAAGCACAATGACTTCCATAATCCTTACATGGAAGACGTTTGGGACCCCGAGAAGTTTTCCTGGACCTGGCCGTCCAGCCAAACTGAACAATCGTGGGAGAAGAGCCTTGGTGAGAAAGATAAAAGAAGAACCCCAAGATCACTGTGGCTGAGCTCCACAGATGCAGTAGAGAGATGGGAGAAAGTTCCACAAAGTCAAGTATCACTGCAGCCCTCCACCAGTCAGAAGCTTCCATCGTGCCACTCTGCCATAAAGGTCTAAGGCTGCCTTCACACTTGCAGATGCATCTGCAGCGTTTTGCAGATGCATCTGCAAGTATCAGCATGCAGACCGCGGCCCCTATGTTTATAATAGGGCGCACCGCGGTCTGAAAGCTCTCATTCATTGCTATATGTGAAGCGTCCGCAGGCGGATGCCTGCTTACAGATCACACTCTCCCGCCCGCACCATGGACGCTACATCTCGCGTCCATGGTGCGGGCGGGAGAGTGTGATCTGTCAGCAGGCATCCGCCTGCGGAGCTCACATATAGCAATGAATGAGAGCTTCAGACCGCGGTGCGCCCTATTATAACATAGGGGCCGCGTTGCATGCTGATACTTGAGATGCATCTGCAAAACGCTGCGATGCATCTCAAGTGTGAAGCCAGCCTAAATGCACAGGGAAAAATGTGTTACAGGAGTGCTAATAGCATGGAGACCAATCATGGATTAAGTTGTTCACACTGTTTAATGATCATAGTACCACAGGCGTTTCGAAAGTGGATTGCCGTCTTCCTCAGGAAGAACCCCAACCTGAGGAAAACGGCCATCTACTATCAAACGCCTTGTGGATAGTAATAATCATTGAACAGCTGTGAACAACTTAATCCCATGATTTGGTCTCCCTGGTATTAGCGCTCCTGTAACTACATGTTTTTTCCCTCTGATCTTCTTTCCCCTTCGGGGATTGTGGTGGAGCAGCTTTTGCCTACAGAGTCCACAGTAACACTTCCAGGACGTGGCGTGACATGTTTCCGCTGATGCGGTTGTCAGCTGATCGGCCTCCCAATACCACTTGACCGTACGAGGAAGTGGACGCCGGACCTCCTAGCGTCACTGCTCTGCAACTGTGTAAAGGGTGCTGGTTACCGGGGTTGTGCAGGGTATGCACAACCTGAAAAGGTGAGAGGCGTCACACAACCCCATCTCACAAATTAATCCCAAATCCACTGGGTATCTCTCAATTGCGGCCATCTCCTTTTTGTCTCCTCAGTGCAAGACATAAGAAAGCCCGCATAGAGTTTGCAAAAAAAAAAAAAACAAAGAACTCCCAGACTGAGAATGAGAAATATGATTCTCTGGTCTGATGAGATAAAGATAGAACTTTTTGGTGATAATTCTATGTGGCATGTGTGGAGAAAACCAGGCACTGCTCATCACCTGCCCAATACAATCCCAACAGTGAAACATGGTGGTAGCAGCATCATGCTATGGGGGTGTTTATCAGCTGCAGGGACAGGACAACTGGTTGAAATTGAAGGAAACCTGAATGCAGCCAAGTATAGAGATATCAAGGATAAAAATCTCTTCCAGAGTGTTCTGGACCTCAGATTTGGCCGAAAGTTCACCTTGCAACAAGATAATGTTCCTAAGCACACAGCTAAAATAACAATGGAGTGGCTTCAGAACAATTCTGTGGCCATTCTTAACCGGCCTAGCTAAAGCCCTGACCTAAACCCTATTAAGCATCTCTGGGGAGACCTGAAAACGGATGTCCACCAATGTTCACCATCCAACCTGAGAGGATCTGCAAGGAAGAATGACTGGCCGAGGATCCCCAAATCCAGGTGTGAAAAAGATGTTGCATCATTCCCAAGAAGACTCATGATTGTACTAGCTCAAAAAGTGCAAATACTCAATACTGAGCAAAGGGTCTGATTACTTATGTCCATGTGATACTTCAGTTTTTATTTTTTAATACATTTGCCAGGTCTAGTTTTTTTCAGTCAAGATGGAGTGCAGAGTGCATTAATGACAAAAAAAATGAACTTTTTTGAATTTACCAAATGGCTGCAATAAAGCAAAGAGTGAAAAATGTAAAGGGGTCTGAATATTTTCTGTACCCACTGAATCATTTTTTTGGATTATGTCCATTAATTGGATGTCAGAGTGGGTTGCATTTTTTGGTTTTTAATTATTTTGTATTACATTCAATAAAATATTATATATACAGGTGTTCATATTACTACTGTAATGCTCTTTTTTGTTTTTTTGTGATGCTCTGAACACAGATGGAGCATGTAACGGATCCTCTCCCCCCTCTCTCTCTCTCTCTCTCTCTCTCTCTCTCTCTCTCTCTCTACTCTTCTCGAGGTAATGATAAAAGGGGGCCTTGTACTGTCTGCGCACCACTTCATAGTCAATGTGCATGCACACTTGGGGTTCCGGCAGCGCTTACTGCGGTCAAGTGAGCGCTGTCAGAGTCAATGAACCGAGAGATTTTACCAAGAGAGCACCAAAGTCCCCTCATTTGCATATGGAATAAAAGGAGATTTTTGTGTACTCACCGTAAAATCCTTTTCTCTTAGCCTCTAATTGGGGGACACAGACCGTGGGTGTTATGCTGCTGTCCACTAGGAGGCGACACTAGGCAGAATCTGAAAAAGATTAACCGTGGCTCCTCCTCTGCAGCATACACCCCTGGACAGGCACTGTCCTGACCAGTTTGTGCTAAAGCAGTAGGAGGATTTACATACCAGTGATAATATCCAAAAAACCATGCCTGCAAGAAGGCAACTATGCACGAGTTCAAACAACAAGAAAACTCAAAAACGGGCCGCAACGGCCAACAGGGAGGGAGCTGTGTCCCCCAATTAGAGGCTAAGAGAAAAGGATTTTACGGTGAGTACACAAAAATCTCCTTTTCTCCTTCGCCTCATTGGGGGACACAGACCGTGGGACGTCCCAAAGCAGTCCTGGGTGGGAAAAACAATGGAACGAGTGTTATATAAAGATAGTATCCTACAGGTGGGCAACTGCCGCCTGCAGGACGCGTCTACCCAGGCTCGCATCCGCAGAAGACTGGGTATGGACCATGTAATGTTTGGTGAATGTGTGCAAGCTAGTCCAGGTGGCTGCTTTACACACTTGTTGGGCAGAAGCCTGATGCCGAATAGCCCAGGATGCCCCCACCGCACGGGTAGAATGCGCTCTGATACCGGCCGGAAGAGGCGAGTTTTTTAGCCTGTAGGCATCCTGAATTGTGGCTCTGATCCATCTGGCAAGCGTGGCCTTTGAGGCTGAGAAGCCCTTGCGGCTGCCTTCAGGAAGAAGGAAAAGAGAGTCCGACTTCCTAAAGGGGGCTGTTCTAGAGACATAAATGCGCAAAGCCCTTACAAGGTCCAGCGTATGCAGAGCCTTCTCAAATCTATGAACCGGAGCAGGACAAAGGGACGGTAAAGATAGTTCCTCATTGATGTGGAAAGATGAAACCACCTTCGGAAGAAAAGAAGGAACCGTACGGAGAACTACCTTATCCTGGTGAAAGGCTAGGAATGGAGGCCTGCATGAGAGCGCTGTGAGCTCGGACACCCTCCGAAGGGAGGTGATAGCCACTAGAAACACCACCTTCTGGGATAGAAGGCGGAGAGGAATCTCTTTGAGAGGCTCAAAAGGCGATTCTTGCAATGCCGTCAGCACCAAGTTTAGATCCCACGCATCCAGCGGTCGTCTGTAGGGGGGAACCAAACGGGAAACCCCTTGAAGAAAAGTTTTGATTTGAGGTTTTAAGGCCAGTCTCCGCTGGAAAAGAACGGAGAGGGCCGAGACCTGGCTCTTAAGAGAGCCCAGGGACAGTCTGGCCTCCAGACCTGATTGTAGGAAGCCAAGAATTCTAGGCAGCGAGTAGGGAAACGGATTCTGATCATGAGATGCACACCAGGCAAAAAAGGCTTTCCAGGTGCGATAGTAAATTCTGGCAGAGGCAGGTTTCCTCGCACTGATCATAGTGCAATCACATCCTGTGAGAGCCCTGCTTGAGTTAGAATCCAGGTTTCAAGGGCCACGCCGTCAAATTCAAGGCCTGTGAATTCTGGTGGCAGAACGGACCCTGAGATAGGAGGTCTGGCCGATCTGGGAGGCGCCAGGGGGCGTCTGCCGTGAGTTGGACGACGTCGGCATACCACGCGCGTCTGGGCCAGTCTGGGGCGATAAGGATGACCGGAATCCCTTCCTGTTTGATTTTGCGCACTACTCTGGGGATTAGAGGCAGAGGTGGGAAGATGTACAGGAGTTGAAATTGAGTCCAGTCCTGAACTAGGGCATCCGCTCCGAGAGACCGGGGGTCGTGTGATCTGGCCATGAAGTTGGGAACCTTGGCATTGAGATGTGATGCCATCAGATCCACGTCCGGAGTCCCCCAGCGATGACAAATTTGGCGAAAGACCTCGGGATGCAGGGACCACTCTCCTGAGTCTATGCCTTGGCGACTGAGAAAGTTGCTTCCCAGTTGTCTACTCCTGGGATGTGTACGGCGGACAGGGTCGGTCCCGTGGATTCCGCCCATTGCAGGATGTGCGATACCTCCCGCATCGCTTGGACACTGCGGGTTCCGCCCTGGTGATTTAATAAGCCACGGCCGTGGCATTGTCGGATTGTATCCGGACGTGAGAGTTCACTAGGAGACGTTGGAAAGCCCGTAGTGCCAGGAAGATGGCTCGAATCTCCAGGACGTTGATGGGCATGGTGGCTTCCAATGGAGACCACTTCCCCTGCGCTCTGTGGTGTCGGTACACCGCGCCCCATCCTGTGAGACTGGCATCGGTTGTCAGAATCTTCCAGTGGCCTGGGATGAACGATCTCCCCTTGGAGAGAGATACTGGACGGAGCCACCAGTGTAGGGATTGCTTGACTGTCGAGGATATGCGGAACATCCTGTCCAGGGAAAAAGGACTCTTGTCCCAGGACTTGAGTATGGCCAATTGGAGAGGCCGGAGGTGAAGCTGGGCAAAGGGGACCGCTTCTATCGAGGCAACCATCCTGCCCAGAACTCGCATGGCAAAACGAAGGGATCGAGGTGCTGGGTGAAGAAGGGCGCGAACTCCCATCTGGATAGCATGTGCCTTCTCCTTGGGGAGGAGCACCAGCCCCCTGGAAGTGTGAAATTCCATGCCCAGAAAAATGAGGGACTGACTTGGGATTGGGGACGACTTTTTTAGGTTGACCAACTAGCCCAGGCGACTTAGTGTGTCTACCGTGATGGTGACACTGAGTTCGCAGTCCTTGAAGGTGGGAGCCTTGATAAGTAGATCGTCCAAGTATGGGATGACGACTACGCCTCTGGAGTGTAATATAGTCATGGCAGCCGCCATGACTTTGGTAAAGACTCTGGGAGCCGTGGCGAGTCCAAATGGGAGAGCCACAAACTGATAATGAGCCTGACCGATTGCGAATCTGAGGAACCTTTGGTGGGCAGGGGCGATAGGAATATGCAGGTAAGCATCCTGAATATCTATGGAGGCGAGAAATTCTCCTTCTTCCATGGATGATATGATGGATCGGAGAGACTCCATGCGAAATTGTCGTACCCTCACGTACTTGTTTAGCTGTTTGAGATCTAGAATAGGTCTTACACTGCCCCCTTTTTTGGGGACCACGAACAGGTTGGAGTAGAACCCCTGAAAACGTTCGGTCCGTGGGACCGGAACGATCACTCCGGCTTGGATAAGTGACCTGACCGCCTTGGAGAAGGCGCGAGCCTTGGACGGTAGCCTCGGAGGTACGGAAAGAAAGAATCGATTTGGTGGGATGGAGATGAACTCTATCTTGTAACCCGACGACACCAGTTCCCTGATCCACCTGTCTTTTATAATAGGTAGCCAAACTTGACGAAAGTGGGAAAGTCGTCCGCCCACTGGCGGGGCGTCGTCCGGAAATAAGGAGTCATGAAGATGAGAATTTGTGGGATTTGGGTCCTTTGGACTTGCCTTGGCCAGATCTAGACTGCCAGGGTTTGTTCGTCCTTTGCGAAGTCCTCGGACCTTCCCTGCGCGGCGAACGACTACGGGTCTGCGCTGGGCGGGAAACGGACCAGCCGGACGAGTTCCGAAAGGAACGGAACCGTGTCTGGTTACGGCGGGTATAGGTGCGTTTCGGTTTTTGTTGCGGTAGGGAAGTACTCTTCCCTCCTGTGGCATTGGATATTAATTTATCAAGCTCTTCACCAAAGAGACGTCCGCTGAAAAATGGAAGGTGGGTAAGCGACTTCTTTGAGACTGCATCCGCCTTCCATTCCCGCAACCAGAGAGCACGCCTGATTATGATGGCGTTCGACGCAGCCACTGCCGCACAATTTGCGGAATCGATAGCTGCGTGTAAAATATAGTCAGCCACGACTGACGCTTGCACCGCCTGGTCAGCGAGCTCGGAGTTAACTGAACGGAGACCAGCATGTAAGTTGGTTGTCCAGGCCATGATAGCCTTTGCTGCCCACACAATAGCAAATGTCGGGGCCAGGGAGGACCCTGTGGCCTCGAAAATTGATCGGGCCATGTGTTCCACCTGACGGTCCGTCGCATCCTTTATGGAGGAGCTATCAGGCAGGGAAAGAAGCGTCTGTGTTGCGAGTCTGGACACCGGAGGGTCCACTTCAGGCGTATCTGCCCAGGTCTGTGTTACCTCTTGCAAGAAGGGGTAACGCCTCTCCAGTGCCTTACGGTTGCCGAATCTCTTCTCTGGGTGTGAGCGATGGTTTTTGAGAATCGCCCTGAACTCGGGGTGATCGGAGAAATATTTAGGGGGCCTCTTAGTCCTCTGGAAAGCGATCTCGTGCTCTGGGGCATCTGGCGGAGGTTCAGATATCTTCAGCACCTGGTTGATGGAGGTGATTACGTCCTCAACCAATACATCAGTGTCTGGCTGGGTTAGGTCCAGTGACCCATCTGGATCCAGATCTGAGCTGGAGTCGCAGAGTCCCTCGGACTCCTGCGCATCGCTGCGGTCTTCTCTAGGAGGGGGTGACCTGGACCTTCTGTGACCCTCCCTATCAGGGGACGGTTCTGGCGACCTGGAGGCACGGCGATTCTCCCTTGGAGATGACCGTGAAGTATGAGTAGGCCCTGGAGACCGTGCAGGTCCCGGAGAGCCTGACCTATGTGGTCGTTTCCGTCCTGCCCTAGAGGTGGATCTTAGTTCAGTGCGGCCGCGTTCGAGTGTCCGCTTTGTTGAGCAGCGGTCTGGGGTGAAGCGTGACTCTGCATAGCTGAAAGCAATGTAGAGGACAGCCTGTCCATGGATTGTGCCATGGATTGTGAGATGGATTGGGACAAAAAAGTGGCCCATTCCGGCATGGCAGATGACGCATCCGTAACGGCTGGGGACACCGGCCCCGTAGTCTGGGCGCAGTCCGACAGTGCTGGGACGTATGTCTACTGGGTAGAGGCTTCTGACATGCTGTGCATAAGGAATAGTAGGCTGTGTGGGCCCTAGTCTTCTTGTTCCTTGAGCCCGGCATAGTGGTATATACAGGAGCCTGTGCAGGGGTGCCCTGGAGAGAATAGTGCTGCGCAGGGGTGCCCTGGAGAGAATATTGCTGTGCAGGGGTGCCCTGGAGAGAAGAGTTCCAGCAGAGGAGATAGAAGACCTCTGCTGGCAACTTACCACCACCTGTGTGCCACCAGTGTCCAGCGTTTGTCTGTCTGTGCCCCCGGAGACTGTGCAGCTGCTGTGCTGCTGCTGGTGCCGCTCTGCCTCCACCACGAGGCATGTAATGGCGTCCGGGATGTGGAGAGAGGAGGAAGGAGGGGGGCGGAGCGCTGCAAAACCGCGCGATTCTGCACAGAGGGCGCGCTCCGGAGACGCGGTCCGCCCCCTGCTATGACGCTGGCCGCGTCATCCTAGTCATCCGGGGGGCGGGCCGGGGGGCGTGCCGAAGGCGGCGGCCTCGGCGTAGGCCGAAGCCGCGGCCTAAATTAGCTCTGTCCGGCCGGGGAAGAGGCTCCAGAGCGGCGCGGAAGTCCGTGAGGGGGTCCGGAACTGGTCTGGACCCCACCGGACCACCGGGGCAGGCAGCGGTGGGTTAGTGCGGGCCCCTGCAGAGGACCCAGAGTGCTGGGTCCTCTGCTCCACCATAAATGCAGCCCTTAGTGCTGGCTGCTGCAGGGACACAGGCAAGCTGTGTCCCTGCCAGTGCTGGCTGCCCCCAGTGCTGGTCCCCCGACCCCTCAGGAGTACACAGCAAGCTGTGTACCCTGGATTGCTGCGGCAGGCACGCCGCAGCCGAATGTGAAAAGGAGTTTGTCAGCAGGGCTGATGACTCCAGGGTGCATGTAGCAGATCTAAGCTGCTGCACCAGAGGCTCTACCTGGGGTGTCTCGACCTAAATGGACCCCAAAGGGGCATTTAGGGAGGGATGCTGCTCCACCGTCAGGTGCCTTGTCCTTCGCCTCACTCTCAACCCATGAACCCCAACGTTGGGGAAATGGGGAGGGAGGATCGTCGTCTCAACCTCAACCCGGCGTCCCCAACAGTGGGGGGCCGAGGAGGGAGCGGCATGTTAAGGGAAATAGTCGACCTCAACCAGGCACCCCCAACAGTGGGGGGCCGAGGAGGGACCATGCCGGGAGTCTCTCAGAGACCCACTTTTCTTCTTCTTGAATAAAAAAATCTTCAAAAAGAAAACGCTTATTTTTTAGGAGCACTAAAAAATCTGTGTGTGCCTCCTAGACACTAAGCAAAAACTGGTCAGGACAGTGCCTGTCCAGGGGTGTATGCTGCAGAGGAGGAGCCACGGTTAATCTTTTTCAGATTCTGCCTAGTGTCGCCTCCTAGTGGACAGCAGCATAACACCCACGGTCTGTGTCCCCCAATGAGGCGAAGGAGAAAACAAGTTTTAAAAGTAATTACTGTGATGAAATATATAAGATTTTTATAGGGTTTAAGTCTCCCTAACTGTTTAATTTCCATTTTCGGAGAGTGACAGATTACCATTAGAAGAGTTGTCTTAGTACTGACATTTATTTAGTTGATGAATTTTGGGTTGGACTGGTGGGAGATCCACCAACTGTCAGAACAGGGTGCTATTAAGTATTCATGATGAGAAGAATGTTAAGAAATTTGGACTGAGGAAGGCTCTAAACCACAGTACAGCAAGTGGCGTGCGGTCCTTGCCCAGCCAGTTTGAGACATCAGAGGAGGCCAGTAACCTAAGCAAGAAGCTGTAAACTATAGAATTCAAACTCCCTCCGGTCTTGAGACTAGAAAGGATTTTTAATAAGTGGTAACTGCAAAGTTCATAGAAGCACTTTGCAGTTTTACCAATTGATGAAGATGAGACAATACCACTAGGACTACAAGGGATCATAGTTTTGGGCATAATTAGTTAAAATGTATTCAACTGAGGGGAACTAGGCTTAGAATAGATAATAAACTGTTTCAGAAGATGCAGCAAGGATGTACTAATAATGGTAACATAAGAGTAACCCCATCTATGGATGAAGGCTATATGGTCCCAGTCTTATGCAAATGCTGTATATTAATGATTAAATCCACTTACTTGGAGGTCACTGAGATTAGCAACATGGGTCCCACAGCACATATTTGCATCAACTCCTTCTATGTCGATTATTCTCACTGGCCCAGCATGGTCGTCAGGCAAACCTCGACTTCTAACCTAAAGATGGAACAGATACATTTCTATATCAATGAGTAAAAATTATTATCATGTCCCTCTACAAATGTGTATTATCGATTAGGTCCCACACATTCAGTGTATCTGCATGCTTACTTCATTAAATTCAGCATCTTCAGTAGTAATGACTCTCACAATGACAGGCACACGCTGGCGGATCTTCTGGTTCACCAGCCGTTCTACAGTTTCAACTTGTTGGTTTGTCATTGTTGGTGTGTCCAGTTCAATAGAACTGCGCTGTCGTCCCAGCTCCCTGTAATTTGAGGGAATGCTGTTAAATAAACTGTAATTTAGGAAGCTCACATTAATGCCATATAATAAAGGTGAAAAGTCCCCTCTCAGTGCCATTATTAAGGTCAATAATATCAAAGAACTTGAGAAAACACGGAAATTGCAAAAGCAAGACTATTATAAATGGCTAGGAAGTTAAAACCCAGCTGTTGGATCAGAGAGGACCCATCTTCCAGAAGGGAGTATATATAACAGGCAGACTACACTATACAGCTAGAGAAAAACACCTATTCAAGGCGGCAAAACATTAAAATGTTTGACAAACTTTGGGCACCATGGGAAATTACGGTAGTAAAGATCGGTAAAAATGCAATGGTGAAGAGGGTGGAAGAAGGTTGTGAGGGCCTGAGCAATATGAGAATATGGAACACAAACTCTATGTGCACAACTGTAATTTAGGGCTTTATGCCGGAATAGGAGAGGGCAAGGAACAATTCTGGGAGAGTAATTGTTGTCTGGGGAGGGAGGAGGGAAAGGGAATTTTAGTTGGATCACAGATGTTAAAGGAATAAGCAATGATTTAAAAACATCATCAAAGAACTGACTACTGAGAGACAAAATACAGATAAGAACACCCATAGCCACATAAATAGGGTGAAGCTTTTGTTTATAGAACCAAAAAGGAGAATTTTGTGTACTCACCGTAAATTCCTTTTCTCTTAGCCTCTAATTGGGGGACACAGGACCGTGGGTGTTATGCTGCTGTCCACTAGGAGGCGACACTAAGTATACTTCTAAAACAAGAAAACAGTGTGGCTCCTCCCCTGCAGTATATACACCCTGGCTGGCTCCAGCCTCACCAGTTTTGTGACTAAAGCAGTAGGAAAGCCATTAGCCCATCTACATAAAATATCTATATCTGAAAAACAGTTAACCATAACTGATAACACAGAACTGAAATAACAAGATAAGAGCCGATAGGCAACAGGGAGGGTGCTGTGTCCCCCAATTAGAGGCTAAGAGAAAAGGAATTTACGGTGAGTACACAAAATTCTCCTTTTCTCCTTCGCCTCATTGGGGGACACAGGACCGTGGGACGTCCAAAAGCAGTCCTGGGTGGGGATACATAGACGTATCTTGAACCTCTACAGGTGGGCAACTGCCGCCTGCAGAACACGTCTGCCCAGACTAGCCTCAGCCGAGGACTGAACATGCACATGGTAGTGTTTAGCAAAAGTGTGCAGGCTGGACCAGGTGGCAGCCTTGCACACTTGTTCGGCAGAAGCCTGATGTCGAATAGCCCAGGAGGCCCCTACCGCACAGGTAGAGTGCGCGCGCAGCCCCGGTGGGACGGGCTGACCCTTGAGTCGGTAGGCTTCTGAGATCGTTGCCCTGATCCATCTGGCCAGGGTAGCCTTGGATGCAGGCATTCCTTTACGGGGTCCTTCTGGAAGAATAAACAGAGAATCAGACTTCCGAAATACCGCCGTCCTTGAAATGTAGAGGCGAAGAGCCCGAACCAAATCCAGCGAATGCAAGGCCCTCTCTACACGATGAACCGGCGCTGGACAGAAAGACGGCAGAGTTATGTCCTGATTCAAATGAAACGAGGACACCACCTTGGGAAGGAAAGACGGAACAGGGCGTAACACCACCCTGTCCTGATGGAAAGAGAGAAAGGGAGACTTGCAGGATAGAGCTGCCAGTTCCGACACGCGCCGAATAGATGTAATTGCCACAAGAAAAACTACTTTTTGAGACAAAATGCGAAGAGGGACCTCTCTGAGGGGTTCGAAAGGAGGCCTTTGTAAAGCGTCCAGAACTAGATTCAGATCCCATGTTTCCAAAGGCCTCTTGTAGGGTGGAACCAGGCGGGAGACCCCCTGTAAAAAGGTCCTGACCTGTGATCTGTTAGCCAATTTGCGCTGAAAAAGAACAGACAAGGCAGAAACTTGTCCCTTCAAAGAGCCTAAGGAAAGACCGGAGTCAAGACCAGTCTGAAGAAAACCTAAAATGGCTGGCAACAAGAATTGTAGGGGCGGACGGTTCTGGGAGTTACACCAGGAGAAGAAGGCCTTCCATGTGCGATGGTAAATGCGAGCCGAAGAAGGCTTCCTTGCATTAAGCATGGTCGTAATGACATCCGGAGACAAACCTGCCTGGGTTAACACCCAGGTCTCAACGGCCACGCCGTCAAACTCAGGGCCGAGGATTTCTGGTGGAGGAGAGGACCCTGTGAGAGTAGATCTGGCCGATCTGGCAGACGCCAGGGGGAGTCGCCGAGAAGACGGACCAGATCGGCGTACCAGGCTCGACGTGGCCAGTCTGGAGCGACGAGAATGACTGGCACACCCTCCGCTTTGATCTTCTTCACCACCCTGGGTATGAGGGGAAGCGGAGGAAAGATGTAACAAAGACGAAATTGAGTCCAGGGCTGTACCAGAGCGTCTGCTCCCAGAGCTTGAGGGTCGTGGCATCGGGCCATAAACCTGGATACCTTGCGGTTCAGCCGTGAGGCAATCAGGTCCACGTCCGGGGTTCCCCACTTGAGGCATATTTGTTGGAAGACGTCGGGATGCAGACTCCATTCTCCCGAGGCGATGCCTTGGCGACTGAGGAAGTCTGCCGCCCAATTGTCCACACCGGGAATGTGGACTGCTGATATCACCGATCTCGTGGACTCTGCCCATTCCAGTATCGGACGAACCTCGCGCATCGCTCCTGCACTGCGCGTACCGCCCTGGTGGTTCACATATGCCAACCGCCGTGGCATTGTCTGACTGGACTCGTACGTGACGCCCTGATAGCAGATGATGGAAGTCCCGCAGGGCTAGGAAGATGGCACGGATCTCCAATAGGTTGATGGGAAGAGAGGACTCTTGGCTGGACCACCTGCCTTGAGTAGTGTGGTGACGGTGAACCGCTCCCCAGCCGTTAGGCTGGCATCGGTGGTCAGAACGTTCCATTGTGCCGGCAGGAAGGACCTTCCCGTCTGGAGAGAGGCAGGACGGAGCCACCAAAGAAGAGACCGTTTCACAGCTGAAGTCAAACGCAGGGTCCTGTCTAGAGTAGCAGGATTCCTGTCCCAGCGAGACAGGAGAGCGAGTTGGAGCGGTCTGAGATGCAACTGAGCAAACGGCACCGTTTCCCATAGCCGCAACCATCTTTCCCAGGACTCTCATTCCTGAGCGAAGGGAGTGAGGTTTTGGAAGGAGAAGAGCACGAATGCCTCGACGTATGGCGACTGCCTTTTCGCGTGGAAGCAGAACGAGCCCTCGATGAGTGTCGAAGTCCATTCCCAAAAAGGTGATGGTCTGGCTTGGAATTGGAGAGGACTTGGGAAGGTTTAACAACCAGCCTAGACGGACGAGGGTGTCTATGGTGATCTTCACACTTTCGTCGCAGTCTGGGAAGGATGGTGCCTTGATAAGAAGGTCGTCCAGATAGGGCAAGACCATGATTCCTCTGGAGTGTAGGAGCTTCATGACCGCGGCCATGACCTTCGTAAATACCCTTGGGGCAGTGGCGAGGCCGAACGGCAGGGCTACAAATTGAAAATGGTCCTGACCCACTGCGAAGCGGAGGAACCCTGATGTGCATGGCAGATTGGTATGTGGAGATATGCATCTTTGATGTCGATCGATGCGAGAAATTCCCCTTCGTCCATTGAGGTGATGATGGATCGCAACGACTCCATGCGGAAGTGACGCAGTCCGATAAATTTGTTGAGAAACTTGAGGTCGAGGATCGGACCACCGACCCGTCTTTTTTGGGCACTACAAAGAGGTTCGAGTAGAACCCTGTGTACCTTTCGTCTGGAGGCACTGGCACAATGACTCCTGCCTGCCGAAGAGAATCGACGGCCTTGAGAAAAGCGCGAGCCTTCTTTGGTGACCTTGGGGGGGAAGACAGGAAGAAACGTTTGGTCGGGTGGGTGTGAAATTCTATGGAGTATCCGGAGGAAACCACCTCCCTGACCCATTGTCGTCTACGACTGCGAGCCAGATGTTCCGAAAAAGAGAGGCGGCCGCCTACTCGGGAGGGATCGTCCGGGAGGGGAAAAGAGTCAGGAAGAAGAGAATGTTTGGGATCGTGATCCCTTGGCCTTTGACTGTCTGGAGCGCGCCTGCCAGGAAGTCGAGGTTCTCTGAGGAGCCTGAGAGGTTCTATCTCTCCGTGGGAATCTGGTATTAGCCTGTGGAGGGCGGGAGGTCGACCATCCAAATGAGTTGCGAAAGGATCTAAACCGAGTCTGTTGACGTCTGAAAAGGGGACGTTTCGGCTTGTGTTGCGGGAGGGAAGTGCTCTTCCCTCCAGTGGCATCCGAAATCAGCTTGTCAAGTTTTTCCCCAAACAGACGTCCGCTGAGATACGGCAGGCTGGTCAGAGATTTCTTGGAGGCCGAGTCTGCCTTCCATTCCAGCAGCCAGAGCGCTCTGCGGATGGTGATTGCGTTAGCTGCTGCAATAGCTGAGCAGGCAGCAGCATCAAGGGAAGCCTGAAGTATATATTCAGCCGCGACGGAGATCTGGGCAGCCATCTCTGACTCTTCCAGAGATTGAGAATTATCACGAAGAGAGGACGCCCAGGAGGTAACCGCCTTGGCAACCCAGACTGAGGCAAAAATAGGGGACAATGCCGAGCCAGAGGCCTCAAAAATAGACCGAGCTAGTTGCTCGACCTGTCGGTCGGTAGGATCCTTGATAGATGATCCGTCTGGGAGGGAGAGGAGTGTGCGCGTGGCCAGACGGGAGATTGGAGGGTCAACCTGTGGAGACTCAGCCCAGTTCTGGCTAACAGTAGGGGGAAAAGGATAGCAGATTCCATGGCCCTTCGGTTACCAAAACGTTTATCCGGACGAGTCCTGTATTTGGTCATAAGTTCCTGGAACTCATGGTGATCCGTGAAAAACTTGTGTGGGCGCTTCGTTCGTTTAAATGATATTGCGGACTCCGGATTCTCTAAAGTGGGACTATCAACCTTACAAGTCTGATTGACGGCCGTAATCAGGTCTTGAATCATAGACTGAGTGTCAGGGTTGTCCAAGTCAAGCGACATTTCCTGCTCCGGGTCCGAATCGTATGGACCCTGAGACGAAGGGGAACCTGGTCCCTGGTCATGGGACGGGGAACCCTGGGAGCTCCCTGAAGGGGAAGGAGGGGGGTCCCTTCTCTTAAGAGAGGCTCGGTGGGAAGAAGAAGATTCCTGCCTCTGATCCCTGGGATCAGAATCGTGGCTCTGAGCGGCATTCTGTTCGGGCTCAGGGGGCTCAGGGGTGTCTGCCGTGGGTTGGGCATGCAAAGCCTGTATCAGGGTCGAAGTTAGTCTGTCCATGGATTGAGACATGGATTGAGTTAGGGACTGAGACAAGAAGACCACCCAATCAGGGGTAGCGCGGGGACTACCAGTGGCGGCAGAGGCGCTGGGCTCCGAGGAAACCTCAGGAGCAGGGTCTGCTGCACTGGGTGGTTCCGTATGAGATGGGTCACAGGCCTGGCAAAGAGGGGTCGTGTGACCGCTGGGCAAATGGTTCTTGCAGGTTGTGCAAGAGGAATAGAAGGTAGCCATCTTAGAGCCCTTTTTGTTACTTCTGGAGTTCTGCATAGTTATGGAGAGCTGCAGAATGTGGGACACACTAAGTATGCTGCTTAGGAGAGAAGCAGCAGATGCAGGAAACTGCCGGGGGGGAGTGCACAGAGAAAAGACAATCAGATAGAGGGCAACAGCGAACGCTGTGCCCCTTACCGCTCCCAATGGACCGCAGGCAAGGTCCGGTGTCCCCCTGAGGAAGGTGTCCCACGTGCAGCTGGGCACAGAAGATGGCGGCCAGGGCGTCTGCTCCCAGAGAAAAAAGGCGCGCAGAAGGTCTCGCGATGAGCGAGACGCGCCAGGGAGAGGCGATCCGCCCACAGTGACACGGCCGGGATCTCTATTCCCGGCCGCCTGACGTCACCCGGAGGCGGCAACGAGGGCGGCACCGAGGGGCGGCATCAAGGGCGGGCTTAGGAGTAGGCCGCAAGCCGGGGGCTCAATTAGGCCCCTGAGGCCGAAAACGAGCGGGCATCGGCGCGGAAGTGCGGGAAAAGAACGCCGCGGGCCACCCTCGGCACCTGAGTCCCTGCAGTGGAGCCCAGGGCAGAGGAGCTAAGGTGAGCACTGTAGCCCGTCAGGGGCTAGAAGAGGACCTCAGGGCAGACTCCATTCCCAGAGCTAGGGGAGCTAAGGGGGATATAGTTGGAGCCCGTCAGGGGCTAGAAGGAGACCTGCAGCCCAGGGCTAGCGAGGAGGGAGGGCAAACAAATGCATACAGGGTCCCAAAGGAGCCCTGCTTACCTTATGGAGGCACCTCAACCCAAAACCCCAGGCAGGGAATGGGGAGGGCATCTTGAAAGCTCGACTCATAATCCCCAGAATATGAGGAGAGTGTCAGCCTGGCGTCTCTGTCCGGCAGGATCTGCTGCAGAGATCCTGGAAGGTTGCTGTGCATGCCACCCTGGGTCCATTTCAGAGCCCCGCAGGGGGTAGGGGAGAAGCAGGGAATAACGCAGGCGACAAAAAAACGGAACACAAGGAGATCGGAACGCTGAGGAACCGTCGCCTTGCTTCCTATCCACCGAGGCAGAAGGGGGTACGTGGAGGTAACACCCCGCGTTCCCGTCTGTTGTTGTTTTTGGAAATTGGTATGCAGAGATACCGTCGCCCTCTAGTATCCTTGGTAAAAAAGGAAAAAACTGAAAAAATCTAGAAAAGAAAAAACCTAATTATGTACTAGTATTGTGGTCCTTGGACCGCATCTACCTCCTAATGAGACACTAAGCAAAAACTGGTGAGGCTGGAGCCAGCCAGGGTGTATATACTGCAGGGGGAGCCACACTGTTTTCTTGTTTTAGAAGTATACTTAGTGTCGCCTCCTAGTGGACAGCAGCATAACACCCACGGTCCTGTGTCCCCCAATGAGGCGAAGGAGAAATTGCTCATTAGCTTTGCTTGCCAACATACTGTATATTATACTGCAAAGTGCCTCCATCATGTGAGCTAGATGCACATTTAAGGGGGTTATCCAGTCTTAAAGGAAATCTGTCACCCTTTTGAGGTTTATTAGTTATTAATATGAGCATACAAGTAGCATAAAAGTGAAATTACCCATACCTGTATGCCTCCTGGATGATGGGTCATTGTGAAAAAATAATATTTTATATCTTCTGTATTCTAGGATATGTGACGTGTGCTGCCCAGAAGAGAAGACTGCCCCTGGTCTTCATTATACCCAATTTCTCTTCCCCATCTCTTTAGTATGCCTGTGACATCCAGTGACTCCCGTGTGCCTAGGAACATCATAATTGAAGACTGTGCCCACAGAAGGGCAGAACAGTGCAGGGGACAGACGGCAGGCACAATGTGTTGGCGCGGGATTCCGGCCATGCACTTAACATCACAGCCATTCGAAAGATGCCCATGTTAATAACTAATAAACCTCCAAAATCTTATAGACTCCCTTTGAGCTACATGTCTGCAGTCCTCAAGAAGCACGCACTCGGCACTGTAAGGATTCTTTGATGCCAGGAGTGTCAGGCACGATTGCAAATATGCGATTGGCATATATGCAATCACATGCCAACTAGACTATATCTAGCCTCATTCAAGTGTACAGAGCAAGGCCAGATACACTCTAGTGGGAATGTGGCTGTAAGTATGCCAGTTGCATGCTTGGGATCATGTGCCTGCTGTCACTGCAGACTTTTAGCTTAAGACTAGACAGCCCGTTTAACGGGTTGGCCAATATTTAAAATAAGATCTGGGTATTTGCTTTTTTAAACAGTATCCGTCTTTCCCATTAGTTGTGTCTGATATTGTAGTTGCTCTTTTAGCTGCAATACCAGAATCAGTCCATAAATAAAAAATGATTGTGAACATAGATAATTAAAAAAAAAAAAAAAGAATTATACTTACCGTTAATTCGGTTTCTAGGAAACCTTCCACGACAGCATAGGAGGTTGCCTCGCCACGCCCTAATAGGGACAGGAAACACAAGAGAGGTTAAAAGGCCCCTCCCACCTCCCATTAGCCAGTGTCTTACAACGAACCCATAATGCATAGGAACTAGAACATATTCCACAATCAAGGAACATAGGGAGGGAAATAAGTGCTGTCGTGGAAGGTTTCCTAGAAACCGAATTAACGGTAAGAATAATTCTTTTTCCTCTAGTCACCTTCCACGACAGCATAGGAGGAATGCCACGAATCCTTACCTAGGGAGGGACAACAGCTTGCAGGACCTTCCGGCCAAAGGCCAAGTCCCTGCCAGCCATCACATCCAACCGGTAGTGTTTGGTGAAGGTATGTAGAGAAGACCACGTAGCCGCCTTGCAGAGCTGCTCAGGAGAGGCCCCCGCACGCTCAGCCCACGAGACAGAAGTGGACCGGGTAGAATGGGCCGTGAAACCAGTAGGGGCCAAGAGGCCTTGACCAAGATAGGCATCCGAAATCGCCTTCTTTATCCAATTGGCAATAGTGCCCTTAGCCACCTTCCGGCCCTTGTTGCGACCAAAGTGCTGATGAACAAATTCTGGCTGATACGCCAGGGAGCAGTCATCTCCAGGTAGTGCAACACCAGGCGACGGACATCCAGAGAATGAAACTCCACCTCCTTCGCAGATTTAGGATGTTGACAGAAGGATGGCAGAACGATCGACTGAGATCGATGGAACTCCGACACCAACTTCGGCAGAAAAGACGGATCCAACTGGAAAACGATGCTGTCATCACGCACCGTCAAATATGGCTCGCGTATGGACAAAGCCTGAAGCTCACCAATTCTCCTC
The DNA here is from genome assembly GCA_033576535.1 of Allobates femoralis. Taxonomy (NCBI): domain Eukaryota; kingdom Metazoa; phylum Chordata; class Amphibia; order Anura; family Aromobatidae; genus Allobates; species Allobates femoralis. The sequence continues at coordinate 343,368,760 of JARQOC010000006.1, forward strand.
GCAGAAGTTATTGCCACCAGAAAGGCAAGCTTGTGAGACATGGACCTCATGGAGCAAGCAGTCAGAGGCTTATAAGGAGAACGAGTCAGGCCCGTAAGCACGACATTCAGATCCCACGAGGGGGAAACACTCCTCCGACAGGGACAACGTCTTGAAGCCGCCACCATGAACCGCTTGACCCAACGATGATCCGCCAGCTTCACATCAAACACGGAACTCAGGGCCGCGGCTTGCACCTTAAGGCTGCTAGGCTTAAGTCCCAGATCCAAACCCTGCTGCAAGAAATCCATAATTTGCGAGATATTTGGAGCAAAAGGATCCGGCACCCGGGAACCGCACCAGGAGGAGATCCGCTTCCAAATTTTATTGTAGATGGAATTAGTCACCGGCTTACGGCAATCTTGCAAGGTGGCAATAACTCGATCTGAAAGGCCCTGGGCCTTCAGCACTCGGGCTTCAGAAGCCAGGCAGCCAAACTGAGGTGTTGCGGAGCCGGATGGAAGAACGGACCCTGCGAGAGGAGGCTCGGGTCCTCCCCCAGACGCACTGGACCGTCCACCCGGAGAGACATGACCAGATTGAACCAACTTCTCTTTGGCCAGAGGGGGGCAATCAGGATAGTAGGAACTCCCTCGTCCCTGATCTTCTCAGAGCCCTGGCCAGCAGACGAAACGGCCATGCGTGGGAGAAGGCATTCTCCCCGACCGCATCGTCCTTGGGGTTGAGGGAGAAGAATGTTCCTACCATGCGATTGAGGCCGGAGGCGAATAAATCCACCTCCGGGACTCCCCAGCGCGCCACCAAGCTGCAAAAAAATCGCCTGGTCTTGACCCCACTCCCCTGGATGGAGATCCTTGCGGCTTAAATAATCCGCCTGCGAGTTCAACTCTCCTTTGAGATGGACCGCTGAGAGAGACAGAAGCGACCTCTCGGCCCAGCGGAATGTGTGGCTGAGATTACCTTCAGTTCGCGAGACCGGGTGCTGCACTGATGACGAAGATGAGGGCCCCTGTAGTCACATTGTCTGCATACACTAACACATGCGAACCCCGGACCAGATCTTGCGCGGCCAGAAGAGCCTCCCCTACCGCCTTGAGCTCGCGGACGTTGGAGGACCGATAGCTTATTAGGGGACCCCAGAGACCCTGAAACGGGGACCCCGATACCACCGCCCCCCAACCCCGCTGGCTGGCATCCGTTGTTACGGTAACAAGAGGACTTCGAGACCAGGGAACTCCCTTGCCCAGATTCACAGGGGACAACCACCACCCGAGGGAGGACACTACCTTCCCTGACAAGCAAATTCTCTTGTTGAGGGAGGAGGGGAGCCGATTCCAATGCAACAGAATGTGGTCCTGAAGGCTCCCGGAGTGTGCCTGGGCCCACATGACCGAAGGGATGCACGCCGTCATAGATCCTAGGACCGACATGGACGCCCAGATTGTAGGGGACAGCTGAGCCCGAAGCCCAGATATTCTCGATGAGAGAGATGCTTTGTGATCCTCCGGAAGAAAGGACATCTGTCTGTCCGAGTCCAGAAGCACCCCCAGGAACCTCCTGACTGAGGAGGGGAGAAGCTGAGACTTCTGCAGATTTGGGAGCCATCCCAAGGACTGAAGCGTGTTTAACACCCTGTCTACATCCAACCTGAGGGCCTCTGCTGAAGGCGCAACCAGAAGGAGGTCGTCCAAGTATGGTATCAGACAGACGCCTTGCTGCCTGAGAAAGGCCACCGCCTCTCCCATGATTTTTGTAAATATCCGAGGAGCAGAGGAGATACCGAAAGGGAGAACGTTGAACTAAAAGTGGAGAATCTTTCCCCGGTAAGACACTGCAAACCTTAGGAACTTCCTGTGTCTGGGATGAATGGGCACATGGAAGTAGGCATCCTTCAAGTCTAGTCTATGGTGGCCATCTGGTAGTGAGGCCCTATCAATGGGACCACAGACCTGATTGACTCCATTTTGAATCTGCGGTAACGGACATGTTGGTTGAGCTGCTTCAGATTGACTATAATCCGGGCAGCCCCCGACGGCTTCTTCACCATGAAGAGTCGGGAGTAATGCCCTCTGCAGAGTTCCAACACCGGAACCCTGGAGATGACATCGGAAGCTAGAAGGTCCAGAAGGTTGTAGAACAGGAGATCCTGAGATCCCCGAGAGGGCAGGGTAGTGACTAGAAGACCAGGTGGGGGAGGAGAAACAAATTCTATCAGGAGACCCTCTGATAAGATGTTGAGAACCCACTGGCAGTTGATAATGCAGCGCCAGCTGGGAAGAAAGGCGGTGAGTCTTCCCCCCACCCGAACCGAGTCACTGTTTGTCCTGCTGAGGACGCTGTTGGGAAGAAACGAGGATGTTCTTCCCTCTACCTTTTGGGTAGGACCATCGACCACCCTTCCCCCTTTACCTCTGGGCTGGGAGGACTGAGGCACTTGGCGACGAAAAAACGACTTTCGCAACCCGTTGTTCGGGGAGAGATTTCTTATCCGAGTCCTTGGCTAGGATGTCATCCAGGGCCGGCCCAAAAACCAAATCCCCCTTAAAGGGAATGGAACAGAGGCGCATCTTAGAGGTGGAATCTCCACTCCACGTCTTTAACCAGAGAGCACGTCTAGCTGAGTTGGAAAGGACGGAGGTACGGGCGGCCAGGCGCACCGACTCCACAGAGGCGTCAGCCAGAAACCCAGTAGCCTTTTTCAATAAAGGTAAGGAATCAAGAAGCTCCTCCCTCGGAGTACGCTGGGAGATATGGCACTCTAGCTGATCCAACCACCTGAGGATCGAACGGGAAACGCAGGTGGAAGCAATATTCGCCTGCAAGGTAGACGAGGACGCTTCCCAAGAGCTCTTCATTAACCCTTCAATTTTCCTATCCATCTGATCCCTCAGCTGGGAAGTATCCTCAAAAGGGAGGGCGGTTTTTTTAGCCACCCGAGTGACCTGAACATCCACTTTAGGAACATCCCAAGTAAATGGGGTGTCCTCCAGCAGAAACCTATTTTTCATAGCACTTTAACCCTTTTTTCAGGAAATTCCCACTCCTGTACAATGAGATCCTGAATGTTGGGATGGACAGGAAATCCCACCGGCTTGACCGGACAAAGCCCAGCAAACATAGCATCCTGGACAGAGTGGAGGACCTGTTCCTCCTCTAGACCCATAGTGCTACGGACTGCACTAATGAGTTCAGCCAAATCCTCTGAGGAGAACAGAAATCTGCTAGGGTCAGAGGGCATGGAGGAAGAACCATCATCCCTATTATCCGAGTCTGAGTCTAACTGGCCGTCAGAGTCAGAATGGTCCTGCTTCCGCTTCTTCGGAGAAGGAGGGCCCGGGACCGAGGTGGGAGCAGCCGGAGTCAGGGAAGCTAAAGAGACCGGGATTTTATGCTTCACCATGGAGCGTAATTCCTCTACTAAGGAGGGATGTTCAGCCCGCACCACGCGATCAATACAATCCTGGCATAGTTTCTTGTCCCAAGGGGAAGGAAACTTTTTAGTGCAGACAAGGCACCGCTTCCCACCGGGCTTTTTAATGGCAGGCTTCTCTCCCTATAATAAAGAGAGAGTGTGCCATAATAACCTGCCTGAATCCAGGAACACGGACCCCCCCTACGGCACAGACTTACTGTGGCTGGGGTAGAGCTGGTCTCAGCAGCTAGATCAGCCATCCTGACAGTAGAATCGCTCACCTTAACTGTCGCCTTCAGGCAGCTTAAATGCCTAAGCCTGCCCACCGCTCCAGTGTGCCCCTTCCCCCCACGCAGGGTCCTGGACAGGCCGCAGTACCAGCAGAGGCGTGCCCTGCACGCTGTCCCTACGGATTCCGACCGCCGGAACCGGAAGCGCCGCTCTCCCGGGAGAGCAAGTGACCCGGAAGTGACGCCCGCCGACGTCACATCCGGCTGGCGCGACACTGCACGCGCAGGGAGAAGCCGGCGGGCTCAGGGAGCATAGAGAGGCCGCCGGCGGGGCACCCAAGGCCCGCATCACCTCCATGGAGGCTCTGGAGGACCAGGGAACGGTCCTACCGCAAAAAACCCGCGGCAGGAGCAGCAGGAGGAGGGAGCCTCAGCACCGACCAACGCTGCCTGGCAACAAAAATCTCATACAGGTATGCTGCAGTTGCCGGCCCCACAGCACAGGAGAAAAACCTCTCCATGCCCCATGGGGACAGGAAAGACACTGGCTAATGGGAGGTGGGAGGGGCCTTTTAACCTCTCTTGTGTTTCCTGTCCCTATTAGGGCGTGGCGAGGCAACCTCCTATGCTGTCGTGGAAGGTGACTAGAGAAAAAAAAACGCTTTTCTTTGATCACATAAAAACCCTTTAAATACAGACATTTTGGTGACTTCTTTAAAAGTTTAATGTGGAAATGAACATGCCACCTGAAGAATTGAATTATCGGGCTATGAACTGCTTCCATCTACTTAAAGCATCCCTCCAACTTTGGGTTCAAAGTAATCATAGTTTCCCCATATAATCACCCTTTCCTGGTACTTCCCTTCTGCCTCTTGTTGTCTCGCCCATGCGTTCTTCAAGCTTTTATGATGACCACCGCAGTGACATGTAGAGTACAGTACAAAAGTCTAAATCATACCTACATAATAGTGGCCATGATAGAAGCAAGAGGAATGGAGGCCAATCTGAGCAGGAGAAGCCACCAGGTAGGGGACTATACATGAGAAGTGTATGGTCTCTCCAGTGCCAGGTGGAGGGGCACTTTAATCAATGATTCGGCTAGCAGGTGAAATGTAGTTTTACACTTAGCAGACTGATTCAGACACTTCTGTGCCAGTTTTGTTCATTTTAATGGAGGTTGCAGAAATCCATACACATGCCGCAGAAACAATTCAACTCCAGTGCGTCAAATGTATATTTAGTCACTAAAATGTCTGCAAAAAGTCTGCTGCATGTTAACTAACCCTAGTGGAGGAGCAGCACCATCCACATCTCAGCCCATCAGCCCCTCAGTGTGCCTTTTCATTATAGCCAATTGACTAGGCAGACATAGGGCATGACCTTCTGAACTATGAGCTGTTTAGTGGGTGCAGTCAGCAAAAGTTGACAAAAATTGCAATGAAGTTAAACATTTAATGTCAGAAGTGCAAGTGAAATAAAGACAATAAGAGAAATGTCATGCTTACCATGAAGTGGTCTTAAATCCATATAGAGAGTCAGCAATGGCTGTGATAAGGTGCTGGCCTGGAGAAAACAGATTAGAAACTCAGAAGGTAACTACAGGGCTGGGGCTGAAGAGTATAGTAACAATGTGATGGGGGGAGATCACAATTGATGCTGTGCAGAAAAGGTGTACGGTTGTAAGGGACTAGAATTAGAGGATACAAGAAGAAAGTTTTACCACCACCCTGCAGTCTGCTGAGGAGCCTCAGAGGAGACTACCTGTACATTAAAAATTCAACAGCACCAAAATCATTGCCGTGTCCAAATCCAATACGTATCATCTTAAATGGAATCTGTCACCAGGTTTTTGCTATGTTACTGGAGAACACCATAATGTAGGAACTGGGACCTGAATTACAGTAATGTGTTATTTACTTGTCTGCCTAGTTGTTTCAATACAGTGTTTTATCAGCAGGAGATTATCACTACAACCAACCTCGTAGATTTTAGACTAACCCTACCACAAGCACTGATTATCAGCTCTCTCCCGCTATACAAAGTAGACAGAAAGCTGTGGTGTAAGCTTCATTATAAACAGCTCTACATCTGAGCTCTGAAAGATCTGCAACAAAGCAACATGTGACTATCATAACTAATGTACCCAGTAAACTACAGTGATACATGGCTGAAATCAGGATCTCTGTCCTCATATGATGCTACTGTCAGATGACATCGCAAAATCCTGCGGACAGATTCCCTTTAAAGGATTAGACTGCAAGTTATCCCCTATACATAAGACAAAGGATAACCTTCTGAATACTGGGGTATAGAATCTGGGAACCAATCTCTGCACATGCCGACCTCAGCTCTATTCATTATCTATAAGATTATTGGAATAAACAGCACAACGCTCTGCTATTTCCAGAAGCTCCATAGGTAATGAATGGAATGGAGGTCAGGCATGCGCAGAGCCCTGTTCCTGGGATCCTTGAGAATCCAGTTCTGAAAGTTATCTGACGTCTTATGGATAAGGAATAAATTACTATGTTGGAGAAAATCCATTCAAAATACTTAATAGCACAAAAATCCCCTGTCCCTGATAACATAACAGCATGCTGCAGAGGGATGAATGAGGGTATGGGAGAAGCTATCATTCCACTGTAAACTCCAGTGTAATACGTATGCTGCTCAATGACTAAAGACTCGCCTCAATATATGCAGAATACTAAGAGATAATTAAAAGCCCACCTGAGTGTTGCTGCATGTGGTCGAATCTCCGGCTCCAGTCTATCTTCACTAGTACATCTGAACCTGGCTCCAAAGCAGATAACACAAAATGTACAGCTTCTGGGCCTTGTCGGGTGACACGAAGTACTGGGACTTCTCCGATAAATCCCCTATCATCAGGCTGGTAATATGTAAAAGTATGTGTGATAAAATACATTATATACATTGCAATCAATTACTCAAAGTGCAAAGGCCTCCATACAGAGACTAAAGTTGGAAAAACCCACCAATATTAGTAGGATCCCCTAAAGATAAGCCCCAGTGGAGTCTGGTAGCTGCACGCTCACAAAAAACTCAGGAGTAAACTAACTATCTAATTCGTAAGATGGCCTTAAAGGGTACATGTCATCAAACTGACCAATAATTTATTCTACAATTGGAGGACATTTTAACTCTCATTCTTGTGGACCACTCACATGTACAACATAGTAAGCCATTTATTCAAATTCACTCGATGGGTGCCCGATGCTGTTACATCGGGAGGGCAGTGACATCATAATGGGGGTGGGATCTGTGGCGCTGGCAGTCTCTCCCCAATGCGCTCTCTCATCCCCCTGTGCGGTCATCTCCCCTCTGTGCTCTCTCCTTTGACCTGTCTCTCCCCCCCCGTCCCACCATGTGCTGTCTTCTCCCCTCTATGCTGTCTTCTCCACTCTGTATCCTCTCCTTTGACGAGTCTTCCCCTGTGCACTGTCTCTGCTCCCCCCCACGTGCACTCTCCCTACTGTGTGCCGTCTTCTCCCCTCATGTGCTCTCTTCTTTGAGCTGTATCCCCACTGTGCATGCTCTCTCTGGCCCTCGCGCTTCATCTATCCCCCCATGGTGTACAAAGATGTCGGCAGTGTAAGTGGGTATGTGCAGGCACACTTACTCAGGCGGCAATGTAGATGGCGGCGGCACCACTGGCGGTACTGTGCAGTGTGACAGTAACGCAAGTGGGTGCTATGTTTGCACACCCATCACTTGGGTGTCCAAATATGGCTGAGGCCGCAGGCCCGTGATAGGAGGATGACCTGACACCGAAAGTGACAGATGGGACAGCGCAACTATGCAAGTAGATGTATGACCAGACGGACCCCAGCAATCTGACCTCCAAGGTACCTCATTTCAAGAAAGATTGGACCCATCATAAACAGTGATTGCCCAACAATGCTCTCTAGGTTAGGCCACGTTATAGGCCACACAATTGTTGTGTGTATTGTAGAGATGTCCTCACTTGTATGTAATATTTTATTTTTACCTGTCCACCGCCTTCAGGGAACAGAACAGTGTCCTTCAATATAACGTCGTATCCAGGCAGCGTCTCCTTCTTTCCTCCATTCTCAGTCTTCAGCTGAGCAGGATTGCAGGATATCACTTCTGTCAGTAGCTGACAAAGAAAAGGAAATGTTTACCCCATGGAGGAGCAGGTTTCCAGCTATACACAATGTACCACCAGGATGATGGCTCCATATCTCTGCAGTCAGTACTCAAAAGAAAGTATCATCCAGAGCAACAAGCTGTGAAATATTTTATATGTTTACAACAACGGCAAAATAAAACTGGAATAGAACTATAGCAATACAATATTAAAAGCTGTCAACACTATATGATCATGGCTATTTGTATGTTGTGGAGAGGTAAAGGAAATCTGGTACCAGGTTAATGCTTCCTAATATGAGCACATCTTAAAATAAGGACAAAGACCCTGATTCCAGTAGTAGGCCACTCCAGTAGATGATAAACAGATTACGGCAAATCTAATATATAATCACCAATAATATGTGTCACAGACTTCCGACGCTTATGTCGCTATCCCACAATGCACCGTGGAACCATTGTGGGATAGCGACACAGGCGACAGAAGTCTAAGTGACACAAACGCCACCGCTACCGTGCCACGGCTCATCACCTGCTGCACAGAGGTCAGCGGCGACACAGCCATAAGATGAGCGTCGCGAGACGCTCAACTCACGGCTGCTAGCAGCTGAAATGCCCCGACTGCCATATTGGAACATTCAAGTTCCGATATGGCGGCCGGGAATCAAATCCACAGCCAAAGCGCGTCACGCGCCAACAGCGCTGATTGGTCGCTGTCGACCAACCAGCGCTCTTGGCAAGTGATTTAAATCGCGCTTCACTGATTGGTCGCAGGATGAGCCAAGGCGCGAACAGCTTCAGTGGTTAGCACTGTATGGTGGCGCAGTGGTTAGCACTGTATGCTTCCTCAGTGGTTAGCACTGTATAGGGTGGCTCAGTGGTTAGCACTGTATAGGGTGGCTCAGTGGTTAGCACTGTATAGGGTGGCTCAGTGATTAGCACTGTACAGTTGTGGCCAAAAGTATTGACACCCCTGCAATTGTGTCAGATAATACACAGTTTCTTACTGAAAATGATTGCAATCACAGATTCTTTGGTATTATTATCTTCATTTAATTTGTCTTCAATGAAAAAAACACAAAAAGAATTGTCCTAAAGCCAAATTGGATATAATTCCACACCAAGCATAAAAAAGGGGGTGGACAAAAGTATTGTCACTGTTAGAAAAATCATGTGATGCTTCTCTAAATTTGTGTAATTAACAGCACCTGTAACTTACCTGTGGCACCTAACAGGTGTTGACAATAACTAAATCACACTTGCAGCCAGTTGACATGGATTAAAGTTGACTCAACCTCTGTCCTGTGTCCTTGTGTGTACCACATTGAGCATGAAGAAAAGAAAGAAGACCAATGAACTGTCTGAGGACTTGAGAAACCAAATTGTGAGGAAGCATGAGCAATCTCAAGGCTACAAGTCCATCTCCAAAGACCTGAATGTTCCTGTGTCTAACATGCGCAGTGTTATCAAGAAGTTTAAAGCCCATGGCACTGTGGCTAACCTCCCTAGATGTGGACAAAAAAGAAAAATTGACGAGAGATTTCAGCGCAAGATTGTGTGGATGGTGGATAAAGAACCTCGAGAACCTAGTACTCCTATGGGTCCGGATTGCACTGGATGGCAGTGTTTTGCCTTCTTGTTTTATGCTGTCCAGGAGGATCCGGCAGCTTTCGTTTCTTGTCCACTGACACAAAATCGGAACAAGCAGCATTTTTGTGGCCGAGGCCAAAACCGCACAAAATCGGATGCTCCCGGATCCGGCGAGAAAAAAAATCGGATTTGGGAGTCGGACGCCGGGTGCTGGAGTTTTGCAGCGAGCGCTGCTAAACTTCAGCACCATCAGCTGTCCCCTGCTGTAATTTCAGGACAGCGGCTAGCTCCCCGCTAGCCGCGATCTTGAAACTCCAGCAGCTGCGGCTGCTATCAGCTGCATCCGGCTGCAAACCGGACCAGAGGACATATTTGCGCTCCGGTTCTTTTTGCAAATCAGGTCCGGGGCTGTCAGGTTTACACCAGACAGCTCCGGACCTGATCATGCCGCCGTGTGAAGGGGGCTTTACAGGGACACCTTTAACTAGGTTCCCTCGAAACTGTCACTTGAATATTAATTTCATAAAAAATTGTAAACATATAAATAGGAAATGTTGTACTGTATTCATGCAAAGAAATTTGAGTATTTTTGGGCATAGGTATTTACCATACATCAATAGACATAGAGAAATACTCTATTTTCCCAAAGATCTAAAAGCTGAAAACAAAAATTGAACCCCCTTATCGTTTTCTCCTAACATCATGTGTCAGGGGGAATTAGGAGGCTCCCATACACTTTAAATAGTCTGTCATTCCCAACAAAACCTACCTAAGGAGCGTAGCCACCTTAAAAGCTTTCCACGTTCCCAATAAAAGATTAGAATAATTGAACATTTCTACCTTTTGTCTGTTAAATTTATTGGACTATTGGAGATTTCTTGGCTTACAACTATTGTATTCTTCTTTATACATAGCCCGATAAAATCACATCATTGTTACATTGTATACAGCCTGTGAAAATGGCTACATGTCAAATGCAAAAATCTGCGGAACTACTGAAACACATTCAGTATAAAAGTGGCATGTTGTGTAACATGGTGTGAACAAAAGCCTTACAGTAGCCATACGCATTAGGTCTAAGTTGATGAAAACTGATCATTTCAATTGAAACCAATGATCTTTGGCTGGAGTGATAAAACAACGGATTATTTGTATTCACCGACAAATTTAATTTAAAACATTATCTGGGCATGTTATTGTTATTATTAGTTATAGAGCACTATTGCTGTACATGAGAAAGGGTTACGTACAAACAAGTTAAAAATACAATGAACAAACTATCAGTGACAGACTGATACAGAGGGAAGAGAAGACCCTTCCCTTGCGGGCTTACATTCTACAGGGCGGTGGGGAGAGAGACAGTAGGTTGGTGGTGGAGCGCCAGGTCCGATGGTGGTGGAGCGCCGGGTCCAGTGGTGGTGGAGGCCGCGCGCGCGTCCAGTGGTGGCGGAGCGCCGGGTCCAGTGGGGGGTCGGCGGAGCGCCGGGTCCAGTGGTGGCGGAGCGCGGTCCAGTGGTGGCGGAGCGCCGGGTCCAGTGGTGGCGGAGCGCCGGGTCCAGTGGTGGCGGAGCGCCGGGTCCAGTGGTGGTGAGGTGGCACTGTGGTCATTGCAGGCTGTAGGCTCCACTGAAGAGATGGGTTTTCAGGTTCCGCTTGAAGGTTCCGAGTGTGGAGGACAGTCGGACGTTTTGGGGGGCACAATTCATGAGAATGGGGGAAGCTCGAGCGAAGTCTTGCAGGCGGTTAGACGAGGAACGCACTTGTGTGGAGGAAAGGAGAAGGTCTTGGGAGGATCGAAGATTACGAGTTGGATGATATCGAGAGATTAGTTCAGAGATATATTGGGGGGGGGGGGACACATTGTTGACGGCTTTGTAAATCAGTGTTAGTAGTTTGAATTGGATACGCTGGGGAATTGGGAGCCAGTGGAGGAATTTGCCGAAGAGAGAAGTGAAGGAGCAGCGAGGAGAGAAGTGGATTAGCTGAGCAGCAGAGTTAAGGTCAGATTGGAGAGTGTTGGCTGGGAGGCCACAGAGGAGGAGGTTGCAGTAGTCGAGACGGAAGATGATGACGGCATTCACTAGTAGTTTAGTAGATTGAGGGTTGAGGGTGGGACGGATTCTGGAGCAGACAGGAGGTGGCAAGGGCTTGGATGTGTGGTTTGAAGGACAGGGCAGAGTCAAAGGTTACTCTGAGGCAGCAGTCTTCAGGTACAGAGCAAATTGTGATGTAATTTATTGTGATAGATAGATCTGGTAAGGAAGGTGTGTGAGATGGAGGGAAGATGATGAGTTCGCTTTTGTCTACATTAAGTTTTAGGAAGCGAGAGGAGATGGAGGAGGATATGGCCTATAGTCACTCAGGGATTTTGGACAAGAGAGGTGACATCTGGGCCAGAGAGATAGATCTGAGTGTCATCAGCGTACAGGTGATACTGGAATCCATGGGACTTTATTAGTTGTCTCAGACCAAGGGTATAGATTGAAAAAAGGAGAGGCCCCAAGATAGAGCCTTGAGGGACCCCAACAGAGAGGGGATGGGGCGAGGAGGTCGTGTTAGAGTGGGAGACACTAAATATGCGGTTGGAATGGTAGGAGGAGATCCAGGAGAGGGCAAGGTCAGTGATACCAATGGAAGAGAGGATCTGTAATAGGAGGCAGTGGTCGACTGTGTCGAATGCACAGGACAGGTCTAGAAGGAGGAGGACGGAGAAATGTCTGTTAGTTTTGGCCAAGAGTAAGTCGTTAGTAATTTTGGTCACGGCAGTTTCAGTGGAGTGGTAGGGGTGGAAACCGGATTGAAGGTTGCCAAAGAGAGAGTTGAATGAGTGGTGGGATGAGAGTACAGTGTGGACATGCTTTTCGAGAAGTTTGGAAGCGAACGGGAGCAGGGATATGGTCCGGGAGCTGGATGTAGAAGTGGGGTTGAGGGATGGCTTCTTTAAGATAGGTGTAATTGTTGCAGGTTTGAAAGCAGAAGGAAAGGTACCAGAAGTCAGTGATAGGTTGAAGAGGTGGGTTAGGGCTGGGATAAGTGTTGTGGTGAGGTTTGGGAGGAAGTCAGATGGGATAGGGTCCAGTGCACAAGTGGTGAGGTGTGATCTGGAGAGGAGGTGTGCAAGTTCTTCTTCAGTGATGGAGGGAAGGCATGTTAGTGGGGGAGGGGAATGGTCTGGTATACATGCGGGTTGTGGTGGTTGGGCAGCAAAGACTTGTCTGATCTGATCAATCTTGCTGGTGAAGTGTGTTGCAAAGTCTTCAGCAGAGATATGAGAAGTAGGGGGGTAGTGGGGGCAGAGGAGGGAGTTAAATGTGTTGAATAGTTGCCTAGGGTTGTGGGTCAAAGAGGATAATGAAGCAATTCTGTTTAGTGGTGGTGAGTGCTGACTTGAATTTGAGAAGTGTTTGTTTGAAAGCTGTGTAGTCTTCTTGTGAATGTGTTTTCTTCCATAGCCGCAGCTTTTTAGTGGTGTCTATGTGCCATGGCTCTCTGTTGTTTTGTCGTGTTCTGCCATGAACGAGAGGGGCAGCTGCATCAATAGATGATGCGAGTGTCGAGTTGTAGAAAGCTGTGGCATTATCTGTGTCATGGAGTGAGGATATGGATGAAAGCGGTAAAAAGGAGATTTTTGTGTACTCACCGTAAAATCCTTTTCTCTTAGCCTCTAATTGGGTGACACAGACCGTGGGTGTTATGCTGCTGTCCACTAGGAGGCGACACTAGGCAGAATCTGCAAAAGAGTTAAATGACTCCTCCTCTGCAGCATTACACCCCGGAACAGGAAGTGATTCTCCAGTTTTGTGCTAAAGCAGTAGGAGAGTTAACAGATAACAGTGACACAGGAAGTATACGCAGGCGTCCTGTGTAAACAAATATACTTAACAAGGTAATAACAGTGTAACAAGGCCTGAAAACAAACAGGCACGTGAGTAAACAGTTAAGAGTTTGCAGAGTAATACTAGTACCACAAGGCCTGTAACTAGGCAGGCGCATGTGGAAAACAGTGAAGAGTTAACGAAGTAATAATCGTATAACAAGGCCTGTAACTAAACAGGCTCACAGTACTACAAGGCCTGGAAATAAACAGGCACAAGTTTAAACAGTCAACAGAGTGATAATAGGCAAACATGTTAACCATGTAACAGCTGAGAAGCTATGTGAACTGTAGAAAAGGCCCACAAGGGCAACGGGGTGGGTGCTGTGTCCCCCAATTAGAGGCTAAGAGAAAAGGATTTTACGGTGAGTACACAAAAATCTCCTTTTCTCCTTCGCCTCATTGGGGGACACAGACCGTGGGACGTCCCAAAGCTGTCCCTGGGTGGGAAGAACAATGGAACTAGTGACACTGAGCATGGTCAGTGAAGAACTATGCACCGACAGGCGGGCTGCTGCCGTCTGGAGGGCACGTGTACCCAGACCTGCGTTTGTCGAGGACTGAGTGTAAGCACTATAGTGGCTTGGGTTTGGGTGTAGGCTGACCTTTTGGCTGCCTATACACTTTTTGCGCCGATACCTCTTACCAAACTGTCCAGGAGGCTTCCACGGCCGTACTAGAATGTGCCGTGACCTGCCGGAAGGGATGAGTCCTTGAAGGTATAAGCGTCTTGGATGGTTAGAGGGATCCACCTGGTTAGGGAAGCCTTAGAGGCTGACGTGTCTTTATGTCTGCCCATTGGAAGAAGGATAAAGGGGAATCCGACCTCTTAGATGGGCGCTGTCTTGGATACCTAGACGTGTAGGGCCCTGACAAGGTCCCGCATATGTAGGTCCTTCACGACCGGACGGACTGGAGTCGGGCGCAGCGATGGCACAGAGATGTCTTCATGTAGGTGGAAGGAGTAAACCTACCTTCGAAGAAGAATGGAACCAGCCATAGGACAATCTTGTCCAGATGGAAGACTAGAAAAAGATGGATTACATGAGACCGCTGCAAGTACTGTTACTTCTGCAGAGACAAATAAATGCCACCGAACCATACTACTATTTGGATGAGGATGCTAAAGGTAACATCCCATCGATGCTGAAGAGGTGGTTCTTGTAGTGCCGTGATGACCAAGTTCAGGTCCCCACGGGTGTAATCTTGTTGTATGGATACCTTAAATAGCAGACCCTCCGAAAGAAGGATTTCATGGAAGTCTGGTGGCAAGACGTGTTTGCAAGAGGGTGAAAAACAGCTGAAAACCTGCTGTGTAAGAGACCCTAAGGACAGACCTGGTCTAGGTCTGAGTGGAAGAAAAGGAGAGTCCCTGGCATGAAGTAGGGCTAAGGGGAATTACCTCTAGAGGTGCCCCAAGCAAAAAAACAAAACGATTACCCATGTGTGATGGGATCTTGCTGATAAAGCTGGTGTCCTTTCTGTGACTACGGTCGTTACAATATCCTGGAAAAAAAACAAAAAACCTTGGTTAAATTCTAGGTGTCAAAGGCTAAGCCATTAACCTCGGACGTGAGGAATTCTGAGGGAGAACTGGCCGTGATCGAGCAGGTCTGGACTGTCTGTGAGACGTCCTGGTACTGCTGCTATAAATTGGACGAGTCTACGCACCAAGCGCGTGTGGGTCAGTCTGAGACCGCGAAGATGATCCCACAATATCCTCGTTTGATATTCCAGACTGTCCGTTAGTGGTGAAAAAATATAGGAGAGACGGATACCGGTCCAGGCTTGGACTAGTGCGTCTGTGCCACTGACTGTGGATCCTGAGACCAGGCCAGGAAGGCCAGGACCGTGGCATTGAGGCGTGACTCCGTCAGGTCCATATCTGTGGTTTCCTGGCGTTGGCGTTTCGACGGAGGACTTCTAGATGAAGGGACCAGTCCCCTGAGTCCATCCCTTGGTGGATTAGGAAATCCGCCTGCCAGATGTGTACACCTGGTATGAGAACAGCTGGCAGTATAGTGTTCCAGGATTCCACCTAGTGAAGGATGTGGCGAACTTGTCATTGCTTAGAGACTGCGGGTTCCCCCCTGGTGGTTGACATATGCCACAGTTGTGGCATTGTCTGACTGTATCCTGACATGTTCGAAGGCCAGAAGGTAACTGAAAGATTTCAGTACTAGAGATACTGCACGAATGTTCGTAGATTGAGGGGCATCTTCGAGACAGGGCAAGACTACTGCCCTGTGCATTGTGATGGGGGCACATCGACACTCCATCCTGTTTTCGTGCAACTCCTGAGCATGGACAACTGCAAAGGCCGGCGACTCAGCCGAGCCAATGGAACTGACTTCCAAGCTGCTACTACTCTGTCTAGGACTCTTATAGCAGTTGTGAAGAATTGAGGAGACCTCTGACGGAGGTTGCTGATTCCAAGCCGAAGAATCCGTGCCTTGTCTGGGGAATTTTGGCTAGAGCTGTGGAGGTGTTGCAACTAAAGGCCGCTATTTTCATGCGATGATGTGCGTCCAATATGGCTGACACTCCATACATGATGCTGCAGTATGTGGCCGTCAGGAGCAGGGACTCCTGGAATGTGTGTGCTGTGCTGCAGCATGTGCCTTGCAATTGCGGAAGACCTGTGGAGGTTGATCCTACAGAGTCTTCTTAACGAGCCCGGTGCAAATGCCACTGTTCGCAGACCTTGAAAGTCATGCATTGATAAAAGGGTCCTCCAGAAATGGGAGACTGCTGAATTGTAGTATAGACATTGCCAACTTCAGGCTGGGAAAAAGCTTTGTAGTCTTTGCGCTTCAGTCCCTTTTTAGCCTCGCGCCCACTCCCTGTGCTGACGCTTCGGGGGCTCCGATGTAAAGCGGGCAGAGGGCGGGCGGTTGAGCCAGTGATGTCACGGCTAGGCCGAAGCCAGGGCCTCGTGAAAATCGCGGGGCCCAGGAACGACAGAGGCCCGGCGCGGAGGTCCGGAGGGAGCCGGAAGTCAGGAGCAGCGCTGGCTGAAACCGGAGGCTGCGCCCACAATAGTGCATCGCCGGTGTGCTGCGCTGCATACAGCGAGCGCTATCCCACCTGAGTATTCTCTTTTTGACTCCTGAGTCGAGAAAAGACAGATTGCGTGAAGAATGTTCGGGCCACGTTCATACGGGGTCCAGAAGGGCCCATCCATTGGGTTAATGCGGTCGGGGGTCTGCGAGGTCCTGCTTTGAAGCGGGCTGTTCAGAGCGCTCGCACGTGTCATCCCAACCCAAGTACCTAATATAGGTATAGTGAGGAGATTGGCAACAGGGCTCGCATTCCTCTTTCTGCGACCCAGAGTTTCGTTGATGTAGTTTGGGGACGGAGGCCAGCCAGGCCTTGTACCGTCGCAGCTTCAACCCGAGCCCCCAACAGTGGGGAGTCGAGGAAGAAGTATGGTGTATAGCAATCTCGGCTACAACCCAGCGCCTCCAACAGTGGGGCGCTGAGGAGGGAGTATGCTATGGGTCTTAGGTCCCAGAGACCCGTAGCAAAATTACTCGTGCAGTTGCGGATCCGAGGTATATAAGCCTGCGTCTTGTGAGACTTGACTGTCATCACCGCCAACCAGAACTCCAGCTGTGAGATTTGGAGAGGATTGGCAAACGGACCTGGGATCCTTGCGGTTGTCAGGTAATTGTAGATTACATCAACTTCAACTGGGCTCTCCAACAATGGAGGGCCGAGGAAGAAACCTGCGAGTTAAACTAGTAGTAATTCCACCACAACCAAGTTCTCTCAACTGTGTGGGGGCCAGGGAAGGGGTATGATGGCGAGTATTTGAGGTTTGAAGATCAACAGGGCTCCGCCAACGTTGATGGACCGATTAAAAAAAAGGCATGTCGGTATATCCCTTAAACCTAGCTGCCCCCCCCCGGGTAAGCTATCAGGTCGAATAGGTGTAACCACATGTACTTGTATCTGGCACGGTGGTAGGAACAACTGCTATTGGTCCGTGCGCTGGGCAGAGGGACTCTGCCTGTACTGCTCTGGGAATAGGCAGTATTCCTCGTAGTATAATATTACTCTATACCCGGTGTAGCATTACATGTTCCATGCATGGTGTAAGGGGAGGGGGGGGAAGGAGGACAGGTCGCAGCAGGCTGTATCATGCTAGCTGCCCTTCAGTAACCGTCGGAGGCCGCAGCACAGCTTTGTGCCAATGGGTCCCCGTGTACACCGCACTGGCTGTAATGTTGGACAAGGATCCTAAGATGAATCCCTATGTTCCTCTTATCTCCTGCAGGCAGGATAGGGACAAAGGGATGCCGCAGTAGTGGCAAGCATGAGCCTGCTGCCATCTGCCTCTTAGTGGGTGCTCCTGCAGATATTCCGCCCAGTACTGAGCCCTAGGAGCAACCCTAATGTTTTTATGGTTTTGCCCATACATCGGACTTCTTAGCCATGCCTGCTATGATGGCTTGGTTGGCCCGTGCCCCCTAATGCCTCAGCGCTGTTCGCCGCTGTTATATAGCGGTGTCAGCGCCGGGGCTGTAATGGCGGCGATGTAATGAAGGGGGGCGGAGCCAGCACGAGAGCGCGCAGAGAAGCTGAAGGCGCCTTTTTCAGCCCCGTTCCGCCTCCCGTGCTGACGCTGCGAGGCTCTGACGTCAGGCGGGGGGCGGGCGGTTGGGCGGGGAAAAGGGGTGGTGACGTCTGGCTAGGCCGAAGCCGGGGCCTCGCGTGAATCGCGGGCCCGGGAACGGCGGAGGTCCGGCGCGGAGGTCCGCGGCCGGAACCTGAGGCAACGCTGGCAGGCACCGGAGGCTGCACCCACGAAAGGGCAGACGCCCCGTTGGGATCCAGAGCACGCTGAGTGATCCACCGCTGCTGTGCTCCCCTCCAGAGGAACGGGTGCAGCCTGGATAGTATGGAGCCCGGAGTACGGGGGTGCCCGCTTCCTAGAGACCCTCGTAGTTGCTCGCTGCTTGCAGGAGCACAGGATCTGTGGTCCTGGCAATGGCTACCGATGCCTCAAAATGCGTTCCCCCAGCCCCATGAGGAGCACACAGCAAGCTGGGTGTCCTGGAGTCTGTGCCAATTAGCATTTGGCAGGTTGAGGCTTTGCTGGGGCCCGTGGCCCTCAGAAACACTCAGCAGAGCTGAGGTTTCTGGATCGTGCTGCAGTGACCCTGCAGTATGGTTGTGCCCTACTTGCGGTGTCTCAGCCTAAAAAGCCCCGGAGGGGTGATTAGGGAGGGATGCTGCCGTCCACCGTCAGGGGGCTCCTGTGGAGCCTCTACTTCAACCCAGGGTCTCCAACAGTGGGGAGCTGGGGAAGGGGGGCCATCTTCTCGACCTCAACCGGGCACCCCCAACAGTGGTGGGCCGAGGAGGGAGCGGCATGTGGGGGAAAAAATGTCGACCTCAACCAGGCGCCCCCAACAGTGGGGGGCCGAGGAGGGACCATGCTGGGAGTCTCGTCAGAGACCCACTTTTCTTCTTCTTGAAGGAAAAAATTCAAAAAGGAAGTTTTTTAGGAGCACTAAAAAAATCTGGTGTGTGCCTCCTAGACACTAAGCAAAAACTGGAGAATCACTTCCTGTTCCGGGGTGTAATGCTGCAGAGGAGGAGTCATTTAACTCTTTTGCAGATTCTGCCTAGTGTCGCCTCCTAGTGGACAGCAGCATAACACCCACGGTCTGTGTCCCCCAATGAGGCGAAGGAGAAATGGCATTGGAGAGTGTGTGAGCGTCAAGATGTGTGAGGTTTCTGTGAGGGTGTGCAAGTTGATCGACATGGGTGGCAGGTGAGGAGGACAAGAATGAGAAAGTGAGTAGATGGTGGTGAAAGAGGGGGAGAGGGGAGGTTGTGGGTGTAGTAAGGAAGCAGAGGCAGGTGAAGATGAGGTCTAGTGTATGTCCATCTGTGTGGGTGACTGTGGTGGACCATTGAGAAAAGCCAAAGGATGAAGCTAGTGACAGGAGTTTGGAGGCTGTTGGCTGGTGGGTGTCAATGGGGATGTTGAAGTCACCCATTATGATGGTGGGAATGTTAGCAGAGAGAAAGTATAGAAGCCAGATGGAGAATTGGTAAGAGAAGGCAGTGGTCAGGCCCACGGGTCGATAAATGACGGCCACTTGGAGGTTGGAAGGAGAGTAGATACGGACAGAGTGTGCTTCAAAAGATGAGAGGATAAGGGAGGGAGGAGCAGGAATTGGGTTGAAGGTGCAGTAGCTAGAAAGGAAAAGACCCACTCCTCCACCATGTTTGTTGCCAGTGCGAGGTGTGTGGGAGAAATGAAGCCCGCCGTAACACAGTGCAGCAGGGGAGGCTGTGTCGGAGGGTGTCAGCCATTTTTCTGTGAGGCCCAGGAAGGAGAGTCTGAGAGAAGTAAAGAGGTCATGAACGAAGTGGCATTTATTACAGATGGAATGGGGCATTCCAGAGCGCTTCAGAGAGAGATGGCGGTGGAGAGCGGGTCAGGGGAATGGGTTTTATATTTAAAAGATTGTTGCTGTTTCTTGCAGGTGTGGGGTGATAGGAGGGAGAAATAGTGGAGAATGTTGGCTGTGGAGGTCCTAGATTGGGAGATAGGTCACCAGCTGATAACAGAAGCAAAGAGAGAGCAAGTAGGTGGGAGAATGAGAGCGACTGGCTTGTTTTGGGTTTCTGCGGGAGAGGTGCGAGATTGAGAAGCAGGTCAGCAGAGGAGCTCAGGTGGGGAGTTAAGAGGGATGGGGACATAAATATTTGTGTTGGGAGAGATGGAGTTTGGGGGTAGTGAACGAGGGAAAGGATTAGTGGAGCAATTACTGTTAGGGCATAACTAAGCATGGTTAAAGTGAGAGAGCAAAGTATTAGAGACAGTCAGTAGACGGGTATCGCTGGTACCTTCTGGTTAATCTCTGGAATATCTCTGCAGACCTCTTACTTGAAATCCCACAGGCCTGCCCTAACTAATTTATAACTCATAGGGCCGCTTTACACACACCAACTTCTGTGACCAACTTCTGAACAGATCTCTGGTTGCAGTGAAACCATGGACACATTGTTCCATTTTGTAAACAGCCACACAATGGAACAAAGTGTCCATGATTTCACTGCAACCAGAGATCTGTTCATAAGTTGGACAACTTATGAATTAATGGAATTAACAGATTGCTGGCAATAGAAACATTGAGGGCAAATCAGCAGGAGGGAGAGACACAAGCAGGATGAAAGAATATGGATATTTGTAAGTTAGGGAGCAGATGGGGGAATATTGGATGGAGGGATATGAATTCATACCATAACAGTCATATGAAGGCACATAGAGATGGGATGCAGGAGGGTTTACATACAATGACAGTACAATGAATTCATACCATAATGGTGCCGTCACACGCGGCAATTTGAAGAACGATATTGTTAGCGATCACATGCACGCGCGATCACTGACAATATCGTTCAGATCGCTGGTGAGCTGTCACACAGGCAGACTCACCAGCGATCAACGGACCAAAGACATCGTGGAAACGATTTAAAATATCCTTTCCACGATGTCTTGCTCCCGCTGCCAGGCTGCGGTAAGCGGGAGCAGGCTGGTCTACAAGGTAAATTGCGGGTATCTAGGCAGCGCGCGCTGCCTAGAAACCCGATGTATACCTTGGTTACCAGCCTTCTCCGTTCACAGGCTGGTATCCAAAGTACACAGCGGATAATTAGGGACCCTAATTACTCGCTGTGTACCTTGGATACCAGCCAGTGAGCGGAGGTTGGTAACCAAGGTATACATCGGGTATCTAGGCAGCGCGCGCTGCCTAGTTACCCACAGTTTACCTTGGATACCAGCTCCCAGCGCTTGCAGAGAGGCACTGGGAGCAGGCTTATCGGTCGTCTCCCGGTGTCACACGAAGCGATGCTGCGTGTCCACCGGGCGACCAACGATTGATTTGAGGACAGGACCTAAAATCAAACGATGAACGATCAGCCGACTGATCGTACATCGGTTGTAGTGTCACACGCAACGATGTCGTTTCGACATTGATCAAGCGTTACAGAACATGTGACTTTTGAACGATATCAGCAACGATATCATTACGTGTGACGGTACCTTAACAGTCATATGCAAGGCACATAGAGATGGGATGCAGGTGAATTGACATACAGCAGCAGTACCATGAATTCATACCTGCAATTGCAGAAGATGTATTGTCAGATCAGGACATGACAGCATTGGGAAATGTATATCAGATACTACATTTATGGAATATCTCTGCAGACCACTTATTGAAATCCTACTTTGTGAAATCACACAGGCCAAGGCCACAGATGAGATATTTAGGTCCAATGATCTCCATTGGCAGCACAGAGCTGCTGTTTGATGGAGCCAGTGCACTTTATTGGCCTATGTAACCTCAAGTGTGCATGGAACCAGGGCCATATTTGGAGTTCCTGCTGCCCTAGGCACTTTCAGCGGTCGTGCCCCTTACTGATCAGTCAGACTAAAGGCCCAGTTACACACGCAGATAATTGTGCAGAGATTGTTCGCAGATCTCTGGTTGCAGTGAAATCATGGACACATTGTTACATTTGTACACGGCCACAAAATGGAACAATGTGTCCATGATTTCACTGCAACCAGAGTTGTTTAGCAGCAGCTCCAACAGAGAACAGAGGAAAACTTGGCAGAATGAATGCTCCTGTATATAAAACTAAAAAAGATCGCTGCCAGCCGAACGATAGGACACCTATGTATAGAGTTTGGGGGCTTTAGTCAATTCATTGTTTGGCTGACATTCAGCTTTATTTTTAGGCCAGCACGCTTACCCTATAATATTTTAGGATCAAGTCTGTTAAGTTAAAGATTACAACATCCACATGACTACATCACCATAATCCCCGACAATACAATAATGCATCACCAGAACCAGTCAATACAGTAATACATCCCTAAAACCCACATCAGAACATCACCAAAACCACTGTGAATACAGTAATATCACCAGAACCACTGTCAGTACATCACCAGAACTACGTACATCACCAGAACAGTACATCCCCTATATAAGTGTGTATGCAGATTAATCTGCATTTTGAGGGTGAAAGACTCCTAAAAAATATCAATCTTACCAACAGATTGCCCTTCTTCTCCCAAGACTACCCTCTTATCTGGTGTTATGCAGCATATACCAAGCCAATGTCATTGTAATGTTTCTGACTAAAGAATAACTACCTTATGTAAGCCTTATCCTGTGCCCCTGAATGAATAATTGCCCCTCACTGTGCTTCCTGCACAAATGACCCCACACTGTCTCATTCATAGTATATGGCCTCCACATTTTTCTCCCCTATAAAATATTCCCACTACAATGTCCCTAGTTAAATATGACCGCCACACCACCTCTTCATAAATGAAAACCACCAAACTGTCCTAACCATAATGACTTATACCCACCATACCTTTCTCACTTATGAACTATGACCCATCATCACCTTGCAGTAGTCCCCAATAACCCCATCATCCCCTTGTAACCCCCAATAACCCCATCATCCCCTTGCAGCCCCCCCAATAACCCCATCATCCCATTGCAGCCCCCCCAATAACCCCATCATACCCTTGCAGCCCCCCAATAACCCTATCATACCCTTGCAGCCTCCCAATAACCCCATCATCCTCTTGCAGCCCCCCCAATAACCCCATCATCCTCTTGCAGTCCCCTAATAATACAGCAGAGACCAAGGGGATGTACAAAGCTTCTATCCCCATGGTCCCTGAAGGAGAGCCCAGAGCGCTGCAGCATCATAAGGGAGGGGGGGGGAAACTCAGGTCCCCTGATTTACCCCCCTTACGATGCCGCTGCACTTTGGGCTCTACTTCAGGGACCAAGGGGAAAAAAAGCTTTGTTCGTCCCTTTGCGCGAGTGCAATGCTTGGGGGGAAAAAAAGGGAAAATAAAAAAAAAAAAAAAAAAAAAAAAAAAAAAAAAAAAAAAAATCGCATTGCACGCAGACCAATGTTAAGCAATGCTGCACGGCATATTGGTGCGTTTTTCTTGCGTCGAACACGCATTGCGAGGGCATTGTGAGTACAAACGCAGCATGCTGCGATTGCATGCGTTTTTCACGCGCGAGAGCCCAATGTAAGTCTATGGAAGCGTGAAAAAAACGCACCATTGTAACACACAAGGCGAGTGTCATGCGTGAAAAACGCGCAAAAACAGTTTGGAGCAGTAAGTTGACTCATCAGCTTATCAGGAAGCGCAGCTGCAATTAGGGTTCCATTACAAGCACAAGCCTGATCCTGCATCATGTCCCGGTATATTAATGTTGAGATGTTAATTGTGCTTGTTCAGGACCATCCAGTAATATGGGACAAGCGTGATCCAGCTTAGGCTAGGCTCAGACTTGCACGATTCTAAGTCCCCTGCGTTGTATGCAGAAAACTTAGAATTTTTAGAATCGTGCAAGTGTGACCCTAGCCTTATTAAGGAGCTAATTGACCGTCATTTACTATACAATCAGCAGCTGATTTGATCATAATGATTTGCATAACCTGAAAATTCAGTGAGAGAAAAACGCATTGCTGTCGGATTCAAGATGTGGCCAAAAAAAACGCACTCGCAGGACAATACTCAAAGCACTCGCAGGACTGCCGTGTGACAAAAACGCTCCGTTTTTAACCCTTGTAGTGTGCCTTCAGCCTTATACAGCAACTGGACTACTTGGTTGGAAATATAATGGAGAGGACTAATGCACCAGCTCCTTGCAGGGTGTGAAGATGCTGATAGCATGGAAACTAGAAAGTGCACAATAATGTTACATGGTTTTAAAAGGTCTGCCCAGGCCCTATTCAAGGGTAATATTAGTATTGCACTGAAAAATGACCTGACAGTGTCCCTTTAAGTATCTTTGTGCATTATGAATTCTTTTGGTCTTCTGAGAGGTGAGATTTGATCATCAGAAGTTAAAGGGGAACTCTAGGGAGAGAAAATGTTTTAGTACAGTTCCTGCCATCCTACATGATGAAGCAGAGCCGTACACTGCAGTTCTAATATTTATAGATCTCTTATAAATCAATAAAATCATATCTGCTCCTTTGATCTCCCCCCATCATGTGACAGAGAACTGAGAGCTTCATGCAGGAGCAGAGAACAGGTGGTGTGTCAGGGGTGTGGACCCTGTGAGCTGCAGGTTCATACTACATTCCAGTGAGTGATGATGATGATCCATCAAAAAGTTGAAGGGATAGGAAGATAGCATGCTCCTATGGGGGAGGGGAGACCATGCAGCGCTAAATTGATCAATGTAATGCATTGTCTGTGCTCTTAGCCTCACAAAAACAGTACACATTATACATCATCATACAGCAGAAGATCACAGCGTGTATGTGAATCTGCTTGGTGACATGATTGCTATTTCAAGCCTGGACCCCCCCTGTCACATAGGATGGTTTATCAGGGACAGGATTGCATGTGTGAGCATGGGGCCGGCGGCCATGCCCCATTACACCCCCTCCCTATACAGAAAAGTAAGGGGGCTATAATGTAAGATGATCCTGCAGCTCCCAAGGTCCACGCCCCAGACTCACCTCCCCTTCTCACCAGCAGCATGAGACAGTCAGGCTAAAAATTCTTTGTCCCATGAGGTGGGGGGGGGGGGGTCAGAGCTGAGGAGTAGGTATAATTTTATCAATTTATAAGAGATCTATAGATCCTAGAACTGCAGTGTACAGCTCTGCTTTGTCATGTAGCAGAGCAGGAACTGCACTAAGAAAGTTTTCTCAGGCCCCCGTCACACAACATTTTTGGGGACCCGTGGCTATCCATTTTAAAACTGATAGCCATGGATCTCTTTTGGTCTCCCATGTATCCCTATGGGCACGGATTGGTCCTTAATGGCCATACGTTTGTGTAATTTTTGTCAAGAAATCCGTTTGTGTCTGCTTTTTTTCCGGTACCCAGAATGGGAGATTGCTCCGATTTTGGACTTCTTTTAAAAAAGAGGACACAAACTGATCCAATGCTGTCCACTTCAAAAAATATGGGGGTCTATGGAAATGGATCCGTGAAAAAAAAGGATCCATTTTGCTGTACTAAGAATGCTCAGAAGCAAGGTACAGCTCCTTACATCTCTCACTCTCTCCCTCTCTAAAATTGTAATGCATGCAAATGGACTCCCCCAATATTAGGTGAAAAACAAGGATCCGGGATCATCAGTAGCATCCGTTTGCACAAATCTGTGCCTGTCCATGTGGTCCTTCAAATTAAAGGATCTGCACGGACAGGTAAAAAACATGGTGTGAAGGGGGCCTCACTGGAGTTACCCTTTAAGTTTAAACTATTATGCTCAGTCAGGTCTTTTTTGTAAGACTACAATGGATGACAAGCTTGGCAAAGAGTGTACTGCACGCTCAAAAAGAACTGCCGATAGCATGAGAAATGTTATCCATGTCTGAATACAGTTTTTTGGAGAATCACTGAAGCTGGAATTTTCTTTCTTTTTATATGGATCTTCACATCTGGTCTGACGATTTACGCCTTTAAACTAAACTGAGTGGTGAGCGGGATTCCACCTCCTCCAACCTTTACAATGCATGTGTATGTAATAACGATAAAGGTGATAGCCTGAGAGGGGGCAAATAGTCATCACAGAAGCCCCTCACAATACACTCACCTCTGTAGCATAGCTGTCCTTCTGACAAAAGAAAGCCATGGTGTGTCCCCAAGGAGAATCTCTGATACTGTGCCAGGACAATAACACAGGTGCTGCAGCGGCTCACTGTGAAGAGACATCAACAAAATGCAGATTATGTAGCTCCATGGAAGGGTGAAGGAGCAAAGAACAAAAAAAAAATCAGCAGTGAGTACATTCACACTGTCTATTTCTCCAATATTTAAGGAACGTGTCCAATATACACCCCAACTTCCAGATGGAGGCAAACCAAGATGTAAAACACAAGAACTCTTCTCCATCCCACAGGATCCAGTAGAAATTATATCTGTTGAAACAGATACTTTACATAGAAGTCTATAGGGGACTGATGCCACTGTTATGGTGCCGTCACACGCAGTGATGCGATGAACGATATTGTTAGCGATCACATGCACGCGCGATCACTAACAATATCGTTCAGATCGCTGGTGAGCTGTCACACAGGCAGACTCACCAGCGATCAATGGACCAGAGACATCGTGGAAACAATTTAAATATCGTTTGCACAATGTCTTGCTCCCGCTGCCAGCCTGCGGTAAACATCAGCAGGCTGGTCTCCAAGGTAAACTGCAGGTATCTAGGCAGCGTGTGCTGCCTAGATACCCGATGTATACCTTGGTTACCAGCCTTCTCCACTCACCGGCTGGTATCTAAGGTACACAGCGGGTAACTGACCCTAGTTACCTGCTGTGTACCTTGGATACCAGCCAGTGAGCGGTAGAAGGCTGGTAACCAAGGTATATATCGGGTATCTAGGCAGCGCACGCAGAGAGGCGCTGGGAGCTGGTTTATCGGTCGTCTCCCGGTGTCACACACAGAGATGCTGCGTGTCCACCGGGCGACCAACGATTGATTTGAGGACAGGACCTGAAATCAAACGATGAACGATCAGCCGACTGATCATTCATCGTCTGTAGTGTCACACGCAACTATGTCGTTTCGACATCGTTCAAGCGTCACAGAACACGTAACTTTTGAAAAATATCGCCAACGATATCGTTACGTGTGACGGTACCTTTAGACATCTATCACAGCCTCCATCTAAGGCAGGGGTCTCAAACTCCAGGCCTCGAGGGCCACACACAGTCCAGATATTCAGGATTTCCTTACAGTTCGACAGTTGGTAATTTGATTGCAAACTGTCAAATGGAAATCCTGAAAACCTGGAGTGTGTGTGTGGCCCTCGAGGCCTGGTGTTTGAGACTCCTGATTTAAGGCCTCTTTCACATCAGCGTTTTTCGCTGATTGCGGCAGATCCGGCAGATTTACCGCTTCTGCCACCTAACGGTCGCACTTGCGGTGCCGAACCGGCAAGTCCCATGCATTGCCTGTGGGGCTTGCGGTCCGATGCGGCAAGTGCGGTTCTGCCGGATGTGGCAGATCCGGCACTTGTGGCCGCGAAAAAAAAACACTGCTTACCACGGTTTTTTCACGGCCGCAACTGCTGGATCGCGGGAATATTGCACTTGCCGCACCTGCCACAAGCCCCATAGACAATGCATGGGGCTTGCCGCAAGTGCGACCTTTAGGCGTCAGATGCGGTAAATCTGCCGGATCTGCCGCAATCAGTGATAAATGGAACCTCTCAGCTGATTCATACCACCCAATCATGAGCATTGTGAATAGGAGCCTGCTAACAAATGCAGCCAGATAGATTTCTTTTCTGGCCGAGGACCCCGGGTGGCATCTGAAAACACCACACAAGATGAGCGACAGGTGTTTTCTATAGGGAGAGACTTGTCAATCGCCTTTAGCAGCAGATCTTCAAAACTAACTATGGTTTCTCTGAAATGCCGGAGTAAGGGTACTTTCACATCAGCGTTTTTTTTTAAAATCGCGGCAGATGCGGTTTTTTCACCGCATAACCGCTGCACTTGCGGCACAGTTGCGGCAAGCCCCATACAATGTATATGCGAGCTTGCGGCACCTGCCGCAAGTGCCAAAACCGCACTTGCCGCAAGCCCGCATCTACATTGTATGGGGCTTGCCGCAACTGTGCCGCAAGTGCAGCAATTATGCGGTAATCGCGGCAGATGCGTTTTTTTCACCGCATCTGCCGCAATTTAAAAAAACGCTGATGTGAAAGTACCCTAATATAGAGAAAAATATATCTGGATGCAATTGTGCTGCTGACTCTAATTTACGCTTCCTGCAGATTAAGCCCTGTGACTCAGCTGACAGGTTCACTTTAATATAGCATTACTGTATCCAACTTTTCTATGGCTGTGAATGGCAAACATCGCCAGTCAGCGGCAAGAAAGTATTCAGAAAACGAATTACAGTCTGGCTTTACAGATCATTCAGCAGCAATGAAAAGATGGGCGACAGATTGCCTGCAGGCTGAAACGACAGCTATCTATACCTAGTTTATCCCAGAAAAAAAATGTTAATAATAATAATTAAGAGTTATCCAAGTTTTATTTTTAAAAATCTTTTTATAATGGATATAAAGCAAGAGCCAAATACAACTAATTAAATAAGAAATAATCAAATAAGATGGCCATCTGACACACATATATAACCTCTATGTTTAAGCACCAGGAACTTTATAATAATGATGATGATCTATTCTACTTGATCTACAGTCCATTTGGACGCTGCAGTTTCCTCTCTGTCTCCCTCCCCCTCTACTATTGACGCTGAGCTTCATATATACTAGTGCAGGGGTAGGGCACTTCAGGTTTCGAGAGCCACCAACAGGTCATGTTTTCAAGATTTCCTAGTATTGCACAAGTGATAATTGAATCACCTGTACTAGTGATGATGATGATTTGAACCCCCAGCGCAATACTAAGGCCGGCGTCACACTGCGGCACAATCTGATCCGGGGCTGTCAGGGGTAAACCTGACAGCCCCGGACTGAATCTGGACATATAACCAGAGGGCCAATTATGCCCTCCGGTCCAGTGTGCAGCCGGATGGCTCATTTGTAGCCGCAGCTGATAATTCAGGAGCAAGGCTTGCGGGGAGCGAGTCGCGATCCTGAACTGTCAGCAGAGGACAGCTCCATGCTGCTGAAGTTCAGCCCTGAGGGCGCTCAGCTTCAGCGCCTGGCGTCCGGGTGCGGCTATGGTGCGATCCGGCGCCACAGACCATCACACCGGACCAGGAGGATCAGCTTTTTTTCCCCGGACACAAAAATGCTGCATGCAGCATTTTTGTGTCCGGGAGAAAAATCCAAATCCTCCCAGATTCTCCCGGACAGATGGAAGCCGGATGGCAGATAGCTGCCATCCGGCTCCATCCGGCCCCGTAGCATACTATGGGGCCAAAATCTGGTCTGGGGCTGTCAGGTTCACCTGACAGCCCCGGATCGGATTTCAACGTGGTGTGAAGCCACCCTTAGAAAATCCTGAAAACATAACCTGTTTGTGGTTCTCGAGGCCTGGAGTTCCCTATCCCTGTACTAGTGCATCTCAACGAATTAGAATATCATCAAAAAGTTAATTGGATCCTCTCCCGTCGTGTATCAGCAAGCATTGACTGCTCATATGTACTGTACCTGTCCTTGTTACCCCCACTCCTTATGTAAAGTGCCATGGAACCAATGGCGCTATATAAAAAGAGAATTTTGTTTACGTACCGTAAATTCTTTTTTCTTGAATCATCAATGGGAGACCCAGACAATGGGGTTTAGGGCTCTGCCCTCCGGAGGCCACACTAGGTACTACAAGTTTGTAGACACCGCCCCCTCCGCTTATAAACCCCCACCGCAGGGAATATCCTCAGTTTGGTCCATAAGCTGCGAGGAGACAAATAAACCACACCCGAAACATCGGGAAAGAAACCGTGCACAGACGGTCCAACAACCCGGAAAAAAAAAACTGTCCCAACAGGGAACAGATCAAATGCAAAACATGCAACGGAATAACTGGGTGGGTGCTGGGTCTCCCATTGATGATTCAAGAAAAAAGAATTTACGGTACGTAAACAAAATTCTCTTTTTTCTGATCATCATAATGGGAGACCCAGACAATGGGGATGTCACAAAGCAATACCCCAGGGCGGGAAGAGTTCCTCAAAAGACGGATAACACATGGTCCCCCTCAAAGGTAGGCAACCGCCGCCTGGAGGACCTGCCTGCCCAAACTTGCATCCGCAGAGGCATGGGCATGCACCATATAGTGCTTAGAGAAAGTGTGCAGGCTGGACCAAGTGGCCGCCTGACACACCTGTAGAGCAGAAGCGCGATGTCGCAAAGCCCAGGAGGCACCGACAGCTCTGGTCGAATGTGCCTTCAATCCCACCGGGAGAGACAAACCAGAAGACTGGTAAGCCTCTTGAATGGGAGCCTTGATCCATCTGGCCAAGGTTGACTTTGACGCCGCGGACCCCTTACAGCGACCCGCCGTAAGGATAAACAATGAATCCGAACTCCGGAAGGAGGCAGTCCTGGACACATAAATGCGTACAGCCCTCACGAGATCCAGAGTATGGAGGTCGCGCTCAACCTGATGAACGGGAGCGGGACAAAATGATGGGAGAACAATCTCCTGGTTCAGGTGGAAAGTGGAAACCACCTTTGGCAAGAATTCTGGCCGCGGGCGCAACACCACCTTGTCTTGGTGAACCACCAGAAAGGGTGACTTGCACGAAAGTGCAGCCAATTCTGAGACCCTTCTCAGAGACGTAATCGCCACCAGAAAGACCACCTTCTGGGACAAACGAGAGAGGGAAATGTCTCTCAGTGGCTCAAACGGCGGTTTCTGCAGTGCCGCCAGGACCATGTTAAGGTCCCAAGGGTCCAGAGGTCGCCTGTAGGGCGGAACCACCCGAGACACCCCCTGCAGAAATTGACGGACCTTCGGGAGGAGCGCCAAGCGCCTGTCAAACAGCACTGAAAGAGCTGATACTTGACCCTTCAGGGAGCTGAGAGATAAGCCCAACTCCAAACCCGACTGTAGGAAAGCCAACAACGTCGGGATGGACAAGGGCCACGGGGACCTGTCACCCGAGGCACACCAGGTGAAAAAGATTTTCCACGTTTTGTGGTATATCTTCCTGGATACGGGCTTCCTGGCCCGATTCATAGTGGCAACCACCGTAGGAGAGAAGCCTCTGGATGTTAGTAGCCAGGCCTCAAGAGCCATGCAGTCAATCTGAGGGCCCTGGAATTGAGGTGGAAGAATGGGCCTTGCGCGAGAAGATCTGCGCGTTCTGGAAGAGCCCACCTGTGTCCGCCTGACAGTTGCCACAGGTCCGGATACCAGGACCTCCTGGGCCAATCTGGTGCCACTAGAATGGCTACTCTGCATTCCGTCCCGATTTTCCACAGGACCCTGGGAATCAGAGCCAGAGGCGGGAACACATATGGTAGATGGAAGCTGGACCAACTCAGGATCAGGGCATCCGCCCCCAGAGACTGAGGATCCCACGATCTTGCCATGTATTGCGGCACCTGATGATTCAGCCGTGAGGCCATCAGATCCACGTCCGGAGTGCCCCATTTGCTGCAGATGTCCCGGAAGACGTCTGGATGAAGAGACCACTCTCCGGCGTCCATCCCCTGCCGGCTCAGGTAGTCGGCCTCCCAGTTCTCGACCCCTGGGATGTGAACCGCGGAGATCAGGCAGTCGTTGTCCTCCACCCAAGATAGAATGCGGTGGACTTCGGTGAGGGCCTGAGCACTTCTGGTCCCTCCCTGATGGTTTATATACGCGACGGCCGTCGCATTGTCGGTCTGAACCCGGATGGGCTGTCCTGACAGGAACTTCTGAAACGCCAGGAGCGCCAGATAGACGCCTTGATCTCCAGCACGTTGATCTGTAACGTCGACTCCGACTGAGTCCAGAGTCCTTGAGCCCTGTGGTGTAAGAACACCGCTCCCCAGCCCTTCAGACTGGCGTCGGTGGTCACCACTAACCATGACGGTTTGAGGAAAGACCGGCCCCGTGACAAGTGACGTGGCTGGAGCCACCACTGCAGGGAATCCCTGGTCGGTTGGGAAAGGGCCACCAGCCGATTCAGAGAGGACGTTCACTTGTCCCATCTGCGGAGAATCTCCAGCTGGAGAGGACGGAGGCGAAATTGTGCGAAAGGCACCGCCTCTATCGCAGCCACCATGCGCCCCACCAGCTTCATCAAGACCCGCAGGGATGATTGTGGTGACAGGAGGACATCTTGCACTCCTGATTGGATAGCCAGCTGCTTGGCTCGTGGCAGAGACACCAGGGCTGAGTCTGTGTGGAAGTCCATGCACAGATACGTCAGTGACTGGGTCGGAACCAGGGTTGATTTCTGGACATTGAGAAGCCACCCAAACTGTTCCAGAGACTTCATGGTAACCTCCAAACTCTCCCGACAAAGATGTTCCGATGGCGCCCTGACCAGCAGGTCGTCTAGATAAGGTATGACGGCGTGTCCCTGCACATGCAGGAGAGCCATCATAGAGGCCATCACCTTCGTGAACACCCGCGGTGCTGAGGCCAACCCGAAGGGTAGTGCAACGAACTGGAAGTGTTCGTCCCCCACTGCGAATCGTAACCAGCGCTGATGAGCCGGTGCAATGGGCACGTGAAGGTAAGCGTCTCGGATATCTATGGACGCCAGGAAGTCTCCCTGTGACACAGCCGCGATCACGGAGCGCAGGGATTCCATGCGGAACTTCCGAACCAACACATGACGGTTGAACAACTTGAGGTCCAGAACCGGGCGAAAAGAGCCGTCCTTCTTTGGGACGATAAAGAGGTTGGAGTAAAAACCCCGGAACCTCTCCCCAGAAGGCACTGGGACCACTACTCCGTCTCTGCGGAGCCCCTCCAACACCAGGTGAAAAGCCTGAGCCTTTTCTGGAGAAGGAACAGACCGATGGAATCGGTGTGCCGGCTGTGACGTCAGCTCTATCCTGTAGCCTCGCGAGACTACGTCTCGGACCCACTTGTCTTGGACGTGGAGAAGCCAACTGTCCTGAAAAAGGAACAGGCGACCCCCCACCTGTGGGGAGGCAGGACGAGATCGAGTCATGCGGAAGTGGGTTTGGGGGTGGCAGCTGCTGCCCCCGTTGGCTTCTTTTGGCGACCCTTGGGGCGCCACTGAGTAGTGGGCTTGCCCCCTCGGTCCGCGCGAGCAGACGCTGCTGATGACTGTGAGCTGGAACGAAAGGACCACTGTTTCGGGTTCCTTTTAATGGTATACCGTGGCTTAGGTTTATTCTGCGGGATCTTAGACTCAGCAGAATCCTTTATCAGCTTGTCCAGCTCGGTGCAAAAAGCCTGTCACCAGAGAACGGAAGATTTTGCAAAATCTTCTTAGACGTGGCATCTGAGTCCCAAAGACGCAGCCACAACAACCTGCGGATCGCTATAGCGTTGGCTGAAGCCACAGCAGAGCGGGTGGCAGTTTCCAATGTTGCCGTCCTGGCGTAATCTGCATAGGCCCTTGCCCTATCAGTAAGCGCCAGGACCTCAGAACTGGACCCTGCCAGTTCAGTGATGCCATCCAAGCAGGAGGTAATCGCTTGCAGGGTCCAGACCGTGGCAAAATTAGGGGCAAATGAAGACCCCACAGCCTCATAAGAAGACTTGGCGAGTTGTTCGACCTGTCTATCTGTCGCATCCTTCAACGAGGAGCTATCAGAGGCAGAGAAAAGGGAGCGTGCAGCAATCCTGGTCATGGAGGCGTCCACCTTCGGGGACTGCGACCACTCCTGAAGCACCTCCTGGGGAAAGGGAAAGCGATTGTCCTTAGATTTACGGACATAACGCCGCCCAGGATGTAACCTGGGTGCTCTGACCACCCTTCCAAAGTTAGTGTGGTCCATAAAGGAGCCACTTGGTCTAGCCTCTGGCCGTAGCCATTGATAGACTTCCTTCGGGTGTACGTTCACCTCCTCAGGGGGTGTCACGAGACGTAAAGTCTCGTTGATGGAGGACACCAGATCCTCTACCCCTTCTGGTGGTTCTGACACAGACCCGAGTATTGAACCCCCATCATCCTCATCACCATCAGAGGGACGCTCCTCCTCAGAGAGAGCCTGGAACTCGGGTGAATCCTCACGAAGAGTCCGCTTAAGGGGTCTCACAGCAGAAGAAGGAGACACCCGGGGGTAACTGGAAGGAGTAGCTGGGCTTTCCAGTCTCCTATTAAGTGCCTCCAGGGATTGCGACATGGAGAACAACTGGGACAACAGAGATTCATTAATCTTATTCTGCGTTTCCCATGGCCCTGGGATCACCTGGACTCAGGGTAAAGCACGGAGCTGCTGTCTCAGCAGTATCAGTCCGGGCCTCAGGGCGTCCGCAGTTATTGCAGGACCCCTCAACCAGCGTCCCGTTGCATTTAGCACAGGCAGTGGTGGTGCTGGCCGCCTTAGCAGCACGTTTTCCAGCTGAGGACATACCCACAGCAGGGGCAAATAAGCCAATCTATACAGACAAAACCGGGGATCCCGGTGGCTTACCGACCGCTGTAAAGCGGTGGGAGGAAGCGGTGTGCGTGTGTGGCCTCCACGAAAGTTTCCGGTCTCCCCTGGAGTGCAGACCTGAGCTGCAGTCAGATCCCAGCCGGGAAGTGAGAGGAAAAGATGGCCGCCGGCAGACAAGCTGTGGGCGGCGCCGAGAAAACGCGGGAAGCACACACACACGCCCTCGATGACATCACCACCAGGGCTGCTTCACATCCCCTCAGGCAGCCTCAGTAATGTAGGCGCCGGAGCCCGCAGCGCGGGAAGTATTGTGACAGTACAATACTTAGACTGCATGTAAAACAAAACACCTGCAATCTACAGCCTCAGCCCCTGTGACACACAGGGCGGTCAGCCAGGGTGACCCCAGCACAGGGTACCACGCCAGAAACGCGGACCCGAGGGTACCGCGCGGTCTGAGTGCCAGAACACATAAAGTGTCAGACACTACCCCCAGGCACACCGGAGACACACAGTGCCTCAGTGCCGGTCCGGTCTGTAAGCACCATTTAGGGAGGCCTCGGACGGGGGTTTCAGCACCAGTCCGGTCTGTAAGCACCATTTAGGGAGGCCTCGGACTGGGCTGGCTCCAGTCCGGTCTGTAAGCACCATTTAGGGAGGCCTCGGACGGAGCGGAGCTGTGCGAGGCTCCTATCTCCCACCTTCCAGAGCCCCCCAGGGAGGGATGGAAAGGAGCGCGACAGCGTACCGGGGGGACACGCAGTGTCCAGGCCCTAGGCCCTCCGGTACCTCCACCTGCGTGTTCCACAAGGGTGAGCAGGGAGGCTGCCGAAGGTCCCGACCGGGACCATTTTACCTTGTCTTCATACGCCATCACGTAAGCTGTGAGAATGCCGTGAAGTGCAAGCAAAGCGTGATCCTCCGAGCACACTAAGTTTAAAACTGAGGATATTCCCTGCGGTGGGGGTTTATAAGCGGAGGGGGCGGTGTCTACAAACTTGTAGTACCTAGTGTGGCCTCCGGAGGGCAGAGCCCTAAACCCCATTGTCTGGGTCTCCCATTATGATGATCAGAAAATAAATAATAATAATAATTCAATACAAAAAGTGAACACATATATTATATAGAGTCATTACAAACAGAGTGATCTATTTCAATTGTTTATGTCTGGTAATGTTGATGATTATGGCTTACAGCCAATGAAAACCCAAAGGTCATTACCTCAGAAAATTAAAGTAGGGAGGATGAAGAGTTAAAAACTGCGCTGTCGTATTCCACGACAGATCAAAGTATGAATATAACAGATTTATTAGTCAACGTGTTTAGTCCCTGAAACGCCCTGAAACATGGCAATGAGACACTGATTTTTGATGATATTCTAAATCATTGAGATGCACTAGTATCGTATTACTGTGGTTACCTTTGGGGATATTCCTTTGTATCTGAAAACTACCTCCCATATTTTTGTTGTTCCTTTTCTATGATCCTGAAGGCATATTGATCATTATGTGCTATTGTGAATGATCTTATTGTTTAGTGAAACTCTTTTTACTTTATCATTTTGTGTCCTGTGTTATCACATCTTTTTGTTTTCTCACCAAGTATGCACTGATATTATACTGCATTATTTATGCTTTTGTTCTTTTTAATCCATTTTGAATATATGGCGCCCTGCGACCAGGAGGCCACAAGAGGGAAGTGCAGCAAGGTTGCAAAACACACCCACACCGAACAAACACCGAACCTACGTTTAGGACTCTAGGATGGGCAAGGGGTGGCGGGTGTAGCACAGTGGGTGGAACATAGGAGGACACTGACAAAGTGGGCAGAGTGACCTAAACAAAACCCAGGAACACACAGGGGTAGAGCAGAAAGAGCAGAGGAGGAGACAGTGAGAAGGGAGCTGCAAAGCTGCAGCAGAGAGACCAAAGAGAGAGACTTCCCAGACAGTTTTGGGCTCCCTGGAGACGCAGAATCCTGTGAGGCACAGACCCCTGGAAAGAAAGCATACTTCACAGCCTGGAAGCGACAGGAAGGGGAAAGACTGAAAGAAACTTCACAGCTAAGGAAGGTGGGAGGACAAGGACCCGGCAGCCATATAGACCTGTGCTGCGCGGAGGAACCCTTAGCACAGTGACAGACAGAAGGAGTCTGGTGTGCCCAAATACCTGAACCTGGGACACTGGAGGGCTAGGCTGACACCAGAGAACCAGATCTGAAAAGGTGACAGGGGATTCTATACCCTAATCATGAGATACACCGGTGGGGGTGCAGAAACTTTATGTGCTGCAGCCAACTTTCCACCACGGAGTAGGAACACAGCCATCATACTAGGACTGGTAACCCTGACTGTAAGGGAAATATATTCACCCGTGAGTCCGTGACGACCAGACCGAACCCGTGGGTGAGGTACTACGTAACACTGAGAGAAGGGCCTGAAAGGACTTTGAGGGAGCAACACAGAAAAGCTACCTGAGCTGCACAGTTTGAGTAACCCGGAGCAGTGCTGAAGGGTAAATTGTGTGAACTGTAACTGGAAAGAACTGTAAACTGTTGTCCTGGAAAGAGTAAAGTAAAGTACCCAGTAAGCTCACACTTGCCTGAGACTGTTTACTTGCAGCTATACAGAAAAGTCCCACCTGAGGAGCCACGGCCTGTCATCCCTGCACACTGACTGGAGGAGCTGAAGATTGGAAATAAGTGACTTGTACCTAGCACCATCCCTCACCAGGCCCCTCCATCATCACCACTAACACCTGCCCTGGGGACCCTCAGCCCTACCCAAGGAGAGCTTACGATGCACGCTGCCCTAAGTCACCGTCCCCAGCAGGAATACGGCAGCTCTACTAACCACATACCCCGGGTGGCGTCACGACAAATCATCCCTTGAAAATACCCCTTTTTTGGAGTGATCCCAGGGCACGGGACCGGGTCACGACTATAGTGATACCCCAGAAACAGCATCGGCCCAACTCCCGAGTACCCCATAGCCTGGGGGTGCATCAAATAAATACTAGTTTTTCATTTTGTGGTCTTTATTTCCTCCTCTGGGATTAGTGTACTATTTCTTTTTTATTTTTCTTATGTGCTAATAAAGTTGAAGTCCTAAATACAAAGTACAAAGGCAGTGCTGTATTGATCTCCTCAAGATTCAAAATATATTTAAGTAATTGGAGTTGGGAATTTTGTTCACAATACTATTTTGCTAATAGTAGCAAAAACATTTTTTTATTATTTTTAATGAAACGGACCCCTTAAAGAAACAGTGAAGGATTTGTGATATATTGTGTTTCCTCAAAAATAAGACACAGTGGGGGTTTTGGCCAGGCTGCGAAATATAAGGCACCCCCGAAAATAAGACATGGCAAAAAAAAAAAAAAAGATACTTACCTCACGGTACCGCTATTGCTGGAGCCTGCCTGGTTCTGCTTTATTTGTTCCTCCGACTTCTCCTGTATGCACTGGGTGCCACTCAATGTAGATGTATGGTAGTAAACTGTCGGCCAATTAGGTAGCGGCTGCTGGCGCCTGATTGGCCGCGGCATTACTGTACATCTCCTATATGAACGCCGCTCAGCGTAGATGTATGGTAATTCGGTGTCCAATCAGATGTCAGCAGCCGCCGCCTGATTGGCTGGTGGATTACTATTGTACATCTACATTGAGCAGTGACCGCATACGTGCACACAGGAGGACAGGGGAGGGATGAAGTGGCAGCAGGCTCTGGCAATAGTGGTAATGTGTGAGTGTGGCTTGCTGCATGTGTGGCTGCAGACATGTGATGGGGGGCTACAGAGGGATATTGGGGGATGATGGGGGATACAGAGGGATATTGAGGGATGATGGAGCTACAGAGGGATATTGGGGATGATGGGGGGGGATACAGAGGGATATTGAGGGATGATGGGGGGGGATACAGAGGGATATTGAGGGATGATGGGAGCTACAGAGGGATATTGGGGGATGATGGGGGGGATACAGAGGGATATTGAGGGATGATGGGAGCTACAGAGAGATATTGGGAACTGATGATGGGGCTGCAGATGGTTGATGGAAATATTGTGGGATGATGGGGGCTCCATATAGTTATTGGGAATATTGGGGGATGATGGATGGATGACATAGTTTGGTTATGCTGGATTGTGATAACAACTGTATTGTATATATTAAATGTTTTTTTTTTTGTTCGTCAATAATTGTGAATTCTTCTTTATGGAGCTAAGACATCCCCTGAAAATAAGACATGGTGCATCTTTGGGAGCAAAAATTAATATAAAAGACTTATATTTGGGGAAACAGGGTAGGAAAAAGGCTGAGTTCACATAGTTTTTTCCTATAGTCAGTTGCTCTGTTGGGGCTTACGACTGAACTTTTGCAAAAATGGAATTTGGTTGTATGTGCCAACGGTGCCATCTACAACATAATGCTGAACGAGGGATGGGCGTCACGTGTGCAGTGCTATGTTCACGTTGTAAATTAACTCTTCAATAAAATAGTGCCAGAATCAGGGGATGCAGATACCATAAACTTCAGCACCATTTTATTGAGGACACTGTCTCTGTGAATATCACTGATTTGTTTCAGATGATATTCGCCGTGGCAGTGTCTTCAAGAAAATGGCGCCAGAGATTGTGGTATGTGCACGAGCTGACTCAGGCACCATTTTATTAGTAGATTCAACTACAATGTGAACATAGCACTGTGCCCGCACTGGTCATAGGGATAATGGGTGGCAGCCACAGTGCAAAATTTAAATAAAGGGAGGAAAGCAGTCAGTCCGTCTGGTGAGATACCTAGAAGTTAGGATGTGGAGCAGGCAAATGCAGCCCATAATAATGTGAACGCAGCAGAGAATCTCCGCATGCGTTCACATTACTATGGTGCCCGGGCAGCCAATCAGCTGTGTCTGAGGGCGGCCGGTAGGAGGAGATCAGCGGCAGAGATCTCCTCCTCCCGGCACAGCTGATCTCCCACCGGTGTCAGCAGGGAGATACAGTTGGTCTGACAGCTGTTTAAATCTCCCGCGCTGACACCGAATAGGGTGATATCAGCACGGGAGATATGAAACAGCTGATCGCTGCTTCAGATCTCCCGCGCCAACATCACCTATTCGGCGTCAGTGCGGGAGATTTAAACAGCTGTCAGATCAGCTGTATCTCCCCGCTGACACAGGCGGAAGATCATCGGCGGCTCTGCATGATCTACCGGTATCCGCCGGGAGAGATTTTAATGAGATCCGCAGCGTTCTCCTGCGGTGTCATGCAGAGGACACTGCAGATCCATTGAGATCCATGCATTTTTTGGGCGCTTGCGGATAGAACAAGCGCCGTGAACGCACAAAAAAATGCTGCATGCTGCGTTTGGAGCGCGGTCGGAGGGCGCATAAATTATGCGCATCCGAACGCAAATGCGGCCAAACGCAGCCAAACGCAGGCACATGTGTTCCCATGTTAAACATAGGAACGCATGTGCGCAAGCGTCCGGCTGCGTTTGGTGCGCTGCGCTCCAAACGCAAATGTGAAGGCAGCCTATGGCTGACTGCTATGTATCGGGGTAAGGGCCCTTTCACAATGTCTTCTCCATGTTCAGTGGTCCCGTCCATACAGGGTTCAGACATATGTGCAGACAGGACGGATGACCAGAATGGTGCAGATAGTCACCGCGTGCTCTCGTGCATTATTTTCAGGCGTATACGCCATCTGGACATGGCTATCCACATGTAGTCTGCCAGGGGTGTCCGCCTGCAGTATACAGTGGATGGCAGAGTACACGGTGACCCCGGCTCCACCACTATGGCCAGCAGCCCCATTGGTGCATATGTCCAAACACCATTTTGAGGGTTAGTAGACATAAGTCCCAGTGGAACCACAGAACACAGTGTGAAAGAGCCCTGACTGCAATGGACAGAAAGCCCCAGAATCACAGTTTTACAAAGGAAGGAAAAGAACAGGACATGTATTTTATCAGGTACATTGTATACATTGTTCCACCCACAGCCGCCCCCTCCACACAACACCCAGCGCCCGGCTCACCCAGCACGCCAACTGTATTTTGTTGTAGGTCTATATTAGTCACCTAGGAGCTGCCATGCCGGGGATTTCAGGATCAAGGCAATAACTACAACTCCCACAATACCTTGCGGCTTAGTCTGAACGGAGGCCGTCATGGATCATTTGTCAGCAGGTGTCGCTGCGGGAGCTTCCTGCTATGTTTACTGAGCTAGGAATTAACCCAGCCAATCAGAAACAAGTTGTAGATCTGTTGTAAAAAAAAAAAAGGGCGGGAACTGAGGAAAACTAGTCTTATAAGATACACTGCCCCACCATGTGCAGCTCACACTCAGGACCGAGGTTATGATGTCACTACGTGTCCTGATGATGTCACATGTCGTGTTTATATAAATAGTTGTGTCATAACTTCCCATATGGCCTATTATTAGGGAAGGTCCTGTCAGCCATCTTGTCAGTACTGCTGACTGACAGAAGCCATTCCTTAGAGGTCATACTTCCCCTATCACAAGGGAGTTTTGCCCCTCAGAGCTTTTTGGAAAGCTCCTATAGCTGTACATGGCACCACAATAGTTACAATCCTGCTAATACTGGATAGTTATGACTTAGTGCGGCAGGTTGTGTTTCTGTGGTGGTGTGCTTTTTTTTTTTTTGCATTTTCATGCTATATATGGTAGAGAGAAATGTGGGGAATGCAGAGTGCCTGAAATACGCATCAGAGGTGCAAGATAAATACCCAGTTTGTAGCACAATAAATGTTTCCCTATAGACTTACAGCCAACATTTGACCGCAGAAATTTTTTAGCAGGAAAAAAATATATTATAAAAAATTAATTGTTCAAGGTAATAAAAAGTGAGCCTATACCATGGCTTATGCACATATTTTCCCGTGACTCACCGTGGCCGGGACTCCGGTTTAGACAGACGTTTTTCTTCTTCCTCTTGTCACGGATGGACCGCGCCTGCCGGTAGTGGGGCCCGGTGGTACAGATCAAAATGATGAGACGTCTTAGTGGAACAGATTAAGGGGTTAATTGTTTCGTGACGCCACCTATGAGAGTTCCGATAACTTTACCGGCGCTGCGGGGCCTCCGGGGGATGCAGCAAGATGGAACGCTCCCCACAGGCTGAGCGGTGATCCCCGGAGCCAGAAGCTGCACAAGATGTTGTGAGGCAGCTGCGGTTACTTTGACGTGCGGATAAACAGTTCATAAGAAGGCACGGACACTGTAAGTCTCTGTAATGGGTCTTTACTGTAACCAGCAGGCAATACATGGTATACAGTTTGTAGATAGTGGACCGGGTGAACTCAGCAATGACCAGTGTGTTCTCAGAGATCCGCGGTGTTCCTCCATTCTAACTAAGTACTGTGCCGTTGTCGCCCAGGAATACCAGATCGGGTACAGGGAGGCTGCTTGAATGCCCTATCCGGGGTATACGTTCCGGATGCTTTGGGGAGGCTTGGGTCCCTTGGTGGGTACACCCCTGGTTAGACGACTGGATTTGGCGATGGTGGGGTGCTCCTGTAAAGCGATCCCTCCACTCTTCTGGTTCGCATAGCAGAGCTGAACTGCTGCTAGCTTCGGTACCAGCAAACCGGATGTAGATGGGCACGGGATGATTTTGGACCCGCATGTTGATGCCCGGGTGATGGTAGGGAGACGGCCAGCGAAGGTGGCCAGGGGGTCGCACGGAACTGTGCAACCCCCTCTCCTAGGTTGCAGAGCTGGGAATCTGCAGAGGTCTTCTAGGTTGCTGTTACATTCTACACTGTGTCTTTGAGTGCTGTGCAGTTTTTTTCTGTTATCTATCTATCTATCTATCTATCTATCTATCTATCTATCTATCTATCTACATAGTAACATAGTTTCTAAGGTTGAAGGAAGACTTTACGTCCATCTAGTTCAACCCATAGCCTAACATGTTGACTCAGAGGAAGGCAAAAAAAAAACCATGTGGCAACACTAGCTCCACATTGGGGGAAAAAATTCCTTCCTGACTCCAGATATGGCAATCAAACTAATTCCCTGGATCAACTCCCTATCAAGAATCTAGTATATATATCTGGTAATATTATAGTTTTCAAGAAAGTCATCCAGGC
Organism: Allobates femoralis; assembly: GCA_033576535.1. Classification (NCBI taxonomy): domain Eukaryota; kingdom Metazoa; phylum Chordata; class Amphibia; order Anura; family Aromobatidae; genus Allobates; species Allobates femoralis. Next base: position 343,411,133 of record JARQOC010000006.1, read on the forward strand.
CCTTCTTAAATGTTAGTAATGAGTCACTCATTACAATATCATGTGGCAGAGAGTTCCATAGTCTCACTGCTCTTACAGTAAAGAATCCACGTCTGTGATTATGATTAAACCTTCTTTCCTCCAGACGTAGAGGATGCCCCCTTGTCCCAGTCTCAGGTGTAAGAGTAAAGAGATCATTAGAAAGGTCTCTGTACTGTCCCCCATAGATTTATACATTATTATAAGATCACCCCTAAGCCTTCGTTTTTCCAAGCTAAATAACCCCAAGTTTAATAACCTGTCTTGGTATTGCAGACCCCTCAGTCCTCTAATAACCTTGGTCCCTCTTCTCTGGACCCGTTCAGCTATGTCTTTCTTATACACCGGAGACCAGAATTGTACACAGTACTCTAAGTGTGGTCGCACTAGTGACTTGTATAGAGGTAAAATTATGTTCTCCTCATGAGCATCTATGCCTCTTTTAATGCATCCCATTATTTTATTTGCCTTTGCAGCAGCTGCCTGACACTGGCCACTAAATGTCAGTTTGTCATCTACCCATACACCCAGGTCTTTTTCAGTGACAGTTTTGCCCAGTGTTTTACAGATAAGCACATAATTATACCTTTTGTTTCCTCTGCCCTTACATTTATCCCCATTAAAGCTCATTTGCCATTTATCAGCCTAAGCTTCTAGTTTACATAAATCCTCCTGTAATATAAAATTGTCCTCCTCTGTATTGATTATCCTGCAGAGTTTAGTGTCATCTGCAAATATTGAGATTCTACTCTGTATGCCCCCTACAAGGTCATTAATAAATATATTAAAAAGAAGCGGGCCCAACACTGACCCCTGTGGTACCCCACTGTTAACTGTGACCCATTCTGAGTGTGTTCCATTAATGACCACCCTTTGTATCCTATCGCTAAGCCAGTTTTTAACCCACTTACACATATTTTCCCCTATCCCCATTGCTCTCATTTTATGTATCAACCTTTTGTGTGGCACCGTATCAAAAGCTTTTGAAAAGTCCATATACACCACATCCACTGCATTTCTTTGGTCCAGTCCAGAACTTACTTCTTCATAGAAGCTTATCAGATTAGTTTGACAGGAACAGTCCCTCGTAAAACCATGTTGATATTGGGTCATGAGGTTATTTTTCTTCAGATACTCCAGTATAGCATCTCTTAGAAAACCCTCTAGGATTTTACCCACAGTAAAGGTTAAGCTTACTGGCCTATAATTTCCAAGTTCAGTTTTTGTTCCCTTTTTGAATATTGGCACCACATTTGCTATACGCCAGTCCTGTGGTACAGACCCTGTTATTATGGAATCTTTAAAGATTAAAAATAATGGTCTATCTATGACAGTACTTAATTCCTGCAGCACTCTGGGGTGTATCCCATCCGGGCCCGGGGATTTGTCAATCTTAGTGATTTTTAGACGATGCCGCACTTCCTGCTGGGTTAAGCAGGTGACATTTAATTGAGCGTTTTTGTTATCACTGATCATATTGTCTGTCATGGGATTTTCTTGTGTAAATACTGTTGAAAAAAGTCATTTAGCATATTGGCTTTTTCTTCATCCTCATCCACCATTTTACCCAGATTATTTTTATCTATCTATCTATCTATCTATCTATCTATCTATCTATCTATCTATCCAACTATCTATCGATCACAGCATTTTATTTGTATTTGCTTGGTGGACATGATTGCTATTTGAAGCCTGGACCCCCCTGTCACATAGGATGGTATATCAGGAGCTGGATTGTATGTGTGTAACCATGGGGCCGGCGGTCACGCCCCCTGTCATGCCCTCTTCCGATACAGAAGTGTGAGGGAGTGTGATTGTAGGCTGATCCTGCAGCTCACAGCATCCACACCCCTGACACACCTCCTCTTCTTTGCTTCTAGATGAAGCTGACAGGCTGAGATTTCAGTTCCCTGAGGTGGGGGCTAGAGCAAAGGAGCAGGTATGATTTTATTGAATTATAAGTGATCTATAGATCCTAGAACTGCAGTGTACAGCTCTGCTTCATCATGTAGCAGGGCAGGAACTGTACTAAAAAGTTTTCACTCACTGGAGTTCCCCTTTAATGTCACATGTAGACTGCTTGCAGTCTCTGAATTGCTCTGCAGTAGTTAAATGGAGTTAATTTCCTTTAGACTATTAAGGGTTAACGTCTGTGGCTCTCCAGGTTAGCTGCAGCTGTGTATGTGTCAGGTGATGCAGTTTTCCACTCCCCCAGCCTTTAAATAACTCCATTACCCATCAGCTGGTGTCCGTGAAAGAGTTCATCCTCTACAAAGAATGTGTGCTGCTTAGACGCCGTGTGCTGTTCTGCTGAAGCCTTGCTTTGTAGCTTCATGGACATTGCCATCTGTCTGGAGTTGCTGTGCTTATTCCCGTCCATGGGTGGAGACGAGTGGGTTTTAGCTTAGGACTGGTCAGGAGCAGGGCAACAGTGGCTGTCCAAACATCCTCACCTTTAGCTGTACTTCTGGGAACAGGGTCAGCTAGAGACCCCCAGTCTAAGGGTCCGACTAGTCCCCCTGATCACCTTTTGCCCATCACTGCCTTACTGCTACCTAACCCCTTTGTCCATTATTTTCAACCGTGACAACATAGAATAGAGTCATGGAATCGTAGAGTTGGAAGGGACCTTCTGGGTCATCTGGTCCAAACCCCTGTTCAAAGGAGAATTCACTAAATCACCCCAGACAGATATCTGTCCAGCCTGTTTCAAGATTTCAGTTGACGGGTAACTCACCACATCTCGTGGTAGCCTGTTCCACTCATGGATCACCCTCACTATCAAAAAGTTTAATGATCCTTCCACAGATTCACCTATGGAAACCTTGTTATGATTTTCACTAGATAGCGAAGGTCGATCGTCTTCTCGGCTTTTCGCCAAGGTCTTGGCAGACCCCAGTGGGGCTGATGCAAAGACCTCAATAAACCATCCGATTGGTACTAGCAATGAGTGGTGTGTACAAATGGTTTAGCATTGTCCTTGGCAGCACCTGATCACAGAACAATATACTGCTAAGGAAGATGATATTTAATGGACCTCTGCCAACCCCCCAAATGCCAATGAAACTACACAAATAAATGTATTTAGGGAACATAGCCCATAGCCGGCTTTCTTGTCGGTCCTGTGCATTGCACTCTTCTTTTGGGTGTATTTTACATTGCGATTTTGGTGCGTTTTTTCTGCCAGGAGATTGAGATTTGGTGAAGAAATTTCTGCAACCAGATAATATGTGCACATAGCTTTAAAATGAGACACCATTGGAAAACATTATTTATTAAACACAAAATGTTACAAAAGGAAAGCGTTACACTGTAACCTCTATCTTCTTTCTTCATCATCATGTACTTAGGTCAGGACTTGGACTCTGAAAATACAGACATATTATTCATTTTCATATTGCATGTATGGTAAAAACACTAAAGTGTGGGCATCTTATTTGGTGGCATCATATAGGTGATTCAGTACTAAGTTCTGTTTATGACCCTGAAACCCTGAGACTGTTGATTTCATTATAAAGGACACCAAGTTTTGCATAATCTCCTCAGTGAAATAGTTATTATAATTATTATTATTATTTTTCACATCACCTTTGATTCCGTTGTGCTTTACATGTGAAAAGGGTTTAAATACAAAATACAAGTATATATTACAATAAACAAACTCTGCCCCCCTATTTGCACTTCTGAATGACAGTGCTCACTTCCCAGAGAGAGCACTGTCTGAATGTTTATGACATGTATGTACATAATGGCTGAGCAAGTTCATCTCCATCTCCTTTGTTATCACGCTGCTCGCTACATCCGGAAGTGCAGCGTTATAAGAAAAGAGTCTTGGAGGAAATCGCACTTGGCCGCACACGTGACGGCAGCATTCAGAAAGTGCTCACTCTGGGAAGTGCACTGTCAATCAGAAGTGCAAAAAATGACCCCAATATTCAAATGCTTAAAGATGCATTTACTTATGAATTAAAAGTTATTTTCCATACATCACATACAATGACCTGTAGTCTGAGCATCAACAAGCAGTCATTGCACTAAGTTGATAAAATGGCGCTGCTACCCAACAGACCATGCCTCCTTCTCCCAAACTGCTTAGCCAATTACAAGCGCCGCACATTGGGCTGTCTGTAGCTAATAGCAGGGACCTTCCAGTTGGGTTGAGCAAAGGATGTGGGAGCGAGAAGGGGATGAGCACCACCAACCAACCACAGCTCGAGAGAAACATGGCAGGATGCCTGTATGTACCGAGAGGGCGGCAATGGACCTGGTGTGTAAGTTATGGCCAATCAGTGCTGCAGCAGAGGGACAATGCATCCTGCACCAGGGGGTACATAGAGATCATGGGACCCCATAGCAGAAGTTATTATTGAGCCCCCATCCCCCCCAAAAAAAGGAATATTTGGCTGGGTCACATAGGTACATCTCTCACACTTTTTCAGCACTTACAAATTAAGTTTCCTCCTATTGAAGCCCCTAGATTCCCGTTTCATTGCCCCCATAAAGTAAGATGATCCTACTGTACCCCCATCAAATATCCCAGCACAGTATGATCCCCACTAGATCCCCGCCACGATTCACCTATTGGAACCTTATACAGTTGTTCAACTAGCGTCATGTCGGAATGTGGTTCTGGCTTTCGAGTCTGTGCATGCCCATGGGCTGATGCAAGACTCAAAAAACCACGATTGGTACTAGCATGAGTGGTGTGCGGCAAATGGTTTTGGGTGTCCCTTGGCAGCACCTGTCACAGAGCAGATATATGGAAGGAGATCCATCATTGGGAACCTGAACGCCCCCAAATGCCAATGAATAGAGCACATGTCATTTGGGAACATGTCAATATGGCTTCTTGTCAGATCGGGGGCCCTCTCTTTGGGTGATTTTCATTGCATTTTGGCTGGTTTTTCTGCCAGGAGATTGAGATTGGGAGAATTTGGGCACCAGATAATGGCACATAGCTTTAATGAGGACACCATGAAACAGTGTGACTGCATGGCAAAATTGTACAAAGGGCGTGACTGCTGTAACTCGTGTCTCTGTCCTATCATGACATGGTGGACTTGAAGTGGGGGGGGGAAAATACCAGGAGTAAATTCATTTTTGTATTGCATGTATGGTAGAAACACAAAGTGTGGGATATATATGGTGGACCATTGGGATCTAGTAGGGGATGTATATAGATGAAACCTGAGGACTGTTGATTCATTATAGAGAAGGACACCAAAATTGGCAGTATCCCTAGTGAGATAGTATATATTGATAAGTGATTTTTCCATACACCTTGATTCGTTGCAAATGTGAAAAGGGGTTATACATACAACTTGAAGTGATATGATTATAGTTACTTTCCGGTATTCATGTTGGGCCTTTTCCATTCTGAAGGCAGTTTTGGCTGTAATATACGCTGAATGTTATGACATGGTATGTACATAATGCTAGGAGTATCTCCATTCTTTGTTATCACGCTGTCGACTACGTGGTGTGCGTGTTATTAGAAAAGTCTTGGGGACATCTGCATTGGCATACCGTGCGGTGGCTAGACATTCGAAAGTTACACTGCTTGGGGTGCACTGTCAATATTTAAGTGCTAAGAATGACCTAATATTAAATGCTGAAATTGTTTATTTGGAATTAATAAGTTATTTTGATAGCTGTCATGCAATGACTGATCTTAATTAGAGGCGCAACTGCAAAACTATTAAGCAGCAGAACCCTCAGTATTTACCACACCCCATGCCTCTTCTCCATAACGTCTTAGCGAATTGAAATCCCCAGCAATATTGTCATGGTAGCTAATTTCACGACCTACAAGTGGGTAGCAAAGTATGTAGGACACGAACGGAGATTACCCCACAACCAACCCACTTCGGAGAGCGGCTGGCATGACCCATGAAATGACAAGGCGGGATCAGGCACAAGTCGGTTAGGAAGTTGGCAATTGTGCCGGGAATCATCCTGAACCAGGGCAAAAGATGCATGGGAACCAATAAGCAGATGATTTTCTGAGCTCCCCACAAAAAAACGCTATATGGGCACCTAACTATAAGTTGATGCATTTGATAGTCACCTGATTGCACCATAAAACTGGCTTGGAGGGGGGGGCTACTTACTGTGCAAAAATTTCATCTGCACAGGGGCCCACTACAGTTTTGTCCACCCCTGGAATATACTGTGGATATGCCTTAAAGGTCCAAGATGGGAATATCCCTTTCAAATCAAAATGATCAGTTACTGTATGTTGAAAAAGGATAAGCACCTTACCTGTGTTAGGGTTGGGCTCATAAAGACTTCTCAGATATCATCCTGGTAAAAGAAATGTACTATCGGTATTTCATATAATATTATATTTAATGTGTTATTCTCATGTTCTTTTAACCTACTAAGGATACGGACAAATTTTAGATTTTGTACTGCTGTATTTTTCTATCATTCTTTCAAGAGCCATAACTATTTTATTTTCAGTCAACATAGTCGTATAAGGGCTTGTTTTTTTTGCAGGACGTGTTGTATTTTCGATTGACACCATCCATTTTATCATACAGTGTATAAGAAAATGGGTTAAAAAAATTCTAAGTGCAGTGAAACGGAAAAAAAGCAATTCCACAATTATTTATAGGGAGTGATCATTGTACAGTAAAAAATAGCTGACAACGTAATTCTTCAGGTCAGTGCAATTGTAGTAATTCTTAATTTGCATTTTTTGTAATCAGTGTTTACTGATAGTGATAACTAATCGTATACTTTGATAGACTATGTTTACAGAACAGTGATATCGTTGCACCCCAGGGCCGTAGGTTACTCGGAACCGGGCTTTAATGATTCTTCTGGGGAGTCACAGGAGTCGAGACCCGGCTTCGTGACCCTGGGTTCAGTGTTAAAGCGTTCTTGGGGAATATTTAGGGATAGGGTGGTTTAAAGGATAAATGTTTGTGACGCCACCAGTGGTTTGTGGCTATGGGTATCCCGTTGCTATTGCAGAACCTCTGGAGACAATAGACGGGCACTTTGGATGGAGTGGCTCCCCACGGGCGGAGCGGGTCCCCAGGACAGCGGGAATAAGGATTAATTAGTCTCTAGCAGGCAGGGATTATCTCAGGCACCATTACCTGTTTAAGTGGCTTTCACAGCCAGTTGCCGCAGAAATAACACCGTCTCACACAGTTCTGCAATCCTGTACCCAGGTTTACTCTCAGCAAGCTTCAAGTTCAACAGGTCAAAGATGTTACACACTCTTGGATAACCTCCGGCCTGCGTAGTCTTAGGAGATCGGGGGTAGCAAGTATGAGACCCTTAGTGGGGTGCCTGCCTTCTGCCTCTCACTGCTCTTGTTCTTCAGCGCCCCTTGAAGCGCCTCTGCGTGCAGAACCCTGATCCTGCAGCCTCGAGTATGAGTGAGCGACTGGTACCTTGTCCCCGGACTTTCTCTAGGTAAACGCCAGGTGTTTGAGCCACAGCTCCAATGAAGCTCTTAGCCTCCGGTTCAACGGTTCGGGTATGAATCCCCATGCCATGTTCAGGTCCAGTCTCTGTTTCTGACCACAACCACTCCGGCCAGTATCACCAACTCCAGATTCGGGCGCGCGGGCCAATTCAGCTCTGCCGGTGCCCCTAGGGTTCTTTCCTATTGGTGTTCCAGGTTGAGCGTTACATAGCTCAAGCCCCTTCTCGGCAGTTAGCTGTTTTCTCTTCTCCCCACTCGACTTGACTTCTCCACTCTCCCAGATCTCCACACTAGCTGTTCGCTGTTCCGTTACTCAACTCCAACTCCCACTGTTCTTTTCTTGCTTCTTTTTCCATCCATGCTTCTCTACCCCTGTTGTATCACTGGGTCCTCCCCTCAGGGTTTTTGCAGGGTCCCCTGGGTCCTAAATGTGTGTGTGTGTGTTGAGGATCATCACGCCTACCATCATCATCTACTGACTACTGGAGAATCACACCTTGGCTTGGGTGCAGTACCCCTCGTGGCATCCTAACCGGTGGGACGCCACAATATCACACGTTTACTTTGTTAATTCTTTTATTTTTAGTGGGGGGAAAGGTGGATGATCATATACAGTTGTGCTCAAAAGTTTCCATACCGGCAGATTTTTTGCTTTCTTGGTCTTTTTTCAGAGAATATGAATGATAACTCAAAAACTTTTTTTTACTCTCATGGTTAGTGGTTGGGTGAAGCTATTTATTGTGAAATGACGCTGATCAAAAGTTCACATACCCTGGTGATTTTGACCTGATACCATGCACAGAAGTTGACACAAATGGATTTGTATGGCTAATATAAGTAACATCCTCATCTGAGACTTTTTTGGTTGTAATCAGTGTGTGTGCATAAAAGCTGAGTGAATATCTGGGATCCAGACAGACTCTTGTATCTTTCATCCAGCCACTGCCGTTTTTGATTTGGGAGTCATGGGCAAAGCAAAAGAATTGTCAACTGATCTATAGGAAAAGACATATCGCGTTCCTGGTGCGGACGAGAGTGTGTGATTTGTGCGCAGGCATCCGCCTGCATACAAATCACACAGGCAAATGAATGGGAGCGCACGGTCATGCGCAGTCAAGCGCAGCATCGTGCGTCCCCATTATACACATAGGCACTTGTGCTGGCTGCGCTCAGCTTGTGGATCCCCTCCGCAGGATGCTGCGGAGGGGTCCGCAAGTGTGAACCCAGCCTTACCGTGTTTCCCCGAAAATAAGACATCGTCTTATATTTTTTTTTGGTCCCAAAGATGGACCATGTCTTATTTTCGAGGGGGTGTCTTATATACGGTCTCACAGCAGCCTCCCATACACACACAACAGAAGTTACTTCAGGGGAAATGGTGTATCAGTGTCCGCGCTGCTGAAATCCCAAGAAAACGATCCAGAAACCAGATGTAGGTTGCATCAATCATCCATTTATTCCTTTCCTACGAGTTTCGGCACTGTCCTAGTGCCTTCCTCAGTTGATCCCTGAGGAAGGCACTAGGACAGTGCCGAAACGCGTAGTAAAGGAATAAATGGATGATTGATGCAACCTACATCTGGTTTCTGGATCGTTTTCTTGGGATTTCAGCAGCGCGGACACTGATACACCATTTCCCCTGAAGTAACTTCTGGATGGTTCCCACGTGCATGTGGAAGGTGAAAGTCCTGCAGCAGCTGCATTTAATGCTAAATGCTTTTACACCAGTTGTGGGTCTCACAACTGGACTAGGTGAGTGAATTCATACCCACCACATACATTAGTGTCACTAGTGATGGGGCACTATTGCGCCTCTTGTTCCCCCCTATTTTTTACTTTGATACACACACAACACACACACAACACAAACACACACCCATACACACACACAAACCTATACACACACACACACATACTCATACACACACACACATACCCATAACCATACACACATTCATATACCCATACACACAAACCGATTTTTACCAGTGTCTCCCGCTCTCTGGTGGCCCCCGCTCTCCTGTGTCTGCGATCTCCCCGCTCCACGGTGGCCTCCGCACCCCGGTGTCCGCGCTCCCCCCGCTCCACGGTGGCTTCCGCACTCCGGATTCCCGCTGTAGCTGCAGATCTCCGCCCAGGTCAGGAGCCCTGTGCCAATTACAGCGCAGGAACCGTTAGCCAATCACAGCCCAGGAACCGCGAGCCAATCAGAGGCCATGCATCACGTCAGCTGGCCGCGGATTGGCTTGTGGTTCCTGGGCTGTGATTGGCTCACGGTTCCTGCGCTGTAATTGGCGCAGGGCTCCTGACCTGGGTGGGAGATCAGCAGCTACAGTGGGAATCAGGAGAGTGGGGGGCAACCAGAGAGCGCGGACACCGGAAAGCGGGGGCCACCACAGTCTGCAAGTACGCCTTATAATCGGGGGTTGCCTTATGTTAGGAGGTTGGGGCGCCCCCCCCCCAAGCATGCCTTACTTTCGTGGGGCGCCCTATTTTCGGGGAAAGACGGTAGAACTGACAGTACGGTAAGAAGGGAGCTGCAACTGCAAATGTGTTTGCAAGGAAAAAAAGTTTAACTCTACTGTACTGGGTTAGTTATAGTAACACACAGCTCTGCATTAAGCTCAAAAGAGCAGACTCACAGTCATTCCCGTCTCGTACAGGTAGCACTGCTTTCATTTAAAATCCACTCAGGAGGCAGATTATCAAGGAAATCTATGTCCAGCCCATAGATATTAACAGCTCATTTAGATATAAGAAAAATGTGGATTTCTCTGGAATAAGACATAAGATCACAGATATGAAGATATCTTTTTATTAACCTTTCTATGATCTGCTTGTCCACATAGACAGTTGATCCTACTGATGATATACTGTATATCCTAGCAGTACATTTCCATATGTTATCCTTTCACTCTATGAATATGTTTTTCTGTAATCTGTGATATACTCACATCCAAATCATCTAGGTCGTCCATACTAGGAGGTGCTCCCTTGTCCTTCACATTGTTGATCAACTGAAGAATGAAAAATTTACCATCATTTTTTTTTACATTGAATGGATTTACATTGTAAATGTGAACAACTAATTACATTGATGACAAGACATCTACATCTGTTAGTAAGGCATTCTTAATGATATGATGGATGTATACAGTAATGAAGCCTAACAGACCCGACTGAATAATTGAGTCCAGCATGAATATTGGAAAGAATGAACCATAAGGGCCACTTTACACACACCAACTTATCTGTCCAACTTCTGAACAACTGACTGGTTGCAGTGAAATCATGGACACATTGCTCCATTTTGTGGCTGTGTACAAATGGAACAATGTGTCCATGATTTTACTGCAACCAGTAAGTTGTTCAGAAGTTGGACAGATAAGTTGGTGTGTGTAAAGTGGCCATAAGCATCTATATGATCAGAGCCTCGTCAGCTCATGCAATGTAATTCCATTATTTGCTACACGACTTACATCCATGTAATGATCTGCTAATGCCATCTCTCCTTCCTCTTCTGCATCCCAGTCTCTCCAGTTGTCAAAGTCCACAGACAACCAGGCAGGCTGCAGACAAAAGACCCCAAATCGGTCATTAGACAATAATTATGGCTGTAACATTTTCCATATAACTATGGCAGAATATCCAACTGAACAAATTCAATTTTGGCTAGGGCATAATAAATGGGCCTCCATACTGGTACTACTCAATAAGCTGGTGGATGGGAAAGGGTTTCACATTAACATGATTGCACCTGTGTGCTCATACTACTAGTCCCGGCCTCATAGTTCAGAAGAATCTCAGTGTCCCCCTGCATTACTGAAACATGATTATTGCCAGTCAAATACCACCTTCTGATTTTCCTTGGTTAGTCTTGGCCATGCCACTTTCTCCTTCCACTTCCTGAGGAAACAAGTAATCGACCGGTCTGAGCGTTTCTCTCTGGAATCCTAAATATAGAGATATTGATTACTATATTGCTTAAAACAGAATGAATTAAAGTTGGTGGAGGTCTCTGGGCAAAAATGTCACTTGACCCTGTATCACAGGCGCGCATAAGAGCTGACCACACAACACATGGCACTTTCCACTAATCAGAATTATAGAGTGAGCCAAGCCAGAGACTCCTTAAACTGCAAAGAAGGAGCCTCATGCAGGCACACTCCACTTTTCTGTCTCTTCTCAGCTGCATAGGATCTCCAAATGGTCATTGTGGAGGTCCCCTAGGTCCCTAAAATTGTGAAAACCCCATTCCATCAATCCCACTGTTTGTTGTACCTTTGTAATTCATGTAATAACTATATACATAGTTACATGTGTTGGAAAAAGACACAAGTCCTTCAAGGTCTACCTTTCTTTGCCAGGTTGCTTTTCAAAACATTAAAATCCTCGTGCAAAGTAATTTCATAGGACACAAGAGATTTAAGAGATTTATTTAATTACTAGATGGAGGCCTGATCCTATCGCATCAGGAGGACTGTGACATCACAATGGGGGCAGGCTCTGTGGTGCAGGGGGCGGTCGCCATCTCACCCCCCCCCCCCGTGCACTCTCTCCCCACCGTGCACTCTCCCCCTGCCCGCTCTCTCCTTTTACCTGTTTTCCCCCTGTGCACTCTCCCTTCATGTGCTCTGTCCTTTGAGTTGTCTCCCTATGTGCGCGGTCTCTCCACATATCTGCTTTCCGTGTCCGGCCAGGATGCTTTTAATGGATTAATGTGAATAAAGAACATTTCTTCTTCCATGGACGAGTGGCCCTGTATATGTGTGTGACATGACACGGTGGGTCACATCATAGACATACACATATACACACACACATATTATATATACACACACATATATGATGGGTCCCAGGGTCATGGGGTACTCAGAACTGGGTTTTGGTGCTTCTTCTGAGGAGTCACAGGGGTCGAGATCCGGCTTATGTGACCCTGGGTTCAGTGTTAAAGTGTTCTTAGGGAAAATGTAAGGATAGGGTGGTTTAAGGGATAATTTTTTTGTGATGCCACCCGTGGTTTGTGGCTATGGGTAGCCGCCGCTGCTGCAGAACCTCTGGGGACGATGGACGGGCAGCTTGGATGGAGTGGCTCCCTACTGGTGGAGCCGGTCCCCAGGGCAGCAGGAAAAAGATTTAATAGTCTCTAACAGGCAGGGATTATCTCAGGCACGTTACCTTATTCAGTGGCCTTCACAGCCGGTTGCTGCAGAAATAATTCAGTCTCACACAGTTCTGCAATTCTGTACCCGGGTTTGCTCACGACACTCCTCAACAGGTCATTTGTTGTTACAAAGTCTCTTGGATAAGCTCCGGCCTGTGTAGTCTTAGGAGATCGGAGTAGCAAGTATGAGATCCTCGGTGGTGTGCCTGCCTTCTGCCTCTCACTGGTCCTGTTCTTCATTGCTCCTTGATGCGCCTCTGCATGCAGAGCCCTGATCCTGCAGCCTCAGGTATGAGTGGGCGACTGGTACCTTGTCCCCAGACCCTTGTCCAGCTGCTTTCTCTGGGTATACACCAGGTGGTTGAGCCACAGCTCCTATGAAGCTCATAGCCTCTGGTTAAGTGGTTCGGTGTTAGACTCCCGTGCCGCGTTCAGGTCTGGTCCCTGTGTCTGACCACAACCCCTCCGCCCGGTATCACCAACTCGGATTCAGATATACAGGTCAATTCAGCTCCGCCTGTGCCCCTAGGGTTCTCTCCTCTCGGCAGTTTCACTGTTCTCTCCTCCTCGCTCCACTCGACTTCTCCACTGTCTCAGCTCTGCACACTAGCTGTTTGCTGTTCTGTTTCTCAAGCTGTTATTTTCTCCTTCTCTTCTCTACAACGCACTGACTCCTTCCCACTCGCACTTCTCTACCCTTGTTGTTTCACTGGGCCCTCCCCACTGGGATTTTGTGCAGGGTCCCCTGGGTCCTAAGCGTGTGTGTTTGTATGCTGAGGATCATCACACCTACCATCCCCCATCTCCTGACTACTGGAGAACCCCACCCTGGCTTGAGTGCAGTACCCCTCGTGGCGACTTGACCAATGGGGCGCCACATATACATATATCTACACACAGACACATATATTTATATACACACACATATATACATATACACACACACATTGGTCTTACTGCTGCCCGTTGCCACAAGGACCTGTGAGATATGGCGGGGTCACGTGTCGCGGCCTGCTGGGAGCAGTTGTCAGTAAGTGCGGACTGCGGACTGCTGGGGGCTGGCGAATGGGGGGGGGACCAGGCTGCAGGCTACTGGTGGATAATGGGGTGTAGACCGGGCTGTGGACTGCTGGGGGCTGGTGGGGGGAGACCGAGTTGCGGACTGCTGAGGCTGGTGGTGGGAGACCAGGCTGCGGACTGCTTGGAGCGGGCAGGGGGGAGCTTGCACAGGGCTGCAGTCAGCGGCGGAGGTGGGTGCAGCAGGGGTTTCGGGTGTGTTGGCCAGGTGTGCAGCTGGAGTGCGGTGGCGGCATATTGGGAGACCATGTGGCGTCTTGCGTACCTTCGGCGCGGTGGATTGTGGGATTTGAAGACATCCAGATAGAAGTGGATGATTATATAGATAGATATATACAGATTATAGTGTGGAATTTAAAAATAAGTAATTGTTTCACATTTAAAGCTATTAAGCTAAAACCAGATCTGTCACACGATTTCATTAAAAAAAAGACATACGGTAAATGAAAGCTAACCTCTTCCCCTGATACTGAAAAATGACAATATATTTCTCATACACAGTCATCATACCAAGTGCCCTCTATTTACTCCAGCTACTTCCTCTGCTCCATTTTGCCTTCAGTACCTTCTGCTTGGTGATAGTCAGAGTAGCATATTGAGCACAATAGTAGATCTTATCCACACATCCCTGTGGACACACAAGGGTCAGTGGGTGCTCTCGTCCGCTGGCCTGTCTGTCTTTAGAAAGACCGCCCAGTGCCAAGGATCATCCCACTGAACGCCCATACTCTTTTCCCGTGAGCAGAACACTATACAGAAAACATAGAGTGTAGGCGCCACACTCCAGTAAGACTTTATTGGGTCACCAACTGACAACAGCATATGGGACATTCCTAACAAGGACACAAGATGGTCTAAACGACAGAGTCACATTCCTCTGCTGGCCTGCCAGGGATTACAATCTTTGTGACTTCGGGGCATCTAGGGCCAACTATTCCAGCCAGCGCACCCTGCTTTTGGCAGGCACCCAATGAGAGGAGATAGGAGTAGGCTTAGGAAACTAATCAAGTGTGGTGCCCCACCTGGTCAGGTGTCACAATTGGGGTACTGCACCCATAAATGAGTGTGCGGTAACCCCTGTCACAGTGGAAGGCAGATGTCTGTGGGAGGATCCCATCCCAGCACTCCCACATCCAAGCTTAGGCGAATGGTAAGGGCACATTTCCCTAGGGGGAGGATAGGGGGAGAAGGGAATAAACACAGTGAGTTTTAGTCGGCACTAAGGAAAGATGGAAAACGGGGAGCCTCCGAGTGAGAAAAGGAGACTTCCAGGGAGGGGGCCTGGAGAGAGAGAACAGGCAGTCCATACTGAAGGAGGGGACCCCCCGAGCGCCCATACTCAGGGAGGGAACCCTGGTCCACTTTACCGGAGTGCCGGTTCCGAAGACGGTCAGGGAGTCCAGCCCCTGAGCCGAGAACACCGGAGGTCGTGGGTCCGTTTACTGGCCCCAGCACCCTGTCTGGCGGGATTAGTCACACCAGGATAACCCACCGGGGTCGAGTCCTAGAGCAGGAGGGAGAGAGAGAGAGTGGAAGCCGGGATCTTGAGAGCACCTCAAAGGGCCTGGTATTAAGCAGGCTACCCCAGGACAGACACCAGCAGCAGGACACGGGTTAGATCCAAGAAGGCATACCACGGAGACTTCCAGAGACTCTGCAGCCCACTGTGACTACCCGGCCGATAAAGACTGTTTTGCCACTGTGAACTGTATCATCATCTGCATTGTTCCAGTAAAGTACCCGGGTAGAGTGACTGAGTCTCCATGTATCTGTTTCTCCGCTATACCGTGCTCCGCTCATTTTCATCATCAGCACCTCCATCACCAACGGTGCATCCCTGCCCCGGAGGGCCAGCTCCACCTGCAGGGAGTTGCACCATCTTGGCCGCCATACCACCACCCTCCGGAGGTCTGAGGCGGCGCTGGTGCTCAATCACCAGAAGTTGCGGGTGGCGTCACGACAAACTTTATAAACTTTTATTTCTCCCATTCAACTTCCCCCTTTTTAAGTTGATCACCAGGGCCACGGGTCTGGGCAGGCCACCAGCGACATCCCTACTGCAGAAGAGGGCCCAGACACCCAAGTCCCCATACCCTGGGGTGTGTCATAACCACAGCAAGGTATGTAGCCAGGTGACCAAACTGTTCCAACATGGGTTCCCCAACCGAAGTTATGGGCTCAGTATTGGGCTGTAGATTAGACCTGTAATCTTTCGGCTGGATCCATGGACCCTAGACTGAATCCCATAGACTGACAGATGTTCACAGGAGCAATCATTTATAACTCTCAGCTCCCATTTTAGGTTATTGTGTCCCGCAGGACTAAATGGAAGACAATCATAGTTGCCCCATCATTTTTTGCTAACTCAATTAGACTGCATAATTGTCCTCCGAATACAGACAATTCACAAATTAACACTAAGGGTACCGTCACACTTGGCGACGCACCAGCGATCCTGACATTGCTGATAAGATATCAAACAGTCAGATCTCAACAACGATCCGGAATGATACGGAAGTCATTGGGACCCTTTTTCTTAGACCTGTAGTATTGAGGTCGTTGGTCGTTGTCCCTGTCAAACACACCGATGCATGCTGCCCAGCAGGACCCCAAAGATCAAAAAATTGTCCAGGCGACTGACACGACCAGCGATCTCACAGCAGGGGCCTGGTCGATGCTAAGTGTCAAACATAGCGAGATCTCTGGTGAGGTTGCTGTTGCGTCACCAAACTTGTGACTTGGCAGCGATCTCGCTTAGTGTGACGGGGGCTTAAGAAAGAAGCACAGAACAGTCCCACACGAAACAATGGTCAATGTTTCCATTTCCACCAAACAAAGGAACAGTATGTCTGGCATAATTACGAACAGTTCATCACCATATAAGTGGCCACACATTCCCCATTGAGGCTGAGTAGTCACAATCCCCTAACTACAGCACAGGAATGGCAGAGGACATGTGGGCTAGACTTACTGTACCACTGATGTCATCTTGGAAATAGAAGGATTGGAAATCCACACTACAACTGGTAGACTCATAAAATGCTTATATTAATTATTGGTAAGGAAAATTTCCCATAGAATTATTAAAGTAAGTACACAAGCCTTATCTGGTCTAAGGCTAGGGTCACACTGGCGTCGTGGATGCATTTTTTCCATGTGTTTTTCACACTTGTCTTTTATGAAAAATGCATGCAAAAACACATCCATAGGCACCAATGCAAAAAACGCATTGCCAAAGTGCCATGAATTTTCTGGATGCGTTTTTTGGCTCTGCACCAAAAGACGTCTCAGGAGACGTTTTTTTGGTGCTTTTTTGTTGATTTTCAAAAACACATGCGTTTTTGTAACATGGGACCCTATGGGAAACGCATGCAAAAATGCATGGCACTAAATGCAGCCCAAAAACGCAGGCTGCCAAAAACATCCTCAAAAATGCAGCTAAAGGCCACTTTACACACACCAACTTATATGTCCAACTTCTGAACAACTTACTGGTTGCAGTGAAATCATGGACACATTGCTCCATTTTGTGGCTGTGTACAATGTAACAATGTGTCCATGATTTCACTGCAACCAGTAAATTGCTCAGAAGTTGGACAGATAAGTTGGTGTGTGTAAAGTGGCCCATAAGTGTGACCCTAGCCTAAGATCTATTTAAAAATATATGCACTTTTTATTTGGAAATCAAGTGCCATATGAACATTATTGCCCTCTCGTTAGTCATGGAGCCTCCTTACCTTTGGTTGTATTCTGTCATACACCACAATCTCATTATATATTTGAATTTTATCTTCATTTAGACAACTGTATAGCAAAAGGAAAAGAGAACCATCTGGTTATTCATATACTTTATGTAGAATGTTTTATGTCTTTACTCTACAATCACTGCTATAGAGGATCAGCATTGCTTGCAATGGAAACTGTGGCCAATCACATATAAAAAATCCAACAGAAACGAAAAAGGGGCACCACTACGACCAGCAATCCTTCTCAGGCAGTGGAATAAGCATGTGAGGCGGGAAGCACTAGTGCAACTGGTGGTGCCAGTATAGTGGAACAAAACGTCATAAAAATGTAAGAATGTACCTGCTGACCTGGTGAGTGCAGTCTTTCTTAGGCGGCCGTCACACGGGACGATTTCTTGCCCGATATCGTTTAAGCGATCTCCTTTTTGATCGCTTAAGCGATATCGGGCAAGAAATCGTTGCATGTAATCAAGCGATTTACGATGGTAAATCGCTTGATCGTGACATCGCTGATCTGAGCTCCGGAGCTCAGATCTAGCGATGAGCGATTTGACGATCTGTCTCATCGTGGTGTATAACACCACGATGAGCGATTTCCCAGCGCAGAGTCTATGCTGGGAGATGGTAACTATGGTACACGTCGGGTAACTAAGCGACGCGCGGCGCCTAGTTACCCGATGTGTACCATAGTTACCAGCGAGATCGCGGCTCCACATCGCTGGTGAGTCTGTCTGTGTGACATCTCACCAGCGATGTGAGCGATATTGTAAGCGATTGCGCGTGCACGTGATCGCTTACAATATCGCTAGAGATATCTCAGCGTGTGACGGCCGCCATACATTTTTATCCAATCACATATAAGGCCTCACTCAGACGTCACATATATATTTTTCACATATGCAAAATTGTCATCAGTTTTAGGCTAGGGTCACACTTGCATGCGTTTTTTTAAGGCTGTCCCTGTCAGCCTGTGATTGTGGGCTGCGTTTTTGCTGTTAGGTCAGGAGCAGCCTTAAAAAACGCATGCGAAAACGCATGGTACCATTTAGTGCCATGCGTTTTTGCATGCGTTTCCCATAGGGCCCCATACACAAAAACGCATGCGTTTTTGAAAAAACACCAAAAAACGCATCATGATGCATTTTTTGATGCTGAGCCAAAAACACATCCAAAAAACGTATGGTACTTTAGCAGTGCGTTTTTGGCATTGGGGCATGCGTTTTTGCCATTATATCCTATGGATGTGATGGAAAATCGCATCCAGCCCTCTAGTGTGACCCTAGCCATAGATTCGAGTTTCATCAGTGTTTGGTTAGTTTTTACCATTAGTGTTATTCACACATGGATAAATAAATGACCACACTTACAATGTACAATACAATGTCGCCGTCTATGTGCTGTTTGTGATTTTATGGACCCACAAACTTGTATTGATGATTTTGATCCCTGATCCAGATCAAAAACAGGCATGTCTCCATTATTTATTTTTTTAAGACACATGGTCCACAAAAGCATGCCAACTTGTGAACAGCCCTAAGATTACAATGGTTACTTGATCTACCGGTGAAAACCATAGATGCAACTTTTTCACTTACATGTTCTATCAAAGTATGACCTAATGCCTGTTTGGTACCAGATGACCCTCTAGAATTTATCCAATAAAGTGCCTGACACCTGTCTGATGAACTGGTTTTATTTCTAATGAATTGCCAAAGATGGTCCAGAGAAGGAGTTTTGGCACCTGTTATGTACCAGTTATATTGCTGCCATCTTCTTACATAGCTGAGTGGATTTTAAATCCTTTAAGCACCAGGGCCTTCGTACAAGGACTACCTCCGTACTCCTAGATATGCCACACTATTTATTTTATTAACCACTGGAGATGAATATAACAAATTTCACACTTGTTGCTATTTTTCATTATTAGTCTATGACCCACCTGAAAATGACCTTGTGGTCTTCTATGTCCACCTTGACATCCTGGCTGTTCTCAACACAAAATTCCAGAAACACGTACTTTGCCCGGTCATACCAAAGGACTTTAGCTGGTTGCCTTAAAATAAAATCCATGCAGGATATTAGGAGTTTACAAAAATCACACATACCTTATGGCCACTTTACACGCGGCAACAGGAAGATAGAAAACGGCAGGTGTCGGAGACAATTGTACCTTTTACCTTCAAAACACCTTGCAGATACCTGAATTACACGCAGCCACTTCAAGGTGTTTTGAAGGTAAAAGGTACAATTGTCTCCGACACCTGCCGTTTTCTATCTTCCTGTTGCCACGTGTAAAGTGGCCATTAGTGGTAAATGTCAAGACATGAGAACAGTAAAAGTAATCAAGAAGCCATAAAGAAAGGATGGCTGAGGTGTAATATGGGATCTGTGCTACCTCACATGAACATGACTCGCCATCAGATGGGGATGAATTGCCATATATGATGTGAAGTCATGAACACAGTGCACTGATCCGGCAAGCTTGCCGGATCAGTGCCGCAAGTCGGCCTTAACGCGGCAGATGCGGCGACTTCTGCCGGATCTGCCAGGAATTACTCCTACCACAGAATTTAAATTAGCCTTGGATTTACAATAACTGCTGTTCTTTGTTGGATCAGGTGATAGTAATCTAATGGGTATGTGGAGTGGCCATTTACCATGTGGCTAAGGCTGGAAACACACTCTCCTACTTTCATGCCTTGGACGAGACTCGGATGAGACTGGATCAGTGACCCTGAACGGCCTCTCCCTTGTCTGGATGGGAGTGTCAGCTGCTTGTGTTTTTGTGCAGCTCCATACTCCCCGTCCAGAGAGGGAGAGGCCGTTCTGGGTCACTGATCCAGTCTCATCCGAGTCTCGTCCAAGGCATGAAAGTAGGAGAGGGTGTTTCCAGCCTAAGAATTAAACAGCAAATGTGTATATAGTTTACACCAAGCTGAATTTGAGGTACAGGTAACACACATGGATAATTGGGTTGTGTGTTTTACTTGTCCTTACTATGAAATTATAGCATTTTGCAGTAAACTATGTGTTTTTTCCACATCTTTCTTGGTCGCCATGTGTGAATCGTTCCTAAAGCTTGCCTTGTTCACAGGTCACTTGGGCATATCTGAAACATCCTACAACATGTATACCCCAGGTGTATCAAACTAGGAGGTATGTGGTATTATATTCAACTACACTGTTCAGTGTAGTGGAGACACAAATCAGGAAAATGTATTCCAGAAGGGTTCTGCATGTGGCTAATGATAGTCTATGATCAGATAACTTCCCAACATATAAAATGAATGTAGTGCCCAAATGCAGCTCCAATACTATTTAGCCTTATCTATACAGCTGCATGCAGAAAAACAGCTGAAGAATAGACCTCCTGCCAAGTCTTTCTTTAACGAGACTTTAAAGAGACTGAATCCGTTCTGTAAAGAAAAGATCAGTGGTAGTGGTAATCCCATCTCGTACATTTACGGCCATCCACATACTATGCTATAAATGTATGATAAATGTGGATTTTACCAATGGGACCTACATCTGTCTGGACATCATGGCCCTGTTGTACACTGCTTTTAGTGGAGAGAATTGCCATATAAATGCATGGGAATTTCACCCATCTCTCTACGGACAGCGGTACACATCAGGGCCCTATTCTTGAGATAGATGCTCGTCTTGTAAGTAGGACTGACAACTGTAGGACATTTCTGGCAAATCTTGTAGATAAACCTGCAGCTCTCATATTACCTATCAGTATGTCTAAACTGACTACAGGCCTATTCTTCGGCAGTTGTAATGCTCACTGGAAAATGGGTATTTCTGAATTATTAGTTCTCATGATATGGACATTTTCTCCATATCTCCATGACTTACTATTGTATTACATGTACTTTTCTTGAGCTACCTAGTAAAGTCAATTGTAATGAACACAAGCTGTAATTATTATTATTATGGTAAGATCATTAACATGCTTATAGCCAAACTATACATAAAGAATCGATAAACTGTACCTACAGTATATTGTCCATTAAGGATAAGGCGGACAAGAACTAAACCTGTATAGCTAAGGAGAAGCAACATTTGTTTGCGTTCCATCTCTAAATAACATGGGCACTTTTAAGCAAAACCCATTGTATAATATTTTTCGTCCGATCTAGTATAGCTTTCATAAACCAGACACAGAAATATTACAGGGCTAGGATAAGAAATGGACTTGGTGAGGACATCACAGCACTCATCCATGATGACGATGATGGGCTTCGATCGATTTGTTCTTACCTCATGGTAGTCCTGTGAAATACTCCTGGAAGATGGTTCAGCCCCTGTGATAGAAGAGGGAATGCACAGGCAGCCCTTGTGCTCACAACCAAAAGTCTTACTATTTTTAGGAACAGCTGTTGGGTGCCTTATCTGCTCCCTCCCCCTTAGGAAACATTAGAATGGTCTGTCACTGTAGGAAGACTCTTCTGTCTTCTCGAGTGTTCTCGAGTCATGTAGTAAATAGCCTGGAAATCACTAATATAATAAACATGGTCGAGTATATTGACGAGGAAGCCATACGTGGAGATTGGGTTTATATGAAATGTTTCAAAAGTCAACCTTGCTTGGTGGTCAAATACTATGTGAGAATTAGGGATTGGTCATTTCCTTTTTTTATTCTACTTTATTTGACATGTGCTATTCATTGTCGATTTTTGCTCTATAGTCTTCAAAATGGCACACATGGATCAGAAATTATATGCAAGATAAAAAAAATTTCGATTTAGTTCTTTAAGGAACCGCCGGAGATGTCGGCAGCGACTGGTGGGTGCGCGCACGTTTTTGGCGCCCCGCCAGTGTCGCCGCCCCCCGTTTACACAGGGAGACATCTCCAGCCCCGCACAGGCGAGCTGAGAGGCGGCGTTTCCGCCGGGGTTTCTCAAAACCCCAGCGGCGATGCAGGACAATGGGAGCCTATGGCTCCCATCGCCTGTCAGCTCGCCGGCGGCCGTTTACATGGGGCGATGTGTGCACATCGCCCCAGATCGGCCGCCTGGTTTCACATCAGTGATGTGAAACCAGGCGAGCTGTCAGACCCGCCGACATCGCCCCTTTGTCGCCGCTGATAGGCCACGCCCCTACGTTGCCTATGTAATCGGCGGGGATGTCGGCAGGTGTAACGGGGCCTTTACCTTCTTTGGACTTTTTTAGAGCAAAAAGTCACGTTTTTCTAAAACGTTACAAAATTTGCACTAAAATTCCGACATGTAAAAGCACTGCCGGGGGAATAGAGAACTGGAATACATTTGTGCAAAAATGTAGCAAGTTTTAAAAAGTCACAGTTTATGAATCAGTTCAAAACATCCACACCCCGACATTAGGCAAAAAATGACACCAATGTAATAATGAATCAGGCATGTGACGTCTTATTTGGATTTTGAATAACAGTATTGTGACAGCAAATTATGGAAATTTTATGAGTGGACTGCAGGCTCTCTGCAAGAGTGGTCGCCCACCCGTCTATTTAATGCCACCGCCACCGACCCTACAGCAGGATCACCAGCATGCCGCACAGGACCCCCAGGAGCATGCTTGGGGCGTGAGCGCATCCACTCCCCACCTTTTGAAGGGAGGTACCTTAGCAATGTTATCATTCTATTAGAGAGACACTTGTTGTCTGGTCCTATTCCATGTATCCTGTGTCCATTACCTATACCTACTGATCTGTATCCGCCCTGTGCTCCTGTATCTGCCTGTACCTGCTTTTCCTGCCAGTACCTGCTTAACCGCAAGTGGCAGCCTGCTAGTATCTGGCCATACAGCAGTCCTCGGGTGGGAAAGAGCAACATATGATTTTGGACCACAGATAATCCTAGAATAGTTTGCGGACTCCATTTGCACAGCCCCTAAGTGCAAGGATGGAGGGAGTGGTAACACCCTTATCCCTGGCTAGAGATGGGGCTTAGACAGGGAGGTAAGTGGAACAGTAGGAAGGAGGAGCATAGGAATTGGGAGACAAGATAGAAAGGAAAACAACAGGAAGTGGTTAGACAGTCCAGAGGAGGAGTTCAGAGTGAAAGGATGAGCAGCTCCAGTGAGGGAGCTGGGAAGGAGTGAGACCTGGGGACTGGAGCTGGAGGAGCTCGTCCCTGAGAGGGAGGAGAGACAGAGGGAGCCAGGCAGGGGCTCAGAGAAGGTAGAGGTCCCAGAGGCACGGGAAGTGAGAAATCCACCTGTGGGGCTCGCATCCATTGCTGGTCGTAGGCAAGTGGAGGGACTGGGCAGCAGAGGGTCACCGGGCCCAGATTAGTAGAGGAGACTAAGGCTGCATTCACACATTGCATATATTTACACGTTTTTTTGCGTGAGCTTTTCAAATACGCAATGTGCTTCTTGTGTGCCGGCAAAGTAAATGTGAAATTCACTTTGCCGTGCAGACAGTACGTAAAAATACGCTGCGCTTTCATAGGAAAGAGCACCTGCATAAAAAGAATAACCTTGTCAATTCTTTACGCAGCAGCACCGGCGCTTTTTCCTATAAAGACGGGTGCTTCTGTATCTGATGTCACAGAGGGGAGGAAGAATCCTGCTTCCTTCTCCATTCTGTGACCGCCCATTTGATTTCGCAGTGTATTAATATACACTGCAAAATCAAAGTTAAATAAAGGCAGATGCATTAAAAATAGTAAAGAATTAAATACTTACCCTCCAACGGGTGTTCCAGTGTCCGAGAGCTAGGAGCCGCGGCAGGAATTGATCTGGTAGGACCTGTGGTGATGTCAGAGTGATGTCACAGTCATGTAATATGTATCACATGACTGCGAGCGGCCAATTAGTGCCCGCGACGTCACTCTCACATCACGGCAGGCCCTGGCAGGACGATACATCGCCTGCCTCTGCACCAGAGACTGGAGAAAAGGTGTCGGAGGGTAAGTATTTAATTCTTTACTACTAGATGGTGGCCCGATTCTAACGCATCGGGTATTCTAGAATATAGAAATAGAGATTGCATGGGGAAGGTGGTGAGGGCTGAATTGGGAGGAACTTTGAAGAAGGAGCGGCGGGGAAAGGACAGCGTGGCAAGGGGGAGGAGGGAGGACAGTGCAGCAGGGGGGAGGAGGATGGAGGACAGAGGAGGTAGCGGCGGGGTGTGGGGGGATGTAGCAGCACAGGCAGGGGGAGGAAGGAGCGGCAGGGTGAGGATGGAGCACAGCGGCAGGGGGGAAGAGGACGGAGGACAGAGCAGCACAGGCAAGGGGAGGACAGAGGATGGAGTGGCAGAGGGGTGGAGGACAAAGGAAGGAGGAGGAAGCGGTGGAGTGGGGGAGGATGGAGCGGCACAGACAGGGGGAGGACAAGGCGGCAGGGGGAGGATGAAGCACAGAGCGGCGGGGGGGTGGAGGACAGGATGAAGCAGCTGGGTGGGGGAGGACGGAGCAGCACAGGCAGGGGGAGGACGGAGGATAGAGTGGCGGAGGTGAGGAGGACAAAGGAAGGAGGAGGAAGCGGTGGGGTGGGGGATGATGAAGTGGCACAGGCAGGGGGAGGACGGAGCGGCAGGGGGAGGACGAAGCACAGAGCAGCGGGGGAGAGGAGGATGGAGGACGAAGTATCGGGGTGTGGGAGGCCGGAGCAGCACAGGCTGGGGGAGGACGGAGGATGAAGTGGCGGAGGGGAGGAGGACAAAGGAAGGAGGAGGAAGCGGTGGGGTGGGGGAGGATGGAGTAGCACAGACAGGGGGAGGATGGAGCACAGAGCGGCGGGGGGGAGGAGGACGGAGGACGAAGCGGCGGGGTGGGGGAGGCCAGAGCAGCACAGGCAAGGGGAGGACGGAGGATGGAGTGGTGAGGGGGAGGAGGATAAAGGAAGGAGGAGGAAGTGGTGGGGTTGGGGAGGATGTAGCGGCACAGGAAGGGGGAGGACAGAGCAGCAGGGGGAGGACGGAGCACAGAGCGGCGGGGGGAGGAGGACAGAGGACGAAGTGGTGAGGTGGGGGAGGATGGAGCAGCACAGGCAGGGGGAGAAGGGAGTATGGAGTGGCGGAGAGGAGGAGGACAAAGGAAGGAGGAGGAAGCGGTGGAGGAGGATGGAGCAGCACAGGCAGGGGGAGAAGGGAGTATGGAGTGGCGGAGAGGAGGAGGACAAAGGAAGGACGAGGAAGCGGTGGGGGAAGATGCAGCGGCACAGGCAGGGGGAGGATGAAGCGGCAGGGGGAGGCCGGAGCACAGAGCCGTGGGGGAGAGGAGAATGGAGGACGAAGTGGTGGGGGAAGCCAGGGCAGCACAGGCAGGGGGAGGATGGAGCGGCAGTGGGAGGGCAGAGCACAAAGCGGCAGGGGAGAGGAGGATGGAGGACAAAGTGGCGGGGTGGGGGAGGCCGGAGCAGCAGAGGCAGGGGGAGGACGGAGGATGGAGTGTAGGTGGGGAGGCGGACAAAGGAAGGAAGAGGAAGCGGTGGGGTGGGGGAGGACGGAGCGGCAGGGGGAGGATGGAGCACAGAGCAGCGGGGGGGAGGAGGACGGAGGACAAAGTGGTGGGGTGGGGGAGGACGAAGCAGCACAGGCAGGGGGAGGATGGAGGATGGAGTGGTGGAGGGGAGGAGGACAAAGGAAGGGGGAGGAAGCGGTGGAGGAGAATGGAACGACACAAGCAGCAGGAGGATGGAACGACACAGGTAGGGGGAGGACGGAGCACAGAGCGGTGGGAGGAAGAGGATGGAAGACAAAGCGGCGGGGTGAGGGAGGATGGAGCACTGCGTGGTGGCTCAGTGGTTAGCACTGCGCGGTGGCTCAGTGGTTAGCACTGCGCGGTGGCTCAGTGGTTAGCACTGCGCAGTGGCTCAGTGGTTAGCACTGCGGGGTGGCTCAGTGGTTAGCACTGTGCGGTGGCTCAGTGGTTGGCAGTGTGCGGTGGCTCAGTGGTTAGCAGTGTGCGGTGGCTCAGTGGTTAGCACTGCGCAGTGGCTCAGTGGTTAGCAAAGTATGGTGGCTCAGTGTTTAGCACTGTATGGTGGCTCAGTGTTTAGCACTGTACGGTGGCTCAGTGGTTAGCAGTGAGTGTGGTGGGCAGAGTGGTCAGCGCAGCAGCGCGGTGGGCAGAGGGGTCAGCGCAGCAGCGCGGTGGGCAGAGGGGTCAGCGCAGCAGCGCGGTGGGCAGAGTGGTCAGCGCAGCAGCACGGTGGCAGAGTGGGCAGAGTGGTCAGCGCAGCAGCGCGGTGGGCAGAGTGGTCAGCGCAGCAGTGTGGTGGGCAGAGTGGTCAGCGCAGCAGCGCGGTGGGCAGAGTGGTCAGCGCAGCAGCGTGGTGGGCAGAGTGGTCAGCGCAGCAGTGCGGTGGGCAGAGTGGTCAGCGCAGCAGCACGGTGGCAGAGTGGGCAGAGTGGTCAGCGCAGCAGCGTGGTGGGCAGAGTGGTCAGCGCAGCAGCGTGGTGGGCAGAGTGGTCAGCGCAGCAGCGTGGTGGGCAGAGTGGTCAGCGCAGCAGCGCGGTGGGCAGAGTGGTCAGCGCAGCAGCGCGGTGGGCAGAGTGGTCAGTGCAGCAGCGCGGTGGGCAGAGTGGTCAGCGCAGCAGCGCGGTGGGCAGAGTGGTCAGCGCAGCAGCGTGGTGGGCAGAGTGGTCAGCGCAGCAGTGCGGTGGGCAGAGTGGTCAGCGCAGCAGCGCGGTGGGCAGAGTGGGCAGAGTGGTCAGCGCAGCAGCGTGGTGGGCAGAGTGGTCAGTGCAGCAGCGTGGTGGGCAGAGTCAGGGGCGGAACTACGCTGGTGCAGCCGGTGCAGCTGCACCAGGGCCCCACCCGGTTAGGGGGCCCCTTCAAGCCTGGAGGGGGCCCCCAGCCGACCCCCACAAGCCGCGGGAGAGCCGCCATCACCAGGAGGGAGAGCGCGGTCTCCCAGCCGACCCCCACAAGCCGCGGGAGAGCCGCCGTCACCAGGAGGGAGAGCGCGGCTCTCCCAGCCGACCCCCACAAGCCGCGGGAGAGCCGCCGTCACCAGGAGGGAGAGCGCGGCTCTCCCAGCCGACCCCCACAAGCCGCGGGAGAGCCGCCGTCACCAGGAGGGAGAGCGCGGCAGGACCAGGCGGTAGAGAAGCGGTAAGAGCACGAGCACCAGCACCCCCCCCCCCCCCCGTCCACACCTGCACCAGGGCCCCCGGGGGTGACGGTCCGCCCCTGGGCAGAGTGGTCAGCGCAGCAGCGTGGTGGGCAGAGTGGTCAGCGCAGCAGCGTGGTGGGCAGAGTGGTCA
Organism: Allobates femoralis; assembly: GCA_033576535.1. Lineage (NCBI taxonomy): Eukaryota > Metazoa > Chordata > Amphibia > Anura > Aromobatidae > Allobates > Allobates femoralis. Next base: position 343,438,780 of record JARQOC010000006.1, read on the forward strand.
GCGCAGCAGTGCGGTGGGCAGAGTGGTCAGTGCAGCAGCGCGGTGGGCAGAGTGGTCAGTGCAGCAGCGCGGTGGGCAGAGTGGTCAGCGCAGCAGCGCGGTGGGCAGAGTGGTCAGCGCAGCAGCGCGGTGGGCAGGTGGCGGGGGCTGGATGGTGGCGAGGGAGGCAGGATGGAGCAAGCGGGGCAGGATGGTGGTGGGGGGCAGAATGGTGGCGAGCGGGGCAGGATGGAGTAAGCAGGGCAGGATGGTGGCGGGGGGCAGGATGGTGGCGGAGGGCAGGATGGAGCGTGCGGGGCAGGATGGAGCGTGCGGGGCAGGATTGATGGCGGCTACGGCGGCGGGAGCGGGCTCGCACACACTCACACACCCACTCATAAAATAAAAAATCATTATGTTCACCTATCCTCTCTCTATCCAGCGCTGCCTCCAACAGCAAGGTCCGTCTGCTTACAGGACCTGTGATGATGTCACAGAGCATCATGGGGTCACATGACCGCAGTAAGTGCGGTCATGTGACCCGATGATGCTCTGTGACATCATCACAAGTCCTGTAAGCAGACGGACCTTGCTGTTGGAGGCAGCGCTGGATAGAGAGAGAATAGGTGAGCATAATGTTTTGTTTTTTTTATCAGTGGGTGTGTTGCGGGCAGGGGTGGGAGACGGGAGTGTGTGGGGCGCAGGAGAGGGTACCGATGGCGGGTGTGGAGCTTGTTTAGCCCCGCTCCTGCTAACGGTCAGCCATGTAAAGTCACTCTGAGTGGGTGTACAGCCAGCTTCAGCAGGATGTGACGTACCATACTGTTACATCCTGACGGAAGCTGGCTTAGGGTTTTATTATAATAGATTTTTCATACATTTGCCTTTTTTTTATTTAGATTTCGCAGTGTATATTAATACACTGCAAAATCTAATGGGGCTGTCACACATGTCACACAGGGGAGGAGGAAGCAGGATTCTTCTTCCCCTCTGTGACATCACATGCGCTTTTTTGGGTGAAGAAAGAGCAGTGTGTGAAAGCACCAGCATATTTTGCTGCGGTTTTTTGCGCGGCTGAAAATCCAGCAATAAGCGAGCGCAAAAAAGCGCATCAAAATATGCAAATGTGTGAACGTAGCCTTAAAGCCTCAGCTAGCAAACCAGAGGCTGCTGCATCTCCAGGAGCAGCCACCAAATCCACATAATTCACTGCAAAGGTGGTCATATAAGGCCAAAGGTGACACCTGGTAGGGCCCGAGTCTACTGGCGTGGGACACTGAACGTGAGGTGCAGGGCAGGAGGGAGAGAGCCAGCACAAGAGGAAGATGACCTGGAGGAGGTATGTGGCCCTCCTATGGCAAGGCACCACAGGTTGGTACTGCACCCCAAATAGAAGGTATAGTGCCTCTGTAGCCGTGGATATGGAGGACCCTTCAGAGTCTGCACCCCTACACCCATACAATAGGACACCTTAGTAAAGGGGACTGGTATTCAATAGGTCCCAGGGGGGTGGAGCCTAGATGAGCGGGAGATAGGGAGTGACAGTTTACACAAGTGAAATAGACGGTGTAAGACAGTGAGAAAGACGGACGCAGGGGACTCTGTGGCTGTGACAGGAGGGCACCTCTTAGGAGAGAGGTGACCCAGACAATGAAGGGGGTCACTGCAGGACTGGTCGGAGCCAGCTGGAGACCCAGGCCATCACCGGTACACTGGAACCAAGGCGGTTAGTAACAGTTTACCCCTAACTGCAGACCTGCAGCCTGTGGGTCTTAAATTAGGAGCCACAGCACCACAGGACTAAATCCCACCTCTGTCCCAAATTGGGTCCAAGACACTAGCAAGGGAAAGGGCTAAATACCGGTGGCGGGAGGATTATCTTGCTGTCGCTCCCGTCTGTACCAGAAAGGGGTCAGAAGTACCTCTTAGTAACAGACCAGGGGATCGGCGATCGGGCTCTTTAGTGTGGTTGACAGGAGAATTAAGCAAACACCGACCAAGATAGCCATTGCAAAGACACCTCTGCTAGACACTAAAAAAACCTCCAAAGTCTGCGGCTACAACCCCCGATAAACCAGACTGTACCGTATATCTTTCCCAACTGGTACAAGTAAAGAACTGTCTGAGCTGATCTGATGTCTGGTCTCTACTCATCCACTGGCCGGAGGGCCTCCACAGCAACACAGAGGTAAGCACTACTACTCCCCTGATCCACCCCGCTGCCCTGAGGTAAAGCTCCACCTGTGGGGAGCTGTACTACCAAAGCTGCATTCCCATCACCGGCCGCAGCGCTGGTAACCCTTTTACCAGGTACCACAGGTGGCGCCATGTTACAAATTCCCCCATCATCATCACCCCCACCCAAGCCACTGAGGGTCCAGGGCACGGAACTGGGAATTGACCAGCCGTGATCCCCACTAAAGTAACCACCTGTCCCGGTATCCGAGTAACCCCCTACCCTGTCGACCGATTCAGGTACACAGAACGGGGTTCCGGCTAAACGTCCCCAATCTACCTGGGAGTGGCTGGATTCCTGACTTGTAGGATACGGCACCCGGCTGGATGCTACCACCTAAGAACCGTGATTAAAAGTGTGAAACTGCACTAGCTGTGTCCTCGAATTATTCCGGCGTTCCCCGCCCTGCACTATAACTTGATCACCATTTACATGTTGACCCTTATACCTGTCCTGGAGTACCGCTCCACCTATGGGGAGCAACAACACCCAGCTGCACCGTCACCTGCCCTGGAGGTCTGAACTGCAGCATCGGCCATCCCTAGCTGAGTACCGTAGGTGGCGTCAGGGGCGGACTGGCCCAGGTGGCAGGGGGGCAAGTGCCCCCAGGCTGGAGATTTTGCCCTGATTTAGGGCCGCCCTTCAATTACATGGGCCGGCGGCCGTGGTTGCTTTGCGGCCTCACCTGCCGCAACTACACAGCCGGCTGCACGCGCTGAGGATAAGTACCACTAAATTCCCCCACCGCAGCCGCTTCCGACAGCACCCCCCCGCCCGCTCTTCACCCGGCCGCATCCGATAGCACCCCTCCGCTCCTCACCCAGCCGCATCCGATGGCAGCCCCCCCGCTCCTCACCCACTCATCAGGGCTGCGGGATCAGGCTGCCACCCGGGTCGAGCTTAGCCAGCCAGCCCCTGGGTGGCATCACAACGACAATCCCCAAAAATCATAATCCCTGAACTTTTATTGACACCGCCAGGGTCACGGAGCCGGGACTCGACCCTCGTAACTCCCAAGCCGTACTGTAGCCCGATTCTGAGTATCCTACGGCCCTGGGGGGGGGGCGTGTCACATACTTGTGCGGGTGTTTGTGAAATCTTCTGGGGGTTTCAATTTGGCTCTCTAGCATTCCTACGAGCAGCTCTCACTAAAATTTAGCTTGCTCTTCCAAACTTTATCTTGACTTCCACTGTTCCACTGCCATTTCTTAATTACATTTCAAACTGAGGAAAGGATAACTTGAAGACAATTTGCTATCTTCATATATACCTTCTCCTGCATCCGCCATTTTCATTTTCAGAATTCTAGGCAGCTGTTTGGAAGAACCCATGGCTGCTGGGTCTTGGCATAAGCTTAAAATAGGTTGGGTTTTTATAAAATTGTGAACAAGCTAACAGGCTAATTAAGGTTTGAAACCTTGCTCAACGTTATCTGAGCACACAAATCTCCAAGGATGGCCAAACTTTTCTTCAACTTGCCTAACTGTTTACAATAACAGTAATTTTCACAGGGGTGCTGAAATGCTTGCATACCACTGTAGTCAGGTAACAGTCCGAAGTCAGGACATTAGGTGGACACGTTGTGGATACATGGATACAGGGAGTAAACTGAGAAGTAATTAGTTCACAGTCAAGGGTCAGAATACAAGGTCAGAGTTCACAACTGACAAAAGGAACAATCCAAGAGAGTAGTTAAAAGGCAATTCCAAGGTCAGGTTTGCAAATATTAAAAACAGGCTAGAGATAGTCATTTCACGGAGTTAGCTAAAGGCCCTGTTACATGTAGCGACGCTCAAGTGATCCCGACAATGATACGACCTGGCAGGGATCACTGGAATGTCGCTAAGTGGTCGCTGGTGAGATGCCACACAGGCAGATCTACTCACCGATGCGGCGACCCGCGATGGTCGTTGGGATCTGTCACTGTCATGGGCGTAATAACATGGAGATCATTGATCGTTTCACCTGTCACACACACCGATGCAGCATGCCCAGCTGGAGACCGACAATGAAAAAATGGCCCAGGCCAGGCGATCAGCGATCTCACAGGGGGGGGCGCTCACTGCTACGTGTCACACGCAGCGATATTGCTGGCGAGGTCGCCGCAACGTTACAAAACCTTTGACTTTGCGGTGATATCGTTAGCGATATCGCTACGTGTAACGGGGCCTTAAGACTGATAAGGGCTGACAATAGTCAGCAATCTAAATAACCAATAATCAACCTAACCAGGAGACATCAGATTGAAAACTAGCAGACCTGGCCAGATTGGGCAACTGGACTGTAACCCACAATACTGGCAGTCCAGCATGTCTCTGCTACTAATTGAACAGATAAACTGTCACTAATAATAATAATAATTTTTATTTATATAGCACCAACATATTCCGCAGCGCTTTATAATTCAGTGGTTCATATACAAACGGTCATAGGTAACAATTGTATAAAAACAATGCAATACAGTAATTAAAGTAGAGAATCAGTGTAAAGAATGCAATACAATAATTAAAGCAGAGAAACAACGTAAAAAGTACAATACAATAATTAAAGCAGAGAAACAATGTAAAAATCACTAATAATACTGACAGCTCAGCACACCCCAGAATGTAATAAGACGGCTGAGCTATGAATCACTAGGACCTAGAACACTGTAAGTGGTGAAATCATGAAAATGGCCCCCGCTAGCCCTGCAAACACTATAATGTCCAGACCACATACACTCTACAAATAGTAGAATGGTCCCCAAATAGACATCCAAACAGAAAAATGGCCTCCTATATTGCCCCACAAACCATATAATGCCTCCCACATAGCCCTCCAAAAATTATACTTGCCCCCAAATAGCTCCCAAAACAGTATAATGGCCTCTACATAGCCCTCCAAATAGTACAATAGCTCAACAAAGCCCTTCAAGAGTCAATGCTGTGTCTGGAACAAGCCCCAAGGGGGCAGCATTGACTTTTTACTATGGGTAAGAACTTTTCAGATTTAGCTCCAAGACTTAGATGTTAATGGCACATGGCATATGGCCCATATACATCTGACTAGCCCTGTAGATCATTGATAGGTCCAGTATTTAGCGACACTACCTTTTATCAATTAGCGATACTGCCTTTTACAGTTGTGGCCAAAAGTATTGACGCCCCTGCAATTCTGTCAGATAATACTCAGTTTCTTCCTGAAAATGATTGCAATCACAAATTCTTTGGTATTATTATCTTCATTTAATTTGTCTTCAATGAAAAAACACAAAAGAGAATGAAGCAAAAAGCAAAACATTGATCATTTCATACAAAACTTCAAAAATGGGCCAGACAAAAGTTTTGGCACCCTCAGCCTAATACTTGGTTGCACAACCTTTAGCCAAAATAACTGTGATCAACCGCTTCCGGTAACCATCAATGAGTTTCTTACAATGCTCTGATGGAATTTTAGACCATTCTTCTTTGGCAAACTGCTCCAGGTCCTTGATATTTGAAGGGTGCCTTCTCCAAACTGGCATTTTTAGATCTCTCCACAGGTGTTCTATGGGATTCAGGTCTGGACTCATTGCTGGCCACCTTAGAAGTCTCCAGTGCTTTCTCTCAAACCATTTTCTAGTGCTTTTTGAAGTGTGTTTTGGGTCATTGTCCTGCTGGAAGACCCATGACCTCTGAGGGAGACCCAGCTTTCTCACACTGGGCCCTACATTATGCTGCAAAATTTGTTGGTAGTCTTCATAGTTCAAAATGCCATGCACACGGTCAAGCAGTCCAGTGCCAGAGGCAGCAAAGCAACCCCAAAACATCAGGGAACCTTCACCATGTTTGACTGTAGGGACCGTGTTCTTTTCTTTGAATGCCTCTTTCTCCTGTAAACTCTATGTTGATGCCTTTGCCCAAAAAAACTTTACTTTTGTCTCATCTGACCAGAGAACATTCTTCCAAAACGTTTTAGGCTTTCTCAGGTAAGTTTTGGCAAACTCCAGCCTGACTTTTTTATGTCTCGGGGTAAGAAGTGGGGTCTTCCTGGGTCTCCTACCATACAGTCCCTTTTCATTCAGACGCCGATGGATAGTACGGGCTGACACTGTTGTACCCTTGGACTGCAGGGCAGCTTGAACTTGTTTGGATGTTAGTTGAGGTTCTTTATCCACCATTCGCACAATCTTGCATTGAAATCTCTCGTCAATTTTTCTTTTCCATCCACATCTAGGGAGGTTAGCCATAGTGCCATGAGCTTTAAACTTCTTGATGACACTGCGCACGGTAGACACAGGAACATTCAGGTCTTTGGAGATGGACTTGTAGCCTTGAGATTGCTCATGCTTCCTCACAATTTGGTTTCTCAAGTCCTCAGACAGTTCTTTGGTCTAATTTCTTTTCTCCATGCTCAATGTGGTACACATAAGGACTCAGGACAGAGGTTGTGTCAACTTTAATCCATGTCAACTGGCTGCAAGTGTGATTTAGTTTTTGACAACACCTGTTAGGTGCCACAGGTAAGTTACAGGTGCTGTTAATTACACAAATTAGAGAAGCATCACATGATTTTTCTAACAGTGCCAATACTTTTGTCCACCCCCTTTTTTATGTTTGGTGTGGAATTATATCCAATTTTGCTTTAGGACAATTCTTTTTGTGTTTTTTCATTGAAGACAAATTAAATGAAGATAATAATACCAAAGAATTTGTGATTGCAATTGTGGCGCCCCGCAACGGGTGCGTCACAGGAGGGTATTGCAGCCAAAACAGCAGCAGCAATATTCTCTGACTAAACAATGATACAGTTAACTCAGAGATCCATACCCTACATGCATCATCAGTATAGAGGGCCAATAAGGTCCTGGTGGGCGGAGTGTAGTGGTAGAGTGTGAGTAGAGAGAACTCTCCGAAGCAACGTAGGAGAAGGAGCTAAACCAACGAGCTCTGCAACCTAGGAGAGGGGGCTGCACAGTTCCGTGCGGCCCCCTGGCCGATTCCCTGGCCATCACCCCGTTTGAGCACCATTACCCTCGGTGCCTTAACAACCAATCTACGGGCATCTACATGCGGGTCCAACAACATCCCGTGCCCATCTACAGCCGGTTTGCTGGTACCGAACCAGAGGAGTGGAGGGACCGCTTTTCGGGAGCACCCCACCACCGCCACACACAGTCGTTTAGCCAGCGGTGTACCCACCAAAAGGACCCAAGGCTCCCCAAAGCACCCAGAACGTATACCCTGGGTAGGGCATTGAAGCAGCCTCCTTGTACCCTATCTGGCATTCCTGGGCGGCAACGGCAACACAAGTTTAGTTAGAATGGAGGAACACCGCGGATCTCTGAGAAACACTGGTCATTGCTGAGTCCACCCGGTCCGCTACCCTTCACTGTATGCCATGTACTGCCTGCTGGTTACAGTAAAGAACCCGTTACAGAGACTTCCAGTGTCTGTGTTTTCTTATGAACTGTATCTATCCGCATCTCAGAACATCTTGCGCAGCTCCTGGCTCCGGGGATCACCGCTCAGCCTGTGGGGAGCGTTCCATCTTGCTGCATTCCATCCCCCGGAGGCCCCGCAGCGCCGGTATGGTTACCGGAACACTCATAGGTGGCGTCACGAAACAATTTAACCCCTAAACTGTTCTCCTAACGACGTCTTTATTGATCTGGACCACCGGGCCCCACTATCGGCAGGCGCGGTCCTTCCGTGACAAGGAGGAGGAAGACGAAACGCCTGTCCCCGGAGTCCCGGCCACGGTGAGTCACAATCATTTTCAGGAAGAAACTGAGTATTATCTGACAGAATTGCAGGGGTGTCAATACTTTTGGCCAACACTGTATCTATTACAGGAGTTCCCTATATATATGAATTATATTGTAGTGTGACTTTTTCATACATGGGAATTCCCCAGCCCTACAGGGCTGTTAAAGGGAACCTTCTCCTCACTCCCCCACCCCCCACCCGGGGCCTATTAAACTAAAAGAGCCACCTCCAGCAGCGCCCATGCTGCATTTTATGAAAGTGGCTCTTATCATCCTACCTACCCCCCAAGGCACCAAGATAAATATTTTATTTGAAATCAGTATAGGTCCGGGAGGTATACTCTCCTCTGAGGACCTAAACCCCTTGCTGATATCACCCCTCCTCCTCTGCTGTCTGGGACCCGCCTCCTGTGTACCTTACGAGCGGCATTGGCGCCTGTGCACATCTCTCAGCTATCGGGCATCTCCGTGAACCAGACGAAAATTGCTGAGCCTCCAAGCAGTGGAGTCTTGTACTAATAGGTAGAGATACAATGACACCAGGGATAAATAGGACAAGTTAATATCCTCTAAAGAGTGATCATGCTGATTCATGTGCCCGATATGCCACCCACTATGATGCCCTACTGCCGCATTTTGTCTGCCTATGAACAAATAGAAATGACAAGATCCTGTTTCTCTATACAATGGACAAAGTGGGTCATTGAGAGCTTTACATTGTGGGGCCTCAGGTAACCTGTTGGCTATTTGCTAACACAATACAGTTACTTATTTTTCCACACTTCTATTATTTTTTCAGATTGAAAAATCATTTTATCGTTTACATGAAGGCTTATATTTTCCATTCATCACCTGGAGGTTCATTGACAAGAGGATGGAAACATACTTAGTGATGAGTGTCAGAGGCTGCATTTGTGTAATGGAAAAGAAGAAGAAGCCGGAGGAGGGGGGAGGAAATCATACAAAGTAATAATCCTACAACTGAGCAAATAAAGGTTCATACTACCCCACCCTCTCCAAGGAGCATGTTATAAGACCTGCACCTTACTGAAGACCCATCTAGTTTCCTATAATAAACATGTATAGGTTATTAACATGCAAACCAACAATGCTGCTCCCCTGTCGCAATTCTTATTATTGCTCTGCTGTGTAGTCTATTACAATGTTCAGTTATAGTATTTGCTGACAGCTGATACATGCTTCCTTGAGTACCCAGAGGAATCCCACACAAGCACGGGAAGAACATACATACTCAGTGATATAAGAAGAAATCCAGCAAGATGGACAATGTATTATGGGTATGTGCGCACGTTAAGTTACTGTAACAAATTTGCTTTCTTTATGGTTTTGGAGTGGATTTTTTCCTGGAGTTTTGAACATTATTATTGAAATTATTTTTAAGGATCCATCTTGTTGGATTTTCTTTTATATTATTGGACTTGGCGTTCTATAAGGTTTCTGTTCATTTTTGGATCTTTTTCCCAGATGAGCTGGCTTTCTTTTGTTTTTTGTTTGAAACATACTAAGTCCTTACTAGAGATGAGAGAACTTTACTCGAACATATTTGTCAATTTCAAATCAAATTCAATCAAATTTGGCAATGTTCATTGGGCCCTTCGAACTCGAACGTTTTGTTGAAAAGTCGGAAATTCGGGGTTTGTTCGGTAATTGTTCAGATGTGTGTGTAGATTAACTAGGACAGAAGCATTAGTGCAAGTGCACTAATGCTTCTGTCCTATGTTATGCTACACATACATACACACAGACACACAAAGATCATCTTACCTGTCTCCGCTGCTTGCTTGCTTCCAGGTTCGCTCTCCCGCGCTTACTCTCACTTCCGGTCCCACCTATTAACTTTTTTGCATATCCATTTCTCTGACCGGGCAATACCCAATCACAGACACTCATACTCTGTAAGAGCGTCTGTGATTGGCTGTTGCATTACAAAAACAGAAAAGACAAGGGGCTGCTGATGGGTGAAAACCTGGTGGTCCAAGTGGGGCTTAAAGGTACGTGGGGTGCCCACTCATCTGACCAAGTTGTGCACCCTGAACAACACCAGGAAGAACTTAGAAGTCCGGAGAACTCTGACAGCCATTGGAGATGAACGCTGAAGCCGGAAGTGTCAGGTGACCGGAAGTGGCGTCTTCACAGGTCCTCAAGCTAAGCTGGTTGGTGGCTTAGTCCTCCATCGCTGCTCCTGCCACAATTAACCTCGAAGAGGGAAAGAGGCACGATAATGGATTACAGAGCGGTCTGTGGAGCACCATGCCCTGAGAGGGATGAACAAAACTTTAAAGAGACAGGTGAATGGTTCAGGTGATCATCTGAAGAAGGCAGAAATCCGCCGTCGAAATACGTTGTGACAAAACTTTAATAAAGGTTTGTGAGTGAAAACCATTCCACTGTCTCTTTAAAACTTTCCCATCCCTGCTCGGCGCTCCACAGACCGCTTGTAATTCATTATTTTGGCTGTTGCATTAGCTAACTGTATGTTTACAATCTAGATGGTGTCTGTAGTTGGTTATCATACACATTAGTGTATGGCAACCAACCTAGTTATAGGGTGTAAAATAAATAAATAATAGGAAATAAAATATAAAGAGCTTCACTATATTTTTTAGTCTCAGCACAGATAAAGCGGACAGCTACGAGCTGCCACCCTCAGCTGCCTATTTTTACCTTCGCTGGCAAAAAAATTAGTAGGGCTTCGCCCTATTTTTATTGCCTGCCAAGGTAAAACTAGGCAGCTGAAGGCTGGAATTCTCAGCAGGGTGAGGGCCCATCGTTTTAGGGCTCCCCATGCTAAAGAATAGCAGCCTGCAACTGCCCCTGAAAATGGCCCATTCATCCATAGTGCCATTTCCAGGCACTTTACCCGGCTCCTCCAGAGGCCATGGTATCGTTGGCACGCTGGGTAATAAGGGGTGAATACCAGCTTGGTATTACCAACTGGCAGCCTGAAATTCTTAATGTCGGGCAAAGTTAGACCCGGCCATTAAGAATTTCAAGTAAATAGGAAGACACATCACAGAGTAAAAAAAAGGATTAGAAAAAAAACACAACACAAAGCGGTGCCATCTTTATTAACACCTCACCCTCAAGACCTTCCTGTGATCCTCTGCAATGTCTTGTTGAATGGAGGCTGTGATGAAGAATACAGCATCCTCATCACAGTCTCCAGTTACTGAATGAACCAGCTGTGAGCTCCAGTCAGGATGTGTTGTGACTCACTGAGATCACCGTTTAGTTCAGGTAAGCCACCATGCTTACCTGAACGGTGACCTCAGAAAACCTCAGCAAGTCACTGTACACTTGGACCGGAGATTGCTGATTTGATCACCATAGTAACCAAGTCAGGTGACCAGATCAGCTGACACAATTGCTATGGTGACCAGATCAGCTAACTGCACACATCACTGTAGCATGGTCAGCTGATTTGGTCACCATAGCAACACGTCACGATCAGTGATCTGATCTGGTCACGTGACACGATTGCTATAGTTAGATAAGATCTGGCTCACACTCCACAGTCGTGGTGCTCAGATAGATAAGTTACATACCAAAATTAACCGTGACTCTGGCATAAACCATGAAAACAAGAATAAAGTCAATGTGGTAGAATAACCATCAAAATTTTTATTTGAAAAATCAGGATAGGTGAAAAATTCCCCAACGTTTCAGCTTACAATACAGCCTTTTTCCAAGGGTAATTTTATCTATATAATAAAGAAAGTCAAACATTGTTGAATAGATTTTACACATATCACTAAAGTCAAAGGTTAGATGTGAATCTTAAGGGCATATGAAAAACAAAAATGTAGTCCAGGATATAAGTATGATAATTCATCTGATGATAAGGTATATCAGTATGTGCCTCCACTCTAGACAGTTCAGTCTCTGGAGTGATGTCCTCAAAAATCAACTTCAATCCAGACGGCTCAACATTGAAACCTCTAGAATGGAAATGATCCCAAGAGCTCCTCATAGAGTCCATTGTAGTGGAATAGGAAATATTGATACACACACACGCACATATATATATATATATATATATATATATATATATATATATATATATATATAATCAGCTTTAAAGTTGTAATGTGAAAGAGATAGTTCATTAGTTCTTCCTTTGTTCGATAAACTCCATAGACTGCGTCTTCAGAACCAAAAGTGGGTTTTATTCGGGCAGGAAATCATACAGAGATATATGGCAAGGCAATACGACAGGTTTCAGAATGGCAGGCATGCGTGGCACACAGGATGGAAAAGTGTCACACCGCCTGTCTAAAGCAGAGGATTTTTATACAATTTTCTGCCATTGGATAACGTTAGTGGCCATTATTTTCAATGGATACATAATGACCTCATCCTGACAAAGGCAATACTTACATTTCACGTAGAATATAGGTTGACATGAAAAAAGCACACTAATTTCATTACTAACTACATACTACACTTAAGTTTATCCATACAAATTATCTCATAATAGCCTTTTTGGGACCAAGCACAAATCACAACTTATTGACATTAATTAGCTCTGTTCTTCATTATATGAAACGTCATATAGCCTTGAGGAATACACTAAACCGTAGAATATCCTTCAGATTTGAGAAAAAGGAAAATATAGTGAATTGGTTAACTATTATCATGATGAGCTTTTGGTATATGCTCGGACCAAACCTAATTAACTCCATGCCTGTTTTTCTTCTATGGCTTGATTTCTTTTATTACCTGAGACTTATAGCAAAAGTTCAGTAGTTCTATTTTCAAGCTTACACTAAAACTTACAAGACAATATGGCTGACGGAGGCCTTGGTACTTATGGCTTCCGTCTAACTATTGACCATTCTCTAACATAATGATTTCATGGCTTTTTAGGAATTGCTCAATTTTTAATGAAGAAAACATCAAATATGGTACATGAACTTTTTTTACACTGTTATATTTATTATGTATATTCTATAGGGCAAATTTGTTTTTCCATGATTAATAAAACTTGCATATGTATTATCATTTTTTGTAATATAAATAATCACACACAGCACTGATTTTTTTAATTTTGCGTGAATCTGACTTTTACTGTATGTCCACCAGTCCTGACCGCTGCACCGACATTTTTGAAGAATGGGTAGAGCGTCATGGTGAGAAGCCCAACAGACCGCAGCCAACAAAGTCCTCATAATTTTAGATAATATTTATATATAATGTACAGTGTTGGCCAAAAGTATTGACACCCCTGCAATTCTGTCAGATAATACTCAGTTTCTTCCTGAAAATGATTGCAATCACAAATTCTTTGTTATTATTATCTTCATTTAATTTGTCTTCAATGAAAAAACACAAAAGAGAATGAAGCAAAAAGCAAAATATTGATAATTTCACACAAAACTCCAAAAAATGGGCCGGACAAAAGTATTGGCACCCTCAGCCTAATACTTGGTTGCACAACCTTTAGCCAAAATAACTGCGATCAACCGCTTCCAGTAACCATCAATGAGTTTCTTACAATGCTCTGCTGGAATTTTAGACCATTCTTCTTTGGCAAACTGCCCCAGGTCTCTGATATTTGAAGGGTGCCTTCTCCAAACTGCCATTTTTAGATCTCTGCACAGGTGTTCTATGGGATTCAGGTCTGGACTCATTGCTGGCCACCTTAGAAGTCTCCAGTGCTTTCTCTCAAACCATTTTCTAGTGCTTTTTGAAGTGTGTTTTGGGTCATTGTCCTGCTGGAAGACCCATGACCTCTGAGGGAGACCCAGCTTTCTCACACTGGACCCTACAGTATGCTGCAAAATTTGTTGGTAGTCTTCAGACTTCATAATGCCATGCACACGGTCAAGCAGTCCAGTGCCAGAGGCAGCAAAGCAACCCCAAAACATCAGGGAACCTCCGCCATGTTTGACTGTAGGGACCGTGTTCTTTTCTTTGAATGCCTCTATTTTTCTCCTTTAAACTCTATGTTGATGCCTTTGCCCAAAAAGAGAGAACATTCTTCCAAAACATTTTAGGCTTTCTCAGGTAAGTTTTGGCAAACTCCAGCCTGGCTTTTTTATGTCTCGGGGTAAGAAGTGGGGTCTTCCTGGGTCTCCTACCATACAGTCCCTTTTCATTCAGACGCCGATGGATAGTACGGGTTGACACTGTTGTACCATCGGACTGCAGGGCAGCTTGAACTTGTTTGGATGTTAGTCGAGGTTCTTTATCCACCATCCGCACAATCTTGTGTTGAAATCTCTTGTCAATTTTTCTTTTCCGTCCACATCTAGGGAGGTTAGCCACAGTGCCATGGGCTTTACATTTCTTGATGACACTGCGCACAGTAGACACAGGAATATTCAGGTCTTTGGAGATGGACTTGTAGCCTTGAGATTGCTCATGCTTCCTCACAATTTGGTTTCTCAACTCCTCAGACAGTTCTTTGGTCTTCTTTCTTTTCTCCATGCTCAATGTGGTACATACAAGGACACAGGTTGAGTCAACTTTAATCCATGTCAACTGGCTGCAAGTGTGATTTAGTTATTGCCAACACCTGTTAGGTGCCACAGGTAAGTTACAGGTGCTGTTAATTACACAAATTAGAGAAGCATCACATGATTTTTCTAAGGGTGCCAACACTTTTGTCCACCCCCTTTTTATGTTTGGTGTGGAATTATATCCAATTTGGCTTTAGGACAATTCTTTTTGTGTTTTTTTCATTGAAGTCAAATTAAATGAAGATAATAATACTAAGAATTTGTGATTGCAATCATTTTCAGGAAGAAACTGAGTATTATCTGACAGAATGGCAGGGGTGTCAATACTTTTGGCCAACACTGTATATTTCTAGATCTCTCACTACAGTGTTGACTAAATCAGAGTTGCTGCACTGAGGTTAATGATTTCTGGAAACACTATACTGTCTATAAGAACATCCTCTGTACAGCATCTCCAATCTTTCTCACTACACAGATGGCTAAATCAGAGTTGCTACACAGAGGTTCATGACTTTTGTGCCGACTGTACTGTCTATAAGGCCGTAGTCACACTGATATGTGACTTGCACGAGTTGCAATACAAGAAAATCTCACATTGCACTCAGCTCCTTGTCAGACAATGATGCAGCTCAGCTCTATGTTTTCGTTAGTCCTCAATAGACTGAAGAAATAATCCAAGCATGCTTCTATAATCTGCAAGACTCTGCTCACTCGCACCCTTACAAGTCTACAGGTGCGAGTGAAACATCACACTGCACTGAGGTCATCCAAGTGCAATATGATACAGTGCCTTGTGATAGTATTCGGCCCCCTTGAACTTTTCAACCTTTTGTCACATTTCAGGCTTCAAACATAAAGATATAAACTCTAATTTTTTGTGAAGAATCAACAAGTGGGACACAATTGTGAAATGGAACGAAATTAATTGCATATTTAAAACTTTTTTAACAAATTAAAAACTGAAAAGTGGGGCGTGCAATATTATTCATCCCCTTTACTTTCAGTGCAGCAAACTCACTCCAGAAGTTCAGTGAGGTTCTCTGAATGATCCAATGTTGTCCTAAATGACTGGTAATGATAAATAGAATCCACCTGTGTGTAATCAAGTCTCCGTATAAATGCACCTGCTCTGTGATAGTCTCATGGTGGGTTTACACGTCCCGATATCGGCCCGATATCGTAGCCAACGATGCGGGAGCGCGCTTTTTGAGCGCGCTTTTCCCTGCATTGCATCGGTTTAGACAGACCGATATCAGGATACAACGTCCCGACGATGTGTACGCCCCCCAACCCAGGAACGACCATTTAACATGGGAGTGAAAGGGTGACGTGGCAGTAAACATCGGAGTTGGGCTGTCAGACTGGACGATGCGGCTACAACTGGCATCCGATATCGGGCGGTTGAATAGCACGCTCATTCGACCCCCAATATCGGTTTACCATCGTTCCTGCATCGCGTTGTACGTTCACACCGTACAACGCGCGAACGATATCGGGTCCAACTCGCAAACCACGTGACTTTTGGTCGGAGTTGGACGCCGATATCGCAACGTGTAAACCCACCATTAGGGTTCTGTTTCAAGTGCAGAAAGCATCATGAAGACCAAGGAACACACCAGGCAGGTCCGAGATACTGTTGTGGCGAAGTTTAGAGCCGGATTTGGATACAAAAAGATTTCCCAAGTTTTAAACATCTCAAGGAGCACTGTGCAAGCGATCATATTGAAATGGAAGGATAAGGAAGGATAAGGTGGTGTTGTGGAGAAGATTCATTGATGATCTTTTTATCATTTGGCAGGGCCAGGAATTAGAACTAAAAGAATTTGTGAAGGAATTGAATAGAAACCAGAAGAACATCAAATTAACCATGACCTACAGTAGGACGGAGGTCGATTTCTTAGACGTTAAGGTACGGAGGGGTGGACATGGAGAGATTATTACAGATTTATTTAGAAAAAGCACAGCTGGGAATACATTGCTCCATGCAACATCTGCCCATCCCTCTCATTTAATTCAGAGTATACCAGTGGGACAGTTTCTTCGGGCACGGAGAATCTGCTCTTCTGATGACTTATTTCATATACATATTTATATTAAAGAATGACAAGCACACCTCCCTTAGTGTAGGTGCTAGCAGGAGAAAAATATCATTACTATATACATATAATCCGCTGCACACTACACACTAGGATACAAGTATAAAGTATAGCATAATGGCTAAGTGTAAAAAGCTACTAAAATTTGGATGAGGAAAATTGCACAACTGCTAAGGATCTATTCAAGCAAAGTGAGAATTTTAGTTAATGTAATGCATTACATATAAGCCCGATAACCAGTCTTCAAGGTATTCTCATATATATCGGGTCCTACCATATGCCTCTGTCTGCAGTAAAAATCATCTGAGGATATAAGTGCCTCTGAGTGCATTTTAAAACCTGCGTGTATGGGTGTGGTGTAGACTTGATAAACAAGGAATGAACTAGATGTTAAACTGGACTGGCTACCAGGCTATGGAGGGTGCTCAGTCAAAAAACAGTCATATTTATATTAAAGAATGACAAGCACACCTCCCTTAGTGTAGGTGCTAGCAGGAGAAAAATATCATTACTATATACATATAATCCGCTGCACACTACACACTAGGATACAAGTATAAAGTATAGCATAATGGCTAAGTGTAAAAAGCTACTAAAATTTGGATGAGGAAAATTGCACAACTGCTAAGGATCTATTCAAGCAAAGTGAGAATTTTAGTTAATGTAATGCATTACATATAAGCCCGATAACCAGTCTTCAAGGTATTCTCATATATATCGGGTCCTACCATATGCCTCTGTCTGCAGTAAAAATCATCTGAGGATATAAGTGCCTCTGAGTGCATTTTAAAACCTGCGTGTATGGGTGTGGTGTAGACTTGATAAACAAGGAATGAACTAGATGTTAAACTGGACTGGCTACCAGGCTATGGAGGGTGCTCAGTCAAAAAACAGTCATATTTATATTAAAGAATGACAAGCACACCTCCCTTAGTGTAGGTGCTAGCAGGAGAAAAATATCATTACTATATACATATAATCCGCTGCACACTACACACTAGGATACAAGTATAAAGTATAGCATAATGGCTAAGTGTAAAAAGCTACTAAAATTTGGATGAGGAAAATTGCACAACTGCTAAGGATCCATTCAAGCAAAGTGAGAATTTTAGTTAATGTAATGCATTACATATAAGCCCGATAACCAGTCTTCAAGGTATTCTCATATATATCGGGTCCTACCATATGCCTCTGTCTGCAGTAAAAATCATCTGAGGATATAAGTGCCTCTGAGTGCATTTTAAAACCTGCGTGTATGGGTGTGGTGTAGACTTGATAAACAAGGAATGAACTAGATGTTAAACTGGACTGGCTACCAGGCTATGGAGGGTGCTCAGTCAAAAAACAGTCATATTTATATTAAAGAATGACAAGCACACCTCCCTTAGTGTAGGTGCTAGCAGGAGAAAAATATCATTACTATATACATATAATCCGCTGCACACTACACACTAGGATACAAGTATAAAGTATAGCATAATGGCTAAGTGTAAAAAGCTACTAAAATTTGGATGAGGAAAATTGCACAACTGCTAAGGATCTATTCAAGCAAAGTGAGAATTTTAGTTAATGTAATGCATTACATATAAGCCCGATAACCAGTCTTCAAGGTATTCTCATATATATCGGGTCCTACCATATGCCTCTGTCTGCAGTAAAAATCATCTGAGGATATAAGTGCCTCTGAGTGCATTTTAAAACCTGCGTGTATGGGTGTGGTGTAGACTTGATAAACAAGGAATGAACTAGATGTTAAACTGGACTGGCTACCAGGCTATGGAGGGTGCTCAGTCAAAAAACAGTCATATTTATATTAAAGAATGACAAGCACACCTCCCTTAGTGTAGGTGCTAGCAGGAGAAAAATATCATTACTATATACATATAATCCGCTGCACACTACACACTAGGATACAAGTATAAAGTATAGCATAATGGCTAAGTGTAAAAAGCTACTAAAATTTGGATGAGGAAAATTGCACAACTGCTAAGGATCTATTCAAGCAAAGTGAGAATTTTAGTTAATGTAATGCATTACATATAAGCCCGATAACCAGTCTTCAAGGTATTCTCATATATATCGGGTCCTACCATATGCCTCTGTCTGCAGTAAAAATCATCTGAGGATATAAGTGCCTCTGAGTGCATTTTAAAACCTGCGTGTATGGGTGTGGTGTAGACTTGATAAACAAGGAATGAACTAGATGTTAAACTGGACTGGCTACCAGGCTGTGGAGGGTGCTCAGTCAAAAAACAGTCATATTTATATTAAAGAATGACAAGCACACCTCCCTTAGTGTAGGTGCTAGCAGGAGAAGCCAGTCCAGTTTAACATCTAGTTCATTCCTTGTTTATCAAGTCTACACCACACCCATACACGCAGGTTTTAAAATGCACTCAGAGGCACTTATATCCTCAGATGATTTTTACTGCAGACAGAGGCATATGGTAGGACCCGATATATATGAGAATACCTTGAAGACTGGTTATCGGGCTTATATGTAATGCATTACATTAACTAAAATTCTCACTTTGCTTGAATAGATCCTTAGCAGTTGTGCAATTTTCCTCATCCAAATTTTAGTAGCTTTTTACACTTAGCCATTATGCTATACTTTATACTTGTATCCTAGTGTGTAGTGTGCAGCGGATTATATGTATATAGTAATGATATTTTTCTCCTGCTAGCACCTACACTAAGGGAGGTGTGCTTGTCATTCTTTAATATAAATATGACTGTTTTTTGACTGAGCACCCTCCATAGCCTGGTAGCCAGTCCAGTTTAACATCTAGTTCATTCCTTGTTTATCAAGTCTACACCACACCCATACACGCAGGTTTTAAAATGCACTCAGAGGCACTTATATCCTCAGATGATTTTTACTGCAGACAGAGGCATATGGTAGGACCCGATATATATGAGAATACCTTGAAGACTGGTTATCGGGCTTATATGTAATGCATTACATTAACTAAAATTCTCACTTTGCTTGAATAGATCCTTAGCAGTTGTGCAATTTTCCTCATCCAAATTTTAGTAGCTTTTTACACTTAGCCATTATGCTATACTTTATACTTGTATCCTAGTGTGTAGTGTGCAGCGGATTATATGTATATAGTTATTTCATATACAGGCATCAGAATTGTCCACAAGATTTCTGGACAGAGGATACTCTAAGAAAAGTATCAGAAAAGGATACCAGAGAGCCAGCCAAACGGACAGAAAGGATCTTCTCCAGTCTAAACCAAGGAAAGAATCTGAGAACAAGGTACGACTGATTGTTAACTTTAATGGTCAGAAACAGAAAGTGGAAAATGTCCTGAAGAAACATTGGTCAATACTGACGTCAGATCATGGCTTGAGTGAGAGCATACAGAAATACCCTGCCATCACTTATAGGCGATCCCCTAATCTGAGGGACATCCTGACACATAGCCTATATGAGGGACCACGAAAAGAAAGCATTTTTGGTATGGGAGGTCCGAAATGGGGTTTCTTCCCTTGTGGGAAGTGTGTAACTTGCCCCAACTTGAAGAGAGCAAATGACTTTCATTCTAGTGATGGCCATAAGAAATTTACGATCACTCAAAATATTACTTGTAATTCTGTGGGTGTAGTGTATCTGGCTACTTGCCCTTGTAATCTGATCTATGTAGGGTTAACATCCAGACAAATTAAAGTAAGAATTAGAGAGCATGTCCTAGATATCATCAAAGCAGAAACGATAGAAGACTTATCTCTGCTAAAACCTATAGCACGGCACTTTAAAATCACTCATGGCTGTAATGCGAATTTACTAAAGGCTTTTGGCATTGATAAAGTACACCAAAATATCCGAGGGGGAGATCTGAAGAAGAGCCTCGCACAATTAGAAGCCAGATGGATAATGAAGGTGGGATGTGTCCGCCCACATGGCCTCAATGACATCCTCAGTTTTGCCCCATTCTTGTAGTTAGTAGGATTGATTTTAATAAATAATTATTGTATACTGATGTTGGTGTGTGTTTTTATTTTATTTTAATTATCATTTTTAAAAAAAATTTTTTCCTGTTTTAGGTGAACTCAATGAGGAAAATTTGCAGCTTTTCTGAGAATGCAGCAGTGATATACCAACCACTCCAATTTGCGCACTTATGTACTTTAATATAATAATGAATAAAAATACAACTGTGTGTCTGGGGAGTGATAGTCACCGGCCGGTGGATGCATGTGTGAATGGATGAGAGTATGGTGTTTATGAACTAAATAGCACATTTGTAGATCTTGATCATTATATGCACTTGGCACTTGCACTTTAAAATGTTTGAATATTTTATAAACTTGATTATTTATATGTCACTGTATTGTAAATCATGTCTGTGCAATTGGTTTATGTGTGTTATATATTTATGCTGCTTTTAAAAAGAATCGCTGTATATATCCTTGTATATATGTAAAATGTCATTCATCTGTCTTTCCTTATTGTTTTTTCCTATTTTGGTTATGGATTAATATGTATTTATATGTTATATATTACTATGGATACTGCGGCCATTTCCCACTGTGTGCCTCCGACCGGGCTGCCTCGGGGCGTGCCCTGTGTCCTCTCATGTGATCTCCGGCCTCTCTGTAATGGAGAGGAGGAGGTTGCGTGATGGCGCTCGGTGTCGTCTAGGGGCGGTCCGTGCGTCGGCGTCACGGGGGGCGTGGTAGCCGGAGTGACGCGGCACTGACTCATCATTGGCCAGGGCGCCGGGATATGATGCCGCGCGGCACTAGGCAACGCAGGTAAACAGGATGGGACGTCTTGGCCCATGTGACTTCCGGTCTCGGACCGGAGGTCCGTGGGAGGGATTGTCTAATTGTACACACTATAAATAACTGGTCTTTCCTCCATATGACCACCCTCCTCAGAAGAAGCTGGTGCGAAACGCGTCAGGGGGCGGTCACAGGAAGGTAAATGGGACCCTTGACTTGCATGTAATGTGTCATCCTCATTAGGTATAGTGTGCACCCATTTTGGGGCACTATTGTTTGATGGATAAAGTTATACCTGAGGATTGAATACTATTGTGGTTGAACTTTGCCTTGCGGTCCTCCTTCTGTGTACCACTATATATTGTCAATTTTACATGGTGTTACTTTTAAATAAATAATGAATTGCAATTGATTTGGCCTGACTCCTTTGGGTTGTTTGTTTGGAAGATATATTGAAATGGAAGGAGTATCAGACCACTACAAATCTACCAAGACCCGGCTGTCCCTCTAAACTTTCATCTTGAACAAGGAGAAGACTGATCAGAGATGCAGCCAAAAGTACCATGATCACTCTGGATAAACTGCAGAGATCTACATCTAAGATGGGAGAGTCTGTCCATAGGACAACAATCAGTCGTACACTGCACAAATCTGGCCTTTATGGAAGAGTGGCAAGAAGAAAGCCATTTCTCAAAGATATCCATAAAAAGTCTTGTTTGAAGTTTGCCACAAGCCACCTGGGAGACACCAAACATGTGGAATAAGGTGCTCTGGTCAAATTAAACCAAAATTGAACTTTTTGGCCAGAATGCAAAACGACATGTTTGGCTTAAAAGCAACACAGCTGATCACCCTGAAAAGACCATCCCCACTGTCAAACATGGTGGTGGCAGCATCATGGTTTGGGCCTGCTTTTCTTCAGCAGGGATAGGGAAGATGGCTAAAATTAATGGGAAGATGGACAGAGCCAAATACAGAACCATTCTGGAAGAAAACCTGTTGGAGTCTGCAAAAGACCTGAGACTGGGACGGAGATTTATCTTCCAACAAGACAATGATCCCAAACATAAAGCAAAATATACAATAGAATGGTTCAAAAATAAACCTATCCATGTGTTAGAATGGCCAAGTCACAGTCCAGACCTGAATAAAATCGAGAATCTGTGGAAAGAGCTGAAAACTGCTGTTCACAAAGGCTCTCCATCCAACCTCACTGAGCTCCAGCTGTTTTGCATAGAAGAATGGGCAAGAATTTCAGTCTATCGATGTGCAAAACTGATAAAGACATACCCCAAGAGACTTGCAGCTGTAATCGCAGCAAAAGTTGGAGCTACAAAATATTAACTCAAGGGGGCCGAATAATATTGCACGCCCCACTTTTCAGTTTTTTATTTGTTAAAAAAGTTTACAATATGCAATAAATTTCGTTCCACTTCACGATTGTGTCCCGCTTGTTGTTGATTCTTCACAAAAAATTAGAATTTATTTCTTTATGTTTGAAGCCTGAAATGTGGCAAAAGGTTGAAAAGTTCAAGGGGCCAAATACTTTCACAAGGCACTGTATATGCAGAGACAAGCAATGGAGATATTAATCTCTCCTTCTCCTCTGCACCAGTGATACAATCGCAGGATCAAATCACAAATACACAACACTCAGCTCACTCTCACAGCAAAGCCTGAGCCGAGTGTCATTACCATATTGCATCTGCCTTACAGTAATGTGACTCCAGTCTAAGGAACGTCCTCTGTACAGCAGCTCCATTATAGCCGTTTCACTACAGAGGGGACTAGATCGGAGTTGTTGCACTTAGGTTCATTTGTGGGCACGCAGTATGGTTTATAAGGATGTCCTCTGTACAGCAGCTCCATTATAACCGTTTCACTACAGAGGGGACTAGATCAGAGTTGTTGCACTGAGGTTCATTTGTGGGCACGCAGTATGGTTTATAAGGATGTCCTCTGTACAGCGGCTCCATTATAGCCGTTTCACTACAGAGGGGACTAGATCGGAGTTGTTGCACTGAGGTTCATTTGTTGGCACACAGAATGGTTTATAAGGATGTCCTCTGTACAGCAGCTCCATTATAGCCGTTTCACTACAGAGGGGACTAGATCAGAGTTGTTGCACTGAGGTTCATTTGTGGGCACGCAGTATGGTTTATAAGGATGTCCTCTGGACAGCAGCTCCATTCTAGCTGTCTCAGTAGATGACAAGATCAGAGTTGCTTCTCTGAGGGTCACGATTTCTGAGCACATTGTACTGTCTATTAGAGTTCATTCAGAAACCTATGCACATCAGTCCAATCTCGGACCACAAAGCATGGACTAGCCAAGAGTTTCCTGACCAAAGAATGAAGGCTTGATATTTTCCTTTAAGGCTGTCACTATCAGGTTGGCGGAACCATGACCAGTTCGTGCTTTGTGTCCTGAGATTGGACTGTTGTGCACGGATGTTTGAACGAGCCCTTATACTGATTAGCCTTATGTGTATGGGAGCTTTATGGTGCACTCACATTTGTGTATATTTTCTTGCCGCAGATCTCGGCAAGAAAAGTAGCAGTGCCATGCATCTTCACACCTATATGACATGCGTATGTCATGCATACGACATGCTAGTGTGCGGTTTCCCTGCACCTGGCATCTGTATGTCATGCTTTTTTTAACATGGGCTTGCCTGCAGAAAAGTTAGAATAGACAGAGGTAGAAAATCAGATTGATAGATGCTAGGTTAGATCGAGTTTACCAGTGTTCCGTTGCTTGCTTTTGGGGCCTCCCATTAACATTCATGCATACTCACTGCACTGAGCGGCAACAGCAAAGCACAGACACTCACACTCTGTGAGAACGTCTGTGATTGGCCATTGCAGTCAGACTGCATTTCCATAATCACGATGGTGATTGTGCTTGGTTGTCATACACATTAGTGTACGGCGACCAACCTGCCGTCATAGTGTGTAAAAAATTAAATAAACACATAGGGCTTCACTGTGTTTTTCAGTTAACCACAGATATAGCGGACAGCTGCGAGATGTCACCCTCAACTGCCTAACATTACCTTGGCTGGCAAAAAAATGTGTAGTGTTCCACTTTATTCTTAATTGCCAGCCAAGGTAAAAGAAGGCAACTGAGGGCCGCTAATCTCAGCAGGGTGTGAGCACAACATTTTAGGGCCACCCACGCCAATACTAGACCCAGCCATTAAGAATCTCAAATACATAGTAAAAAAGAGAGCACACACATAGAAAAAACATTTATTAAAAATAAAAACACAGAAATTTCAGAACTCCATTATTAACCCTCGACTCTCATACTCCTCCTCGATCCTCTGCGACGTCTTCTCTCAGCTGGACACCACACATCTCTGCTTCATCAGAGGCTGCGGTGAACAACACAGCACGTCTTATCTCTGCGGTATCCAAACACTGAATGAATGAGCTGTGCGCTGTGGCCATAAGTGGTGACTCACTGAGGTCACCCGAGGACACGGTTGCCCTATTAACTGCTACCTAGCGTTTACTATGGCTACCATGTCCTCTGTGCATGATGCATGCACATTCCCTATGCAAACTCCAATGCATGCAGCATCACCCTCTTCACTGTGCAAGTCCCCAAACAAGCAATCCTGTGCCAGACACTCAACATGTAGCAGCATGCATGCATTGGCCTCTTCACAGTGCAAACCCCCTCCACCAAAAAGCAGTCCTGTGCAAGCAGTATCAGCTCATCAACATGAAACATCACCTGTTCCCTGTGCAACCCACCAAAATGATTCACTTCACTTGTGTAAGCACAAAACATGTTACATCAACCCCTTCCTGGTGCAACCCCCCTCCCATCATCACATTCCCTGTGCAGCCCCTATATGCCCCCTGCCTCCACAACATGCCCAGTCTCCACAACATGCCCCCTGCTCCCACAACATGCCCTGCCTCCACAACATGCCCCCTGCTCCCACAACATGCCCAGTCTCCACAACATGCCCCCTGATCCCACAACATACCCTGCCTCCACAACATGCCCCCTGCTCCCACAACATGCCCAGTCTCCACAACATGCCCCCTGCTCCCACAACATGCCCCCTGCTCCCACAACATTCCACCTGCCTCCACAACATGCCCTGCCTCCACAACATGCCCCCTGCTCCCACAACATGCCCAGTCTCCACAACATGCCCCCTGCCCTCACAACATGCCCCCTGCCCCCACAATATGCCCCCTGCCCCCACAACATGCCCCCTGCCCCCACAACATGCCCCCTGCCTGCAGCTTCTGCATATTCCCTGTGATAAACAGGCCACATACAACCCCATGTGGTCACATGATCCACAGCTCTGTGCCCCCACTATACAGTCAGCAGCAGTCCTCTCCACCACAGCAGTGACAGCACACTGAGGAGGCCCCGCCTCTTCCGGTGACGTCAATCCCTCCACTCCAATCTAGACGCTCCCCTACCTCCAGCTGGGGATTGTGTCACACATCGCCATGTCCGCCGACGAGCTGTCCATGTCGGACGGGGAGCCGTACACCGGGGAGCGCTGGGCTCCGGTGGGGGCGGTGGCGGAGGAGGCGGACGGGCCTGCGGTGAAGGCGGGATATGGCGGGGAGGTGTCCGGCTGTGATCGGCTGCGCTCCGGCTCCGTGTCCCTGGAGATGGGGGAGAAGCTCCGGCGGCTGGAGGAGGAGCAGGACCTGCTGAACTCGTCCCTGCTCGCCCTCACCTCGCACTTCGCCCAGGTGCAGTTCAGACTGAAGCAGATCGTGCGGGCGGAGGGCGGCGAGAAGGAGCGGCTGCTGGCCGAGCTGGAGGACTTCGCCTTCAAGGGCTGCCCGTACGTGCAGGGGGCCCGGGGGGCGCAGGGGGCCCTGGATGAGTCGGTGAGTGCTGCGGTATAGGCAGGGGCCCCGGGGGGTCAATGATGGGCTGTCAGATCTGCACCGTGGCCCCACGTCTGGTGGTAGGAGAACCATTACTGACCCCCATAGTCTGTATCCAGCTGCTGTGAATGGGGTGATCCAGAGGGGCAGCATAGCCCCCTCCACTCTCTCCTATGGGACAGACCCTGATCACTGTGACCCTCCTATCAGTGTCTGACATCTGTCATAGGACACCCCAAATGATGAGCTCCCCCAACCGTTCGCTTAACTGGCATTGGTCATAAGTTATACCCGAGGTGCCACATTGGCTGCTGGCCGGCTGACGACTGCGGGGCTGCTGGCCGGCTGACGACTGCGGGGCTGCTGGCCGGCTGACGACTGCGGGGCTGCTGGCCGGCCGACGACTGCGGGGCTGCTGGCCGGCTGACGACTGCGGGGCTGCTGCTGGCCGGCTGACGACTGCGGGGCTGCTGCTGGCCGGCTGACGACTGCGGGGCTGCTGCTGGCCGGCTGACGACTGCGGGGCTGCTGCTGGCCGGCTGACGACTGCGGGGCTGCTGCTGGCCGGCTGACGACTGCGGGGCTGCTGCTGGCCGGCTGACGACTGCGGGGCTGCTGCTGGCCGGCTGACGACTGCGGGGCTGCTGCTGGCCGGCTGACGACTGCGGGGCTGCTGCTGGCCGGCTGACGACTGCGGGGCTGCTGCTGGCCGGCTGACGACTGCGGGGCTGCTGCTGGCCGGCTGACGACTGCGGGGCTGCTGGCCGTGGCAGCAGCTTCATACAAAACGTACCTTTTAATTTGTGTCTGTTCACATGTCGCGCAGAACGTCTGTTTGCCAGTCCCTATTTCTGTTGTATCCATTACACCTGGGGCCCTTATTCATTATTATGGGGTCTGTTTTTTTAAATGGATGCAGAACCTTCTATGGCATTAGAGGAAACCTATAATGATCTGTGGGGCTGTAGGTGAACGGATAGTGTGAGCGCCATGTGAACAGGTCAGGGACTGCTATTTTGGCCGATCACCAGCGGCTTCAATCCTCTGATATTCTGTAGAGTTCTCTTTCTTTTCCACTAGATTACATTTAGGTAACCATTAAAGGGTTGATACCTTTTTTATGGCTACTTTCACATAACGATTTTTTAAATCCGATGCTGTCCGATATAAATCGTACAGCATCTGATTCTTCTGATACCTGGAATCTGATGCCAAATAGGCGCCCGATTCCGACAATTTATCTGATGCCTGCCCTCACCTCGCTCCCTGTCAGCTGTCATTAGCTGTCTCTCCCCCGATCCTTCAATGTGGTCCCCCGTCCTCCCCCCTCCGCTCCCCTTGTCCTTGCGCTCCCCTTGTCCTCCATTGCGCTCCCCCTTGTCCTCCTCTCCCCCGTCCATGCCTCCTGCACGGTCCCATGCGTCTCCGGTGTCTTACTGTTCTGTGCTGCCAGGACCTCTTGTGACGTCACAATCACATGACTGCCGGTTATTGGTTACTGGCGGTCATGTGATTGTGACATCACGACAGGTCCTGTCAGCACAGACAGCAAGACACCTGAAGACACCAGTGACGTCGGGGGCCTCGTGGACAGGTGAGCATAGATTTTTTTTTTTTTTTTTTTAATTAACCCCTTAATTTACTTTTAGGAGCTATTTTAGTGTACTGACCATGCTCAGTACACTAAAATCGGGTCTGATGAGACAGCCGATGTTTCCTCGGACCCTTCTCCATAGGGCCCCATGTCAAATTGATCGGGTCAGATCGGATGTGCACTAAATGCCATCCGATTTGGTCCGATCCGACTGTCAGATTTTATTTTCGGTGCAAAAATCAGAGCATGCTCCGATTTTTGCGCCGATAAAATCGGACAGAATTGGATCGGACCAAATCAGATGCCATTTAGTGCACATCCAATTCGGTCCGATGCCCATAGGGCTGCATGGGGCCCAAAATCGGTCCGATGCTGTTCGATTTTTATCGGACAGCATCGGAACTGATAAAATCGTAGTGTGAAACCAGCCCATCCCGTACATGTATTTGGGTGAAAAAAAAAACTTTTGCATTTGTGTTTCATAAAATATTTAACTTTTTGGCTTTTTTAGTGCACATTCATCTTTGTAAAGACATGAGGGTTGTAATCTCTGCTGTCCAATCAGCACAAGCTCACTGACTGATTCTCAGTTAACTCATTCTGCAGCCTGCAATAGACAGTGCGATACTGAGACTTTAGAAGGTAAACAGGGCTGTTATGGCGCCTTCGTCCTTGTACACGATCAGGCTGGATTCCACATGTGGCGCTGTGATCCTGTCCATGTTTCTGCTGCGTTCATACACTACAAAGCCTTGTGTGATTGCATTATTCCTAGCCACAGCCTGTGATAATCTCCATGTACATAATGTGCTGCCATGGTAATTGAAGGTGATATGACCACTGAACATCTGTGTAATCTGCCAGTGCTGATTGTTTGTTCCATGCAGTTCACCATACCATGACTCATGTGCACATTATATGTGCTGGATCTGGGTGGCAGAAGCTGTTTCCTTGATTCAGTTGATTCAGCCATGCATGCCTGGTTAAGCATGTAACCTTATATTAGTGAGACATACTGGTGGCAGACTCCTCTGTCAGCTGCTTTTGCCCCCGTGGATATAGAAAGGATGGGGCATGTTGAAATCCAGAATACCCAATCCTTCTTTTCCCTACCATCTGATGTTGAGATAATTGGTCAATCTGACAAAAACCACAGGCACCATGATTGATGATTGATAAGGCCTTGTCTGCTGGAGCTGAAATCATAGCGCAGGTACTAAGTGGACACAGCAATGTCCATAGAGCATCTGACAGCCCCCTTAATGTGTATTGTGTGGGGCATCTGCACCCCTCCCTTGGCAAACACATATAGAACAAACGCCACGTTGTTCATGCAGCCACAGATGTCTTGGGGACTTTCTCTCATCACCTGTGCCGGTGACTGCTCCAGACATACATTTCTATTCAACAATGAACGCTCCACCTAAAACTGGAATTTCACGTTTTATGTATTTCATACCTCCGTGTAAAACTACAATAGTGGGTAGTTTCACGGTGGATCACTACAGCCAATCACCGCTGTGGGTGCTGCCAAAAGAAAGGGCATCTATTAATACCACCTATGTTGCTTTACCGCCTGCACGGTATGAATATAGTGAAGAGGCCGCTCCCGTGTGTGTCCTGCCCTCCATTCATTGTCTATGTGACTGGTGATTATAAAGAGCGCTGTGCTGGACTATCTTTATCGGTGCCATAGACAATGCCCTGCAGCTAATCTCCAGTTGTTATATCATGTAGGAGCTGTCATCAGACACAATGTACTCATAGCAATTATGTAATATCTGGAGGGAGTCTTCTAGACCCCTCTTTACAGCAGACACCATTGTGAAGAACTGGAGTCCCTGATATGGATCTCGGGTCTCCCTCTGAATAGACAGCACATTTAAAGGGATATTCACATCTTCATAGATAGACATTTTTGTATTGTAAAAACAATCACTTTTGTAATTTGCTGCTTATTAACCTCTTAACGACAGCTGTACGTCTCTAGACGTCAGGCTGTCGTTACCCGGTGTTTGAAGTGAGCTCCGGCGTGGAGCTCACTTCAAACCTCCGACATCTCAGCTGATCTCATTAGCTGAGATGTGGGAGTAACAGCACCAATCGGTCCCGCCATCCGATCGGTGCTGTTAACCCCTTAGATCCCGCCCTCAATCTCTGAGAGCGGGATCTAAGGGAGCCGGAGCGGGCAGCGCGCGCTTACCGGGCTCCAGGGGAGATCTTGCGATAGTATCACAAGATCTCCCGTGCTGACGTGACAGGCCGGGGTCCTGGCTTGACCCCGGAGCCAGTCACTGAGCATTTCCTGGTTGTGGTTGGCAGGGTCTGCCAACCACAACAGGTCCGCGATTCTGACAGATACAGAGGAGCTGCAGCTCCTTTCTATCTGTCAGAAGCGATCGGACTGTGCAGCTGCATGCCTCTCACAGGGGCTGTGTAAAAGTAAGAATCAATAAGCAAATAAAGTTTTTACAAAGTTGAAAAAAAAACAAAAAACATAAAAGTTCAAATCACCCCCCTTTTCTCCAATCCACAATAAAAGTATTAAAAAAAAAAAAAATACACATATTTGGTATCGCAGCGTTCAGAATCGCCCGATCTATCAATATAAATAATCAAATAATGAGATCCGTAAACTGCGTAGCACAAAATGGTTCAAACGCCAAAATTACATTTTTTTTGGTCACTGCAAGAATGCTAAAAAATGCAATAACGGGCGATCAAAACAGCGCATCCACCCAAGTATGGTATCATTAAAAACATCAGCTCGAGACGCAAAAAATAAGCCGTCACCCAGCCCCAGATCCCAAAAAATGAGGACGCTATGGGTCGCAGAACATGTCGCAAAAAGTGCAATGTTTTTTTTTTCATGCTTTTGAATTTTTTTCCACCACCTAGATACCAATAAAGGTATACATGTTTGGTATCTACAAACTCGTACTGACCCGAGGCATCACACGGTCCCGTCGGTTTTACCATATAGTGAACACGGCGACTACAAAACCCAAAAAACAAACGTCTTATTGCACTTTTTTTGCAATTTCACTGCATTGAGAATTTTTTTGCAATTTCCCTGTACATTATATGGTAAAACAAATTATTGCATCTGAAAGTACAACTCGTCCCGCAAGCAGTCATATGTCTGTGTCGACAGAAAAATAAAAAAGTTATGGCTCTTGGAAGCCGAGGAGCGAAAAAAACGAAAATGAAAAATGACAAATTTCTTCGTCACTAAGGGGTTAAAATGTCCTGAAATCTTAACCCTTTTGTTTTTAAAGGGAACCAACCACCAGGATTTAGTGCCATGCATCAGATAATTGATGTGTGCAGCATGACATCACTGTTTGTTTCTTTTTCCTTTATTACTCCCCTGTGGGCTTGTCTTTCAGCTGTAAACCAAACCTCACCCCTCCCTCTCATCCAGCCAAGACAACCCCACAGGGGAGTAATTAAGAACAAAAAAGCCAAATAGTGATGTCATGCTGCACCCATCAGTCACCTGCTGCATAGCACTAAATCCTGGTGGTTGGTTCCCTTTAACTTGTTGCCTAGGAAACAGATCACCATTACTGTCTAGCTTGTAACCAATGCACTCATGCTGGCTGGAACTAGGCGGTAGTCTTGTGCTCGATCATTCCTTCCTACCTTCAACAGTTCTTACAAGCTTGATTAAAAAGAGCTTGTAGGTGCTGCACATATTCTTCTGTCTAAAAGTGGTGGTCGGCCTCCAAAACAGTGACCTAGTGTCTCAACAATAGCTGAAAATGTAATAAACGGCAAATTAACAAGCGCTATCCAACAAGTTCCATCTACGAACATAGGTAAAACCCTCTGATCACATCCTTTATCCCCCATATTACAGGCTGAACTTGCCCCATCAAACAGCTCCATGTAGCTTAGTTTCCTGAATCTTTTTAGTTACTTTTTTTCATCAAAAGGGGGAATAAATCCTGGTAGAAAGGAGTCTGGACATATTCTTAAGGAAGTGTTTGGGTTTCCCTTAATGCTGAGGGCCTTTCTGGAGATATCAGAATGACTGGCTCCCGGCAATGACTAATGACATTACACAAATAACACTCGCTGTAGTACCAACATGTCAAACCTGTTCTACTGCTACATATGGCCAATAATGAAAGCTCTTTTCCTTTTTCTTTTTATTGCTTTCCCCCTGCACAGGATCTGGTAAGTGTCATGTATAAGTGTATTGTGCCAATCATGTATGGATTCATAGTGCTTTTGTCTCCGATCTATTGTTTCCAATAACCTCTCTTGATAAAGACTTGGGGTCTGTTCACACCCGGCGTTCATTAAAGATCCGTGTAATTGTAAATGTGCAGCGTGACGATAGATGTGGCTGCTTTTCACAGCAGATTTCACTATTTGTGAGGGTGAAATCAGCAGAAGATCCACTTGTCACACGTGATGATGATTATGTTACAGCTCTGCTGTAGAATCCCAACACAATGTGTAATGGAAAATGTTGTAGATTTCCAGGTGAAATTTAGTTATTGTATTTTTCTACCATCTCCTACCCTCCAGGACCTAACTAGCCTGAGTCTCTCAATGCAGAAATCCTTGTTCTGTCTGGTCCACAAGCCGCTGAACCCATTGTAGCATTGTGATCCGTGTCATCCTATATATACATACTCTACCAGATGTAATGGAGGATTTCCTGCTCCATATCAAACAGATCAGTATCTGACTTTGCAATTATTGGAGTTTGGGGTATATTTTTTTTTAATAAGAAGGTTATAATAATAATTTCATTTACCGTATATAGCGCCAACATATTCCGGATCACTTTACAATTCAGAGGGTATAAAATAAAATAACACAATACAATAATATGATACAATAATATGATATAATACAATACATACAGTATGAAACAATACAAGTATAATACAGTACTATATAATACAATAATATGATATAATACTGTACAATACAGACAGTATGAGACAATGCATATTCAGTGCCTTGTGAAAGTATTTGGCCCCTTGAACTTTTCTACCTTTTGCCACATTTCAGGCTTCAAATATAAATATATAAATTCAAATCTTTGGTGAAGAATCAACAAGTGGGACACAATCGGGAAGTGGAACAAAGTTTATTGGGTATTTTAAACTTTTATAACAAATAAAAAACTGAAAAGTGGAGTGTGCACTATTATTAAGCCTCCTTGAGTTAATACTTTGTAGCGTCAACTTTTGTTGCGATTACAGCTGCAAGTCACTTGGGGTATGTGTCTTACCATCCATGCCAAAAACAGGTGATTTATTAGCCTGCACATGGGCTTGCTTCACATTTGGGCTCTGACTGCATCCAGTAAGTGCACTTGGTTTCTGTTTTTGGCATGGATGGTAAGTTTTTTGATGCTGCTTATTTTTCTAGTAGTTTTTGGGGTATGTCTCTATCAGTTTTGCACATCGAGAGACTGAAATTCTTGCCCATTCTTCCTTGCAAAACAGCTGGAGCTCAGTGAGGTTGGATGGAGAGCGTTTGTGAACAGCAGTTTTCTGATCATCATAATGGGAGACCCAGACAATGGGGTTTAGGGCTCTGCCCTCCGGAGGTCACACTAGGTACTACAAGTTTGTAGACACCGCCTCCTCCGCTTATAAACCCCCACCATAGGAGACATCCTCAGTTTTAAACTTAGTGTGCTCGGAGGATCACGCTTTGCTTGCACTTCACTGCATTCTCACAGCTTACGTGATGGCGTATGAAGACAAGGTAAAATGGTCCCATTCGGGATCCTCGACAGCCTCCCCGCTCACCCTTGTGGAACACGCTGGTGGAGGTACCGGAGGGCTTTTAGCCTGGACACTTTAGTGTTCTCCCGGTACGCTGTCGCGCTCCTTTCCTTTCCATCCCTCCATGGAGGCTCTGGATAGGGGGAGCCTGGAGCCTTGCACAGCTCCGCTCCGTCCGAGGCCTCCCTAAATGGTGCTTACAGACCGGACGGAGCCAGCCCAGTCCGAGGCCTCCCTAAATGGTGCTTACACTCCGGACTGGTGCTGTACCCCGTCCGAGGCCTCCCTAAAGGTGCTTACAGACCGGACCGGCACTGAGGCACCTAGTGTGTCTCCTGTGTGCCTGGGGGTAGTGTCTGTCACTGTGGTGTCATGACACTCAGACCGCGCGGTTACCCTCGGGTCCGCGGTTCTGGCGGTGACCCTGTGCTGGGGTCACCTGGCTGACCGCCCTGTGTTTCACAGGGGCTGAGGCTGTAGACTGCGGGTGTTTTTTCTGTGTACAAGCAGTCTGAGAGTGTGTGTGGTGATATTCACTCTTGTTTCCCGCGCTGCGGGCTCCGGCACCTCCATTGCTGAGGCAGTCTGGAGGAGGAGGAGGCAGCCCTTATGGTGACATCACCGCTGGGCGTGTTGTGTGTTCTTCCCGCGTGTTCCTGGCTCCGCCCACATCTTCACTGTCGGCGGCCATCTTCTCCCTCACTTCCCGGATGGGATCTGAACGGCAGCGCGTGGCTGCACTTGCAAGGGAGACCGGAACTCGCGGAGGTCACACACACACACCGCTTCCTCCTACCGCTTTGCTGCGGTCGGTAAGCCACCGGGATCCCGGTTTGTTTGTGAACTTTGGCTTATATTCCCCTCACTGTGGAGATGTCCTCAGCTGGGAAGCATGCTGCTAAGGCGGCTGTGGCCACCATTGTCTGTACTACATGCAACGGGACACTGGTGGAGGGGTCCTGCAATAACTGCGGACGCCCAGAGGCCCGATCTGCTACTATTGAGTCTGCAAATCCGGGATTATACCCTGAGGTTCAGGTGATCCCAGGGCCATGGGAAACGCAGAATAAGATCAATGAATCTCTGCTGTCCCAGATGTCCTCCATGTCGCAAACCCTGGAGGCACTGCATAGGAGACTGGAGAACCCAGCTACTCCTCCTAGTTACCCCCGGGTGTCTCTTACTTCTGCTGTAAGACCCCCTAAGCGAGCCCGTGAGGCCTCTCCTGAGCTCCAGACTCTCTCTGAGGAGGAGCGTTCCTCTGATGGTGAGGAAGATGATGGGGGTTCTACTCTTGGGTCTATGTCTGAACCTCCAGATGGGGTGGAGGATCTGGTGTCCTCCATCAATGAGACATTGCGTCTTGTCACTCCTCCTGAGGAGGTGACTGTACACCCCAAGGAGATCTATCAATGGCTGCGGCCAGAGGCTAGACCAAGTGGCTCCTTCATGGACCACACTAATTTCGGAAGGGTGATTAAAGCTCCCAGGTTGCATCCTGGGCGGCGTTATGTCCGTAAAACTAAGGACAATCGCTTTCCCTTTCCCCAGGAGGCGCTCCAGGAATGGTCGCAGTCTCCCAAGGTGGATGCTTCCATGACCAGGATTGCTGCGCGCTCCTTGTTTTCTGCCTCTGATAGCTCCTCGTTGAAGGATGCTACTGATAGACAGGTCGAGCAACTCGCCAAGTCTTCCTATGAGGCTGTGGGGTCTTCATTTGCCCCTAATTTTGCCGCAGTCTGGACCCTCCAAGCGATCACTATCTGTTTGGATGGTATCACTGATCTAGCTAGGTCCAGCCCAGAGGTCCTGGCTCTCACTGAGAGAGCAAGGGCCTATGCGGACTATGCCAGGACGGCATCTTTGGAAACTGCCACTCGCTCTGCTGTGGCCTCGGCCAATGCAATTGCGATCCGCAGGCTTTTGTGGCTGCGTCTCTGGGACTCAGATGCCACATCTAAGAAGATTTTACAAAATCTTCCGTTCGCTGGTGACAGGCTTTTTGGCACCGAACTGGATAAATTGATAAAGGATTCTGCTGAGTCTAAGATACCGCAGAATAAGCCTAAGCCACGGTACACCGTGAAAAGGAACCCTAAGCAGTGGTCCTTTCGCTCCGGTTCACAGTCATCAACGGCGTCCACTCGCTCAGACCGAGGGGGCAAGCCTGCTACTCAGTGGCGTTCCAAGAGTCGTCAGAAGAAGCCGGCGGGGGCAGCGGCTGCCACCCCCAAGCCCGCTTCGACATGACTCGCTATCTCATCCTGCCTCCCCACAGGTGGGGGGCCGCCTGTCCCGCTTTCAGGACACGTGGCTTCTTCACATTCAAGATCAGTGGGTTCGAGACGTAGTCTCAAGAGGATACAGGATAGAGCTGACGTCACAACCAATACACCGATTCCATCGGTCGGTTCCATCTCCAGAAAAGGCTCAGGCTTTTTACCTGGTGTTGGAGGGACTCCGCAGAGACGGAGTGGTGGTCCCTGTG
Organism: Allobates femoralis; assembly: GCA_033576535.1. NCBI lineage: Eukaryota > Metazoa > Chordata > Amphibia > Anura > Aromobatidae > Allobates > Allobates femoralis. Next base: position 343,474,747 of record JARQOC010000006.1, read on the forward strand.
CCCACGGAAGAGAGGTTCAGGGGTTTTTACTCCAACCTCTTTATTGTCCCAAAAAAGGACGGCTCTTTTCGCCCGGTTTTGGACCTCAAGTTGTTCAACCGTCACGTGTTGGTTCGGAAGTTCCGCATGGAATCCCTGCGCTCAGTGATTGCGGCTGTGTCACAGGGAGACTTCCTAGCGTCCATCGATATCAGGGACGCTTACCTTCACGTCCCCATTGCACCAGCTCATCAGCGCTGGTTGAGATTCGCAGTGGGGGAAGAGCACTTCCAATTTGTGGCACTGCCATTCGGGCTAGCCTCAGCACCACGGGTGTTCACAAAGGTGATGGCCTCCATGATGGCTCTCCTGCATGCGCAGGGACACGCCGTCATACCCTATTTGGACGACCTGTTGGTCAGGGCGCCATCGGAAGCCCTTTGTCGGGTAAGCCTGGAGGTGACCATGAAGTCCCTGGAACGGTTCGGGTGGCTTATCAACATTCAGAAGTCGACCCTGGTTCCGACCCAGTCATTGACATATCTGGGCATGGACTTCCACACGGACTCGGCCCTGGTGTCCCTACCTCAAGCCAAGCAGCTTGCGATCCAATCAGGAGTGCAGAATGTCCTCCTGTCTCCACAGTCATCCCTGCGGGTATTGATGAGACTGGTGGGTCGCATGATAGAGGCGGTGCCGTTCGCACAGTTTCGCCTCCGTCCTCTCCAGCTGGAGATTCTTCGCAGATGGGACAAGAGGACGATCTCTCTGAATCGGCTGGTGACACTGTCACAACCGACCAGGGACTCCCTGCAGTGGTGGCTCCTGCCACTTCACCTGTCACGGGGCCGGTCCTTCCTAAAACCGTCATGGTTAGTGGTGACCACCGACGCCAGTCTGAAGGGCTGGGGGGCGGTGTTCTTGCACCACAGGGCTCAAGGCCTCTGGACTCGGTCGGAGTCGGCGTTGCAGATCAACGTGCTGGAGATCAAGGCGGTCTATCTGGCGCTACTGGCGTTTCAGAAATTCCTGTCAGGACAGCCCATTCGGGTACAGTCCGACAATGCGACGGCCGTCGCCTACATAAATCATCAGGGAGGGACCAGAAGTGCTCAGGCCCTCGCCGAAGTCCACCGCATTCTACTCTGGGTGGAGGAAAACGGCTGCCTGATCTCCGCAGTTCACATCCCAGGGGTCGAGAACTGGGAGGCCGACTATCTGAGCCGACAGGGGATGGACGCCGGAGAGTGGTCTCTACATCCAGACGTCTTCCGGGACATCTGCGGCAGGTGGGGCACTCCGGACGTGGATCTGATGGCCTCACGGCTGAATCATCAGGTGCCCCAATACATGGCAAGGTCTTGGGATCCCCAGTCTCTGGGGGCGGACGCCCTGATTCTGGGCTGGTCCAGATTCCAGCTGCCATATGTGTTTCCGCCTCTGGCTCTGATTCCCAGGGTCCTGTGGAAGATCAGGACGGAATGCAGAGTGGCCATTCTAGTGGCTCCAGATTGGCCCAGGAGGTCTTGGTACCCGGACCTGTGGCAACTGTCAGGCGGACACGGGTGGGCCCTTCCAGAACGCGCAGATCTACTCGCGCAAGGGCCATTCTTCCACCTCAATTCCAGGGCTCTCAGATTGACTGCATGGCTCTTGAGGCCTGGCTGCTGACATCCAGAGGTTTCTCTCCTACAGTGGTTGCCACTATGAATCGGGCAAGGAAACCTGTTTCCAGGAAGATATACCACAGAACGTGGAAAATCTTTTTTACCTGGTGTGCCTCTGGTGGCCGCTCACCGTGGCCTTTGTCTATCCCGACATTGCTGGCCTTCCTACAGTCGGGGTTGGAGTTGGGATTATCCCTTGGCTCTCTGAAAGGTCAAGTATCAGCACTTTCAGTGCTGTTTGACAGGCGCTTGGCGCTCCTCCCGAAGGTACGTCAATTTCTGCAGGGGGTGTCTCGGGTGGTCCCGCCCTATAGGCGACCTCTGGACCCTTGGGATCTAAACATGGTCCTGACGACACTGCAGAAACCGCCGTTTGAGCCACTGAGAGACATCTCTCTCTCTCGTCTGTCCCAGAAGGTGGTCTTTCTGGTGGCGATTACGTCTCTGAGAAGGGTCTCAGAATTGGCTGCACTCTCGTGCAAGTCACCCTTTCTGGTGGTTCACCAGGACAAGGTGGTGTTGCGCCCACGGCCTGAATTTTTGCCGAAGGTGGTTTCAACATTCCACTTGAACCAGGAGATTGTTCTCCCATCATTTTGCCCCGCTCCCGTTCATCAGGTTGAGCGCGACCTCCATACTCTGGACCTCGTGAGAGCTGTACGCATTTATGTGTCCAGGACCGCCTCCTTTAGGAGTTCGGATTCCTTATTTGTCCTCACGATGGGTCGCTGTAAGGGGTCCGCGGCTTCCAAGTCGACCTTGGCCAGATGGATCAAGGCTCCCATTCAGGAGGCTTACCGGTCTTCTGGTTTGCCTCTCCCGGTGGGTTTGAAGGCACACTCTACTAGAGCTGTAGGTGCCTCTTGGGCCTTGCGACATCGAGCTTCTGCTCTACAGGTGTGTCAAGCGGCCACTTGGTCCAGCCTGCACACTTTCTCTAAGCACTATATGGTGCATGCCCATGCCTCTGCGGATGCGAGTTTGGGCAGGCGGGTTCTCCAGGCGGCGGTTGCCCACCTTTAAAAGGGAACCATGTGTTATCCGTCTTGTTGAGGAACTCTTCCCGCCCTGGGGTATTGCTTTAGGACATCCCCATTGTCTGGGTCTCCCATTATGATGATCAGAAAAAAGAGAATTTTGTTTACGTACCGTAAATTCTTTTTTCTTGAATCATCAATGGGAGACCCAGCACCCACCCAGTTGTTCCGTTGCATATTTTGCACTTGTTCTGTTCTCTGTTGAGACAGTGTTTGCCGGGTTGTTGAACCGTCTGTGCACGGCATTCTTCCCGATGTTTCGGGTGTGGTTTAATTTCTCCTCGCAGCTTATGGACTAAACTGAGGATGTCTCCTACGGTGGGGGTTTATAAGCGGAGGAGGCGGTGTCTACAAACTTGTAGTACCTAGTGTGACCTCCGGAGGGCAGAGCCCTAAACCCCATTGTCTGGGTCTCCCATTGATGATTCAAGAAAAAAGAATTTACGGTACGTAAACAAAATTCTCTTTTTTCAGCTCTTCCCACAGATTCTCCATTGGATTCAGGTCTGGACTGTGACTTGGCCATTCTAACACCTGGATACGTTTATTTTTGAACCATTCCATTGTAGATTTTGCTTTATGTTTGGGATCATTGTCTTGTTGGAAGATAAATCTCGGTCCCAGTCTCAGGTCTTTTGCAGACTCCAACAGGTTTTCTTCCAGAATTGTCCTGTATTTGGCTCCATCCATCTTCCCATTAATTTTAACCTCTTCCCTGTCCCTCTGCACTTGAAACAGAACCCTGATGGTGTGTTTACACGTCCCGATATCGGCGTCCAACTCCGACCAAAAGTCACGTGGTTCGTGCGTTGGCCCCAATATCGTTCGTGCGTTGTATGGTATAAATGTCCAATACGATGCATGAACGATGCCAAACCGATATCGGGGATCGAATGAGCCTGCTCTCCAACGGGCCGATATTGGATGGAGGTTGGAGCAGGATCGTGCTGTGTAAATGCCCAACTACAATGTGCAATACAACGTCCCCTATTCACTCCCATGTTAAATGGTCGTTCCTGGGTCGGCCATACAAGGGGGGCGTAGACATCGTAGAGACGACGTATGCCGATATCGCGCTGTGTGACAGCTCCTATGCGATGTTGGAATTCTGCCCAGAAAAAGCGCGCTCCCGCGTCGTTGGATACAATATCGGACCGACGTTGGGACGTGTAAACCCACCATGAGACTATCACAGAGCAGGTGCATTTATATGGAGACTTGATTACACACAGGTGGATTCTATTTATCATTACCAGTCATTTAGGACAACACTGGATCATTCAGAGATCTTCACTGAACGTCTGGAGTGAGTTTGCTGCACTGAAAGTAAAGGGGCCGAATAATATTGCACGCCCCACTTTTCAGTTTTTTATTAGTTAAAGTTTAAAATATGCAATAAACTTCGTTCCACTTCACGATTGTGTCCCACTTGTTGTTGATTCTTCACAAAAAAAATAGAATTTATATCTTTATATTTGAAGCCTGAAATGTGGCAAAAGGTTGAAAAGTTCAAGGGGCCAATTACTTTCACAAAGCACTGTATGATACAATACAGACAATATGAGACTAAAACTTTTTCTAAAACATTAAGGAGTGAGTTCCTTGCCTGCAAGCTTACAATCTAGGAGAAGCTTAAGGTTATAAGCCAAAGAGATGCACATCTGTAGACAGCTGTTTCAGCATTCTTTTCTGTCATCTGCACGGAACTGGTTAAGAGCCTAGTCTGTCATTTTCCCAGGAAGCATTGCTTTCATTATAGGATTCCCTACACAAGCAGAAGCAGTACAGACCCCTTCCCTCTCTCTCTAAGATCCACATCTAAGGCCTCTCACATAGCCAACCAGGATCCCGGTCTGCACCACTGAGGGTCAAACCCCCCAATATAGTTGCAGAGGAGCATCTCCTTCTTATGGAGGAGACTCTGCTCTTTCTTATATCGTTAGATGTGCTGCAAGACTCTTGAGAGGATCAGATACGGACATAGAGTAGTTACGTGCCATTCATGGGAAGTATCTGTTTACCTGACCTATACATATGATGCCCTATATCCACCTATATCCACAAGGAGAAACTGTACCCTAAATATGACTGCAAATTTTCAAATTCACAATAGACAGTATTAGAATCAATGCAAATATATTCCTACATCTTATTCCATCAGCCACGATAGTGGTGTGTGGCTGCTTCACGGGAGCTGGAATATCGCCTCTTACCTGCCGGCATCCACAGCTCTTGTTTTGATTAGCTGGCCTGGTGCAATGTCATCATAGCAGCATGATGCGCATGGGACGTCAAGCCAGGCCGGCTAGTCAAAAGAAGAGCTGGGGATGCCGGCAGGTAGGAGGCCACTACTCCTGTTACCGTCAAGCACCACAGACCAGTGGTATGGCCGATAGAATAGGATGTACAAATTGATTCACACCTAGACCTGATCCATCATGCCTTACAGCAATGGTGCATATATCTCTCTAATCTTCATATGTACTGACAATATTAACCTAAACATTTCCTTGAGTCTATTGCTTTGCCATGTAATTATCCTGATGCCGCCATGTTACATAATAATCCTTTTTGCTGCTTGTTTATTCTGTAGAGTGAATGGGAAAAGAGAGAACGTATCGAGGCACAAAGGAAGAAGCAGCGAGAACTGATCGTCCAGCTCAAGACACAGCTCGATGATCTGGAGACATTTGCTTACCAAGAGGGAAATTATGACTCCTTACCTCAATCTATGGTCATGGAGAGACAACGGGTAAGTGATCCTACGTCCTGATCTAGACATTAGTACAATACTTGGGTATCAAATGGTAATGAGAATTTCAACAATGGCTTATAGAGGGTTCACAATATACCCCATAATCACACCCAAAAATCCCTAATTAGTGTCTAATAATAATGATGATTCTCATTTATCTGCATCTCCAACTGTTAAGGGGCTACATTATTCTGTGATGTCTCCACCACGTTCAGGTATGTAGCAGAGCAAAGAGAAGTCATGTCGCACATCCGTGTGACCTCTGAATCTTTGGTTAGGCCTAGCCTCAGGATTGACATTCTAGCTGTAACAGTGGACACATGGACTCTATTCACCTACTAGTGTAGTATCTACCGTATAGGGCACCTTAATCAGTTATGCCTATCTTGGAAAGTCGTTAACACACTGATCACCGGGGATCCTCTGAGGCCAAGGACCTGAAGCTCCATGTTTAAGTGGCACAGTGATTGTGTACGAGCCTCACCACCGTATTTATTGTCAAGTGCAGTTCTTTGTGGCCTTTGATCCATTCAAATGAAGCACACCAGTGGTAAAATGTGAATAACCCAGGAATGTGGAAGCCACCTTGTCATGGTGTGGTCTTCCCCACACCCCTACCTGGGTGCACACCTTGTGTGTTCTTATCCAAAGTTAAGAGAACATTCCGAGCGCTTGGAACTCCACAAATCTCTGAAGAGGCCCCCTATGAATGGAGTGATAATTAAGAGGGTTTTCCTACAAACAAAGTTCATTACACTTAATAGATCTTAGAAGAAGAAGAATTTCCACAATTGGGTGTGTTTAAAAAAAAAAAAAAAAAAAAAATGTTCATGTGATGAGATCTTATATATGTGTCCCTGCTATGTTCTGTGCAATGGATGTGTCTGACCATATATAGAGACATGGTCTGATCATACCACATCTCCTGTACTGAGATAATCTTATATATGTGTCCCTGCTATGTTCTGTGCAATGGATGTGTCTGACAGTACAGGGACATGGTCGGATCATACCACATCTCCTGTGCTGAGATAATCTTACATATGTGTCCCTGCTATGTACTGTGTAGTGGATGTGTCTGACCATACAGGGACATGGTCGGATCATACCACATCTCCTGTGCTGAGATAATCTTATATATGTGTCCCTGCTATGTACTGTGTAGTGGATGTGTCTGACCATACAGGGACATGGTCTGATCATACCACATCTCCTGTGCTGAGATAATCTTGGGTCCCTGCTATGTACTGTGTAATGGATGTGTCTGACTGTACAGGGACATGGTCTGATCATACCACATCTCCTGGGCTGAGATAATCTTGGGTCCCTGCTATGTACTGTGTAATGGATGTGTCTGACCATACAGGGAGATGGTCTGATCATACCACAGGAGATGTTGTATGATCAGACAATGTCCCTACATGGACAGACCCATTCATTGCACAGTACATAGAGCAGGGATACATATATAAGATTATCTCCGCACAGGAGATGTGGTATGATCAGATCATGTCCCTGTACGGTCAGACACATCCATTACACAGTACACAGCAGGGACACATATATAAGATTGTCAACACGGAACAATGTTTTTAAACACATCTAATTGTGGAAATTATTATTATTCCATGATCTATTGATTAAAACAAACTTTATTTGTTGGAAATCTCTTTAAAGAATGAATGGCATGACAGTGCACATGATCAACCACTGCTCCATTCCCATTCACAAGGGCCCCATGGATAGGGGATAACCTCAAACTTGTATAACCCTTTGAAGGTTGAATCCAATATATGTATGGGGAAGAGCTCAGTCAAACTTTGGGTCTGGGACCAGGATGTCTTTTGACAGTTTTAATTGTTTTTAGAAGTCTTTTGTATCTGGTTGCTTTATTGTATATTTTAATAAAATATATTTTCTACTTTTTCGTCATACTGGATGTCAGCTGTTTGTGTAGCTTCTCTTTATTGGATGCTATGGTCTGGATGCGATCATTTGGGTATCTGGCACCCCCCACCAATCAGCCTATACCCACCAGCAGCAGATTTAAGCTCTATATGAAGCTGTACACCACAGCTCGTCTACATTGCAGCACCCATCATGTACCCAGCTGTGATTTTGTGTACACTGCTTTCATCTGAAATTGATAATAGCTCATCAGTAGATTGGGCGGTGCTGATTACCAACAGATTGTAAATTGATTCTAGAGATATGTAATTGATTTGAAAGTATTGGAGAACCCCTTTAGGTAGTTGATTTGTTGCACCCATACACTATATAATATAAATCTTCCTCCTCTTCTAGGTGATCATCGATGAGCTAATAAAGAAACTGGATGTCAATATAAATGAAGATATCGGCTGCTTGTCCCCTGAAGAACTGCGTCAGCGAGTGGACGCTGCCATCGCTCAGATTGTCAACCCAGCGCGGGTGAAGGAACAGCTCGTGGACCAGCTGAAGACCCAGATCCGAGACCTCGAAATGTTCATACAATTCATTCAAGGTCAGAACTGGTGGGCTGTCACCAAATCGGGACTATACTGTAATATCCAATGTGATGCTTTAGGGTTTTGAAGAGAATGTACGTTTTATTACTTTGATTTTCTTTCCATTAAAATTACAAATCCTTACCCCCGCCATTCCAGTGATGTCTCTAGTCTTGCTGAAGTGATGGGATGTCATAGGTGTAAAGATCAAAGGGTCTTTAAAATAAATAATACATTATTGCATAGTTTGCACAATATTTCCCAATAAGCAGAGGTATTGTACAAACTCCAATAGGTATACGTCACACTTGTGTTGTGTGTCCTCTCCTCCCTCTGACATCATGTTTATTGGGATTGTGTCGAGAGGAAAAGCCATCCAGAGCAGCTGGGTTCACGTAGCTTTCTCCTACAATCCGCGGCTTAGCCATTGATTTTGTCCAAACCCCCTGAAAAAAGGGATCCAGGAGAATGTGCTGATGGGGTCTGAGTATAATGATGTAGACACAGTCACCGTGTGCACCATGTTCAGCCGTATTCTGAAGATGTAGTCAGCTATATGTTGATTCCCCTCCTTCAAGTAGGCAAATGCAGCTGAAAATGATGCATAACAGCGCACACGGTGACTGTGTCTGCACCATTATACTCAGTGGCCCCATTGACATATACACCCGAGTCCTATTTTGCAGAATTTGGGACGTTGGCCAAGGTGGAGCCACTGACTGTAGGAGATCATGTTCCGTGAACGTATCCTGAGGCCGGTGACTAACATGGTTTTTATATGTTACTGGGTGGAGCTTTGTTATATACAGTCACATGGCTGCTCCTATTTGTATTTGAGATGGATTGATAACTTGGTGTGACTCAGGATTGGTGTACGAAGACCAGGTATAGATATGAGAACAGAAAACTGACAATTATCAGATGTAGTCCCTGCAGTTATCTGTGGGTAAACCCTAGTAAAAAGGCTTTGTGTAGGGTACTAAAATGCATTGTCCTTCCTCCACTGAGGACTGGAATACTTGGCCTAACCTCATTCTTCAGTCCATTGATATTGGCAGGTTCCACCACCGACATTAGTCTAATGTATATCCTGATTTTTTCCCATGACAATTGGAGAGCGGAGGATCCTTTTATTCGCCCTGGAGATAAACCTCAGCCAGAGCGGCCTGTCAGCAGATCTGCTCATAGAGAGAGAGCAGCATGTTCTGTGTGTTGGGAAGATGGCCGTCAGATGTCTGTTACGTGGGCCTTTAGGTTCTCCATGTGTACTGAGTAGACAACCTATTTCTGATATGATATCAAAGCTTAGCCTTGCGTTGTCGTTCTTTGTAACGTGTTATACATGAGGGAGAGATTCTGCAGCAGCATCCCCCTCCTCCCCTGTGGGCTTGTCTTTCTGCTGTAAGCTGTCGTCCCCCCTCTCCCTGATGAGTCTGGATAAGAGGGGGTTCAGTAGAAAGACTAGCCCACAGGGTGGAATTAAAAAACAAACAAATATTGATGTCATGCTGCATACATTGATCACTTTCTGCACTGATTTACAGGTGGTTAAATCCTGGTGGTTGGGTCCCTTTACCTGTGTATTTGTACTGGTTTCCTGGTCATCACTGATAAGTATCAGCTCTGGAGTAAATGAAAAATAATTTTTCTTTTTGTGTAGATGAAATTGGGAGCCCACCTGAGAATCCAATTGGAGGAGCGACCGGATACACCCCAAGTTCTGGTCCAAATTCACGGCCCAACAGTGAGTATACTGTGTTCAGTGGTGTAACTTGAAGATCTATGTGAAAGCTCCTACGGGGCCCCCAATTATTGCAAATCTTTAGTGACATTAGTCCTTTTCTATAGGCCAAAGGCACTGTGCAACCCCAGCAGCCCCTGTTGTAGTTACCTCCATGACTGTTACTGACTGCACTGACAGACCTACTAATAGACTATTAGTGTAGAACACTATATAGAGTTATACCAGCGGGTACTATTACACAAAGCTGTTCCTTCAGTATGGCAAGTATGTGTTGGGTTTTTTTTGTGTCTGGCTCCGGTTTTATAGTTACATGGATTAAAGGGAACCACAGACCGCATACATCAGACACTGGCTCCCTTGTTACAGCCATGTTTTTCACTTTGATTTGTAACTAGGATGACGGCCATGACTCAGATTGCCCTGGATACTCCCCATCCCCAGACTGACGGGTCTTTATACATACAGGTGTGTTGTGGGATTTACATTTGTAGTGTTAAGTTCCCACAATGAATTTTTGGTGTATTTTTAATGCTACGCATTTTCGCTGCACATGAACCAGCAATGTGGTTGGGTTTATAGACAGCTCAAGCCTACTTTATTTTTAATATCCTTCAATTTATGCCGCAGTTCTTACACTTTGCACAGTAGGAAGTTTGTGTGTTTCTACTTCTTACCAGTCAAACTGCTGCCAATTGTAGACTAAATGTTGTTCTGACTTGTGTTTCTTAGTGAATCCAGAGCAGGCCAGGCAGATCCGGGAGACTGGACTGCATCTATTACGGCGGGCCCTGGCCGTCCTGCAGATCTTCGCGGTCAGTCAGTTCGGTTGTGGTGCGGGTCGTGTTCCTCAAAACTTCTGGAACCAAGATGAAAGCAACAGAGACTTCACCCCTCTAATCAAGAAGTTAGAGACCTCCGTGGAGAAGGTGAAGCAGCTGGCACTGCGCCAGCATCCTCAGGACCACATCATTAGCTATGCCACAATGCAGGAGATTGCACTAGGAGGAAAGGACGAGCTGACGGTGGCTGTCAGGAAAGAGCTGGCTATTGCGATAAGGGACCTCATGTCACATGGCCTATATGCTACTTCTCAAGGAATGAGTTTGGTTTTGGCGCCCATTGCCTGCCTAATCCCTGTCTTCACCGCCTCACCACCTTCCATGCACCCCTGGGAACTCTTCGTCAAGTACTACCAAGAGAAGAACGGAAAGGCCTTTGTTGACTCTCCTGCCCGCAAGCTCTCACAATCCTTTTCCCTCCCTGTCTCGGGAAGTCATAAGGTGACCCCAAAGCAGAGTCTCCTCTCTGCTATCCACTCCGTCTTAACAGAACATGACCCATTTAAGCGCGGTGCCGACTCTGAGTTCAAGGCGCTGGTCTGCATGGCACTAAATGAGCAGCGTCTTGTATCGTGGCTCAATCTCATCTGTAAGTCGGGCGTGTTGATACAGTCTCATTACCAACCTTGGAGTTACATGGCCAGCAGCGGCTTTGAGAGCGCCCTGAATGTTCTCAGCCGTCTCAGCACTCTAAAATTTAACCTTCCTGTAGACCTCGCTGTTCGGCAGCTGAAGAACATAAAAGATGCTTTTTGATGCTGCCTAGAAGGTCCTGTGTGTATATCTCGCTGTGATCATTTCAGGTGTTTGTGGAGCACTGGGCTTTCTACCCCATTCTCTCCGCTATCTGCCAATTAGACTAGGTCCAAAGTTCTGAGGAGGATACCAAGCACAATTACCAGTCCTCCGAAATCCAATGACTTCTTTTAATAGATTACAAAAATGGGAAATTTATTTTATGTTATATGTATTTAATATATAGTATATATATATATATCCTATGTAACTACTGAAAAAGATACTCCCATCACTGAGGATCTGCAATTCCTCTGACACGACTGCCATTGTAGACCTGAAGGTAGAACTATAGCTCTACTTTGGGCAACGTATGCCATAGAGCTATACGTTTACAGAACACATCACTGTCTTAGTACACTGTGATCCCAAGGAAGGACTAGTTCTTTAAAAGGAAGATTACCTAAAAGACACCCTTTATTATAGGAGAATGGCATAGTGCACAGCACAGTGCTATGTATATGTTACATAGGGGGGAGCTTCTGGCATCATACACTGAAACAGCCATGCAGAATAGCCTGGCACTGGGAGCTGCAGGGATGAGAGGGACTGTTGTGTGGATGGGTATCATACCAGCGCCTCTGAGCATTCAGGCCGCCGAAAACGGCACCCGATGCAGGGGATGGTGCTGTTCAACCTTACATTGTGCACGGCATATTTAAGGGATGGTCATAAAGTCCCTTGAGGCTTTTGTGATGGGACAGCGATGACGTATCATGGTGGAGGCACAGCCTATAGAACTGATTCTAGTATTTCATTAATGGCGGCTCCAGATTTATCAGCGCTCAACAATAATCAAGTTGGGCACCAAAGATTTCTATCCAAAGTTTAAGGAAAGCGACGTTTGTGTTAGTGATAAATACACAGTCATACCGTATTACGTGAGCTTCAAGTCGGGGTGAGGGGTCTTTTATTTCAGATACACGTGCTGGCCTCTGTGTATTATGTGGGCGTATCCTGCGTATTATGTGGGTGTAATCCTGGATGTGTTACAGAAATTCAGCTTTATGTCTGCGTCCTAAATATTGGACCTATAACTGGGAATTCTAAAATATTCTATATTTTCTACCATATTGAACTGGAAAGGTCCAAAGAGGAATAATCTTTAATTGAGAACATGAAAGCTACTTGGTGATATAGCACTTACTGATTTACCATCGAGCAGTGTGACCTGACACATGTTTACATATAGATTCTGTTATCTGTCTGCATGCGACTCACTTGCCATAGACTCCAATAGAAGTCATATGTGACAGCCATTTGCTTGATACTGTGAATTTGCAGGATTGTTACAGCAGACTTACAGCACTTAAATAAACATGACTAGTTGCATGACTTGTTTGAGCATTGCTGTCATACACCCCTAGGCTAAATGGATTTTCCCACTAGAGAAGGTTGTAGCATATTGTTGTGATATGCCTTAAGCGGCCGTCACACGCTACGATATCGCTAGCGATATTGTTAGCGATCATGTGCACGCGCGATCGCTTACAATATCGCTCACATCGCTGGTGAGATGTCACACAGACAGACTCACCAGCGATGTGGACCAGCGAGATCTCTGGTAACTATGGTACACATCGGGTTACTAGGCGCCGCGCGTCGCTTAGTAACCCGACGTGTACCATAGTTACCATCTCCCAGCATAGGCTGTGCCGCTGGGAGATCGTTCATCGTGGTGTCATACACCACGATGAAGCAGATCGTTAAATCGTTCATCGCAAGATCTGAGCTCCGGAGCTCAGATCTCGATTTTGCGATTTTAACATTTCTCGTTGGTCATATCTTGCCGTCACACGCACAGACCTCGTTCAAGCGATGTTTAATTAGGCGCGTTCAAGCGATAACTTTCAAGATATCGTAGCGTGTGACGGCCGCTTTAAAGAGATATCCACTACTATGCATAACCTTTTCTTAACTGGTATATTCCCCAATTTAAAATAAAACTACCCTTTGCCCGCCTCTTGTACTGGAGCCGGGTATGCAGAGGCCCACGTGGCATTACTATGGCACATGATGAGCCTTGTAGCCAATCAGTGGCTGCTATTGGGATGCAATTCTCACGCTTTTGCATGGCCGAGGCTCATCCAAAGGGGGTGAACGCACAGTTTCTTAATAGCTGCCACTGACTGACAGCAGGGCTCACGTGGCATAATGATTTCACACGGACCTTGGCGCCAGCATCCCTCAATGGAAAGCTGCAGGAGGTGGGCATAAGGTATTTGGTTTTACATTTGGGAATTGAAGAGTTGTCGTATTAGTGGATAGATCCCTGTAACTTTATTTTTGAGAGGTCAACGGTTGGGACCCACAGATCCAAAGAGTGAAGTTGACTGCTGCAACCTAGCCACATTTACTGCGCAGACGAAATGTCATAGGAACCTCCGTCACTTCATTCAGGGGTCCCAGAGGTCATAATGGTGAGGCATATTCTAGCTTATGTCTTAAGATTTACACAAATAGGGTGTTTCCATTTACCCTGTCTTTGCAATATGTCTCATAGGCAGAGTACGCACAACTTGCAACCCTTCATGTTCATGCCCATCTCTATGTATGCTGAAAGTGTGTGTGTGGCATGGAGAGGCAGTGTACTGTATTGTACACACATGTTACATGGCTGTATGTGTTCAAGTGCTGATCAGCCAAACAGAATGCCAAACAAAAATTACACATTTTAACCCTTGGGCCTCTTTCTGTTCTTGAAATCCTCAACCATTCCAGATACCAAGGGGGAAATAACAAGTCTTCTATCCATGTGATTATTCCTTATTTTGGATACTTTGTGTTATACACACTATTTCACTCCAAATCATTTTAATATATCTGTATAACAGAATGGGTAGTCTGTTTACCATAGGATAAAGCACTTTAATCCTTCCATGTTATAATAATCAAATATGGCTGGAATAGGAATATTGCTGTATGACTGTGGACCTGCAAGAATCCAGTATATGAAGGTGTATATGTAGTCGGATCCTTTATTTCCTGGGTGCCATGTCACACATGAAATCTGTCTTTGTCACTGTTTTTATCGGTCTGTATAAAATGTGTACTGTATATTTGTGCAAATTTGGTGAAAATAGATCATCTCATGGAAATAAAATGCTGCTAGTTTTCAATCAAATCTTGGAAGGTGTACTGTATTTTCTATCTACTTACATAATGCAGTGGATGTCCTCGATAAACATGACCTCATTGGCCAGCTGCGGTCAGTTGACCGGCACCTGAAAGCACATAATCTCCAAGTGAAGGATGTGCCAATGTCGTCTGCACACTACTGCTGTCCTCCGGGTGCTAGTCCACTGTCTCCACTGCTGCGCCGCCTCCGAGTCCTGCGCATGTGGCAGCCATGTTTGTACACCTGCATTGCCACTGCACATGACGCCGTGAGTGCGCATGCGCCTGCCATGTTTGTACACCCTGTCATGCGCAGTAGCAGACCGTGTGTCCAAACATTGCTCTTGCATCCATATTGAGTAAGCCCACCCCCGTCCTCACATCACCGCAGCCTTCACTTCTTCCCATTTGCGTTCCACTATGGAACATATATAGAAGGAGAAACTGTTCTTCCTACATGCATTCCACCCTGAAATCCACGCTGCAGAGAGAGTGCATGGGGGTAAAGACCGTGCACGATCAAAGAGGGAGCGCACAGGAGGAAGACTGCTCAAAGGAGAGCCCACATAAGGGGAGAGTGACAGCGCACTGGGGGGAGACAGGTCAAAGGAGAGCGCATGGGAGGGTAAAGATGGCTGCTGCCCTCAGCACCACAGAGCCTGCCCCCATCGTGACATCACCGCCCTCCTGATGTAATAGCATCGGGCCTACATCTAGTATACTACAATCATGAAATTGAGTGAAACTGTGTTCAACTAAAATGGCATCTTTTGTGGTCCAACACTGTAAACATTAAAGTGGTCTTCCCTCGTTCCTAAGTCGGCTGCCTGGCAATCTGCTCCTTGCTGCAAAGATTCTTTCTCCTCTCCAAATGCAATGAACCTGAAGATATGGGGTTCATCTGCAGGTTAATAGCTCTTAAGCTAGCCACCCCAATCAAAGCTCGGCTACCGGAAGAGAATTAACTTTATCCTTAATGGCAGCCTCAACTTTACATTGCAATAACTTAGTAATTCAATAATAACATATAATTCTAAGATACATATTTTTTATTTTTGCTTGCGAGACCCATACTGTTTAGTAGTAAATTTAACCCCTTTACGACCAAGGGTGTGTGTATGTATAATACTTGGCTGCAGGGTCGGCTCCAGGTTTCTGTGGGCCCCGGGCGAAAAGGTCTCAGTGGGCCCCCTTTAAGTACATATCGCGGACTATATATATATATATATATATATATATATATATATATATATATATATATATATATATATATATATATATATATATATATATATATAAATATTGCCGCACACTTACCGCAGGCCCCATAAACAATGCATGAGGCTTGCCGCAAACGTGCAGCAAGTGCAGCCGCTAGACGGAAAATGCGGCAGATGCGGGGTTTTTTTACCGCAACTGCCACATTTTAAAAAAAACTCCTATGTGAAGGCAGCCTTACAGGAACAGTGACTGCTGAAACCAGCAAGAGCTGTTTCTGACAGTGAGTATATTACACGTTGTTAGGAGCGGGCTAAAATGCGATTGCGTTCCCTTGCGCTTTTTAAAAATACCCTTCAAATGCAAAATGTTGCATTTTTGTGCGTCTGAGGATGCTTGGTATATACACAAGCATTCTCAAGCACACAAATAATGCAAGCAGCTCAATGGAGCCGCACTGCCATATGGTGGCACCGCAGCCAAGCGGAGTGTCTGGCCGTCCAGATCTCTCTTTCTCCTCACCTTTCTTCTTGCCGCTCCGGTCTCCTCCGGTCGCTCTGCACATATCAGCACAGTGATGACATCGTGCCCCTCCATGCTGAGCTGCAGAATGCAGACAGCGGCAGAAGAGACTCTGGAGAAGAATGCTGCTGGCAAAGGCGGCTGAGACTATAGGAGCGGAATCCGCGGGGGGCTACCACTGGTACACATACTTCGTACACACGCGGCTCTGCTCCATACACCTCGTACGCACGCGGCTCTGCTCCGTACACCTCGTACACACATGGCTCTGCTCCGTACACCTCGTACACACATGGCTCTGCTCCGTACACCTCGTATACACTCGGCTCTGCTCCGTACACCTCGTACACACATGGCTCTGCTCCGTACACCTCGTACACACATGGCTCTGTTCCGTACACCTCGTACGCACGCGGCTCTGCTCCGTACACCTCGTACACACATCGCTCTGCTCCGTACACCTCGTACACACATGGCTCTGCTCCGTACACCTCGTATACACTCGGCTCTGCTCCGTACACCTCGTACACACATCGCTCTGCTCCGTACACCTCGTACACACATGGCTCTGCTCCGTACACCTCGTATACACTCGGCTCTGCTCCGTACACCTCGTACACACATGGCTCTGCTCCGTACACCTCGTACACACATGGCTCTGCTCCGTACACCTCGTACACACATGGCTCTGCTCCGTACACCTCGTACGCACGCGGCTCTGCTCCATACACCTCGTGTACACACGGCTCCGCTCCATGCACCTAGTACACACTCGCCTCTGCTACATTCACACTGTAAATCCCTCCTGACCCCACACATAACCTTCACCTAATTGCCATACACCTAGTACACACTCACCTCTACTACATTCACACTGTAAATGCCTCCTGACCACACACAAACTTCACCTTATTTGAGCATCATTCATGGTGGCCAGCACAGTCCTGGATACACTGAGGAGCTGATCATGAGACCCCTGACTCCTCCCCATCCATTGACATCATCACAGGTCCTGTCAGCCTGAGCCCAGAGTGTGCAGCTCTGTCGGCTCCCGTGGAGGGGGGAGGAGGGAGACCTCCGGTGCTGCAGGAGCCTGAAAATGACCCCTTAGCTGCCCCCTGGATATGGCTCTGGCTGTGGGGGCAGTGCTCAGGGGCCCCTGAGGCTAGGGTCACACTTGCATTGTGACCCTAGCCTTATGCAAGTATTGTATGTTGCAGCGCATAGCGTTTAATGCTATGCGCTGGAGGCAGCCCATAGAAACCCGACGTTTACCTTGACAACCACTGGTTGTCAATGTAAATATCGGGTTTCTATGGGCTCAGTTGCTGGCAGCGCATAGCGTTAAACGCTCTGCGCTGCAGCAGACAATACTTGCGTCAGGCTAGGGTCACAACACAAGTGTGACCCTAGCCCTCAGGGGCCCGGTGGGCCCCCTCCAAGCAGTCGGGCCCCGGCACTTGCCCGGGTACGCCGGGTGCTGACGCTGGCCCTGCTTGGCTGTCTCCTTACCTTGGATGCAAGCTCACATCAACGACCTTGAATTGACAGTGCAACCTAAAGGGTTAACAGTTAGATACAAGTCAACTGATCAGATCAGCTGATGTGTAGCTAACTGTTGACCCTTTTGATTGCGCTGTCAATCACTGACAGCGCAGTATAAAACACCGCACTGTTCCCTGTCTGCATTGGCGGTTTATGCGATCATGAGACCTCGATGTGTTGCCATGACAGTGCAGGGTCAACTGATGATCCCAGAAGCTGTCATGACTCACTTCCTACCAGCGATGCTGGAGTGACATCACTGACAGAAAGGGATCGTTTGTGCTGTGCAGAGAGATGGTGAAGCATTTCTCTGCACAACACAAGCAATCAGACACTGCAGTGCTGAGGCACCCTCTAAGGGGAAAAGAAAAAGGTTTTTAAAAAATATGAAAACAATAAAAAACAAGTTCAAATCGCCTCCTTTTGCCCCACTGAAAATTAAACTATATTAATCAATACACAAATTTGGTATAGCCACGTTCAGAAATGCCCAATCTATCAAAATATAAAATCAATTAATCAGATCTGTAAACTGCGTAACAGGGAAAAAAGTTTTTTAAAGCTAATATTACGTTTTGTGGTCGCCGCAACACTGCAAAAAAAAGGAATGACAGGCAATCAAAACAAAACATCTACACAAAAAAGGCATCATTAGAAACGTCCGCTCATGCTGCAAAAAATAAGCCGTCACACAGCCCCAGATCCTGAAAAATGAGGACGCTACAGGTCACAGAACATGGCGCAAAAAGTGCAATTTTTTCTTTCACATACTTCTGAATATTTTTCCACCATTTAGATAACAGTAAAAGTATACATATTTGGTATCTACGAACTTGTACCGACCTGAGGCATCATACTGTCATGTCCGTTTTACCATATAGTGATCATGGCACTTAAAATACAATTGTGTAATTGCACTTTTTTTTTTCAATTTCACCGCATTTGGAATTTATTTTCCCATTTTCCTGTATCCTGTATGGTAAAATAAATGATTGCATTCCAAAGTACAACTCATCCCGCAAAAAACAAACCCTCATATGGCTATATTGCCGGAAATATAAAAAAGGTATGGCTCTTGGTAGAAGGGGAGGGAAAAACAAAAAGACAGAAAATCGCTTAGGGGGTGAAGGGTTAAGGTCAATACGATTTG
The DNA here is from genome assembly GCA_033576535.1 of Allobates femoralis. NCBI lineage: Eukaryota > Metazoa > Chordata > Amphibia > Anura > Aromobatidae > Allobates > Allobates femoralis. Next base: position 343,493,601 of record JARQOC010000006.1, read on the forward strand.
TATTTAACAAAAAAAAATGTAAACATTGAAAATTACAAAAAAAATTGCCAAAGTATGCCGTTTTCAAACTGATTATTTCTCCATTCGCCTTCCACGACAGCATTGGAGGATGTCGTCCACGCCCTATTGGGGGACAGGAACACAGAGAGGTTAAAAGCCCCTCCCCTTCCTCAGTACTCCAGTGTCTTCCTGTCCCCCTTGGGGCATGGAGAGGTTCCAGTGCTGTCAGGCCGGCAGAGGCAGCATTGGGGTGTACTTACAGCCGGGCCAGGGATGGACGTCGGGGGCGGCCTCCTCCTCCTTCTCAGGGCTCCCGTGGTGGGACCATCCGGCCTTCCTGCGTCCTACGGGGCAAAGCAGGCCGTGTATTGCAACGCCGGAGGCCTGTTCAGCTCTCCGGCGTCTCCCTCCTCCAGCTGCGGTCCCTGGGGCATGCATCAGAGGTGCCGCGGACGCACTTCCGGTTCCGGGGGTGGTACTTCCGGTTTCGGGTGTGGCACTTCCGGTTCCGGGATGGCACTTCCGGTTTCGGGCGGCGGCTCCTGTAAGGGCTGTGGCAGGCTGGGCGCGGCTCCAGGGAACCCAGCAGGACTTTCGCGCGCTACTGCCCGCGGCCGGTGACCAGGAGGAGGGAGGGAACAGGTGTTCCTCGTTGGGGGCACGGTACTTCTGGATAAGTACCCGCCGGAAGCTACACCCAGGTAAGGCTGATCCCTGAAACATGGAGGGTGATAGGCTTCCATCTCTGCTTCTGCAGAGCCCAGCGTTCCCCCAGCTCATGTAAGTGTTTCTGGGGGTGGTCACAAGGGGTCGAGTTATTTAGGCCCTGCACTCACACTGGGACCCCTTCTCTTCCCTTTTTGTCTATAGGGAGACAAGGGCCGTCTGTGAAAGGGAGCAATAATGTGGCTGCGGCACAAAATTTCCCTCTTCCTACAACAAGGTGTCTGCCATGACTGACAGGGTTGTCAGGATGGACTCCCCATCCTTGCTTGAGGAGCTCCAATCCGTTAGGGAAGAGGTGCAGGCTTCTATCTCGGCACTGCGGGGGTTTGCTGCAGCGTCCGGGCCTTCCCCTCCGTAAGAGAGGAAGCTCCAGGATTGTGACTCTGTGGATCTCATGGAGGCTGGCCAGAGCTCAGCGTTAGAGGACGGCGAGGATATTGCCGCTGTTGCCTCTGTCCAGACACGAGAATCTGGACACTACTATTTTTCCACGGAGTCCATGGGTGCATTGGTGGACACTGTCCATTGTACCATGGGAGTAGAGGTGGTGGAATCCCCTTCTTCTGTGCAGGACTAAATGTTCAGAGGCCTGACGGCTAAGCGGCTCACCCCATCCGAGTGGATTGGAGGGTGGTGACTTTGTCTGGGAGGTCCCGAAGGTGGACATCCAGGTGGCCAGGGTAGTAGCAATCAGCTGCTATTGTAAACCCATTGTGCATGCCCTTGACACACTGTTGAAGCTAAGCAGCAGGAGCCTCAGTCACAGGCTGGATGGGAGACCTCATGAGAGACCCAATGGGAATCTCTATGGAAGTCTCTATAAAGTCAATGGGACTTCTAACATGAAGGTCTATGGCAGTATTCCATTTGGGAAGCTTAGCCTATAAGACCGCGTTGCCTTTTGAAGATTCCTCCCGGTTGAAGGACCCCCTCGTTCGTAAAATGGAGAGTGTCCTCAAAAAATCCTGGGAGGCGGCAGCTATGTCTTTAACTGTGTACATTTCCTCTACATGTGAGCAGGTCTCTCTTTAAGTGGCTCACCCAGCTGGGAGAATTCATCCTGCAGGGTACTCCCAGGGAGGAGCTTTGGACTCCATTCCACTTCTGAGACGTGCTACGGGCTTCCTGGCCGATGCCTCTGCTGAGTCGTTCCGCGTTGGCGCCAGGTGCGCAGTGTTGGCTAACACAGCTCACAGGGCAGTGTGGCTTACAAGGTGGAATGGGGAGGTCACGTCTAAGCTCCAGCTGTGTGGCCTCCCCTTGCAAAGGACATTGGATGACATCCTGGAAAAGGTGTCAGACCGGAAAAGGTGTCTCCCGGAACAGGAGCCCTTTCGGAGGCAGTCCTTTTGGCCTGAGCGCAGCCAACCCTCCCAGTCTAAAAGGAAGGGTAAGTCTGGTCGCTGGGCATTCCAGTACGGGAACAAGACCCGTAATATCTTGCTCCTCCAGCAGCGGCATCACCAGCCGCCCCTAAACAAGGTCGCCTTCCCCATTGCGGGGCGGCTCCTGCGGGTTCTGCCACAGTGGCAAGCAATCTCCTTGTGCCCTTGGATCCTCTCGACCAATTGGGAGGGTCTCCGCTTGGCATTCGAGAGCCAGCCCCTCCGTGTCTTCGAGTCCTCTCCCTTCCTCAGGGGGACTCTCGCACGGTTTTTCTTGTTGGGTCTGCGACACCTGTTGGATTCGGGTGTGGGGTCCCCGGTTCCTCCTGGAGAGGAGGGCCAGGGGCGCTACTCCAGGTTGTTGTGGACCTCCAGAACGCGTATTCTCATGTCCCCATTCACCCGTCCCACAAGCGCTGTCTGCGATTCACGATCTCCGGGGCAGGCGGGACGGTCCATTCACGGCTTAATATGCTGCCCTTTGGGATTTCGTCGGCCCCAGAGGTTACCAAACTCATGGGGGAAGCGATCACATTCATCCAGACCCAGGGGATATGTATGCTTCCCTATTTAGACGACATGTTGGTGGTGGCTCCTTCGGCAGTGCTTCTGCGCACAAAGGACTCCCAACACATTGGAGATTCTTCAGTTCCTGGGATGGGTACCCAATCTTCGGGAATCTGAACGGGTGCTTGCAACCCGACGTCAATTTTTGGGAGTCTTGCTGGCCTCCTCCAGACAGACCTCGTTCCTTCCTGCGGCATATCAGCTTTTGTGCCGCGTGAATCTGACCTGCTTCCGGGCAGGGAGGTCGCCCTCCTTGCGGGAAGCAATGTCCCTGTTAGGGGCCATGATGGCCTGCATTCAGTCAGTAACATGGGCTCAGGCTCCTTCCCGACTGCTCCAGGAACACATACTGAGTTCCTGGGACAGACGTCAGGATTCCTTAAACTCGCGGGTCCGGACCCCGGGGCGGGTGGTAACCTCGCTTTCCTGGGGATGAATCCCAGACACCTTCCTGTGACCTCCGTTCCCACTGATGCCAGCGGTTTCGGTTGGGGCACGATGGTAGTTCGCACACCGTTCCAGGGGATTTGGAGTGGCTCGGTCAGTCGCCAGTCTTCAAACTTCTGGCAGTGGAGGAAGCGCTTCTTGCTGCAGCTCACGTTCTCCGGGGTCATCATGTCAAGGTCCTGTCAAGACAACGTGACTACAGTTGCTTTCTTGCGGTACCAAGGCGGTACTCGTGGCTTACACTTGCAGGGGCTGGCAAGACTGTTCTTTTTGTGGGCAGTACGCCATCTTCTCTCCTCCTCGGCAGTACATCTGAAGAGAATGGCCAATGTACAGGCAGATTCTTGAGCCGCACGGAGGTCCACCCAGGAGAATGGTGCTTCCATCCGGAAGTATTTCGCTCTCTTACGAACAGGTGGGGTGTCCTTTCGATCGACCTGTTCGCTTCGGGCTCGAATACAAAGGTGCCAACCTTTTTCTCCCTGACGCGGTTGGACCATCCTCGGGGGCTGGACGCTTTTGCCCATCCCTGGGACTTCCGGTTGGTGTATGCATTTCCTCCAATCCCGCCACTTCCCAAGACGTTGCAACGGATTCGGGCGGAGGGGGTGACACTATCCTGGTGGCTCCCCTGGGGCCCAAACTGGCGTGGTACGACGCCATCCGAGACCTGGTCCTGGAGGGACCGATTATGTTAGCCCAGTCTCAACCTACTGTCCCAGGGTCCTCTGTTTCACCCGGGCCCTCAGTGGCTCATTCGGGCGGCCTGGCTGTTGCGGCCGGGATCCTGAGGACCAAGGGTCTCTCCCAGGCAGTGATCCGCACGCTTCAGCAGAGCAGGAAGCCTGTGACAAACGCTATTTACGGGAGGGCTGGAATCGGTTCCTGTCCTGGTGTGCTCCTTCCATCCCGACCATGCATCATCCTAATGTGGCCCAACTCTTGGATTTTTGCAGCGTAGCTTGGATTTGGGGCTTCGGCTGAGCACTCTTTATGTCCAGAGGTCGGCACTTGGGGCGGTTTTTGCCCAGGATCTTGCTTCCCATCCATGGCTCAAGCAGTTTTTTACTTCTGCTTGGGGGTGGCGTCCCCGGATTCGGCCTTCTGTCCCTCCCTGGGATTTGATGCTTGTTCTCCAAGGGCTTGCTCGAAGTCCCTTTGCACCCTTGTCTGCTGCATCCCTTACGTCTCTCTCTCACAAGGTGGCGTTTTTGGTGGCCATCACTTCTGCTCCCAGAGTTGGAGAACTGCAGGCACTCTCTTTCCAGGCTCCGTGCCTCGTGGTGTCCGTTGTTCGCATTACGCTTCGGTTGCATTCATCTTTTTTTCTGAAAGTTGTCGCCTTTCCATCGGTCCCAGGATGTGGTTCTGCCTTCAATTTGTCAATCTCCTGCTAATGCGGCTGAGGCCGTGTTTCACTCCTTGGATGTTCGTCGGACTGTCCTCCTCTATCTCCGAGAGTCTGCTTCCTGGAGGTTAGATCAGAACCTGTTTGTTCGGCTTTTGGGAATTATACAGGGAAGAAGACCTCCCAGGCTACCATCATTTCCTGGATCAAGGAGGCGATCTGTGAGGTCTACGTCGCTCCGGTCCTTGCTCCTCCGGTGGGGTTGAAGGCTCCTTCAACTCGGGCTGCTGCTACTCCCTGGACGGAGCAGGCTGGAGCTTCATCGGAGCTGATTTGCAGTGCGGCTACGTGGTAGTCTCTCCTCACTTTTTCTCGCCTCTATAGGTTAGATCTGTCCTTCAGTCGGGATCTGTCCTTTGGTAGGAAAGTCCTACAGGCAATAGTCCCACCCTGAGGAGTATCGGTGGTATTCCTCCAATGCTGTCGTGGAAGGCGAATGGAGAAAACTGAATTAGTCCTTACCGGTAATTCCTTTTCTTGGAGCCTTCCACGACAGCATCAGTTCCCCCCCTTGTTGGTGTTTGGTTCCGGTTTGTATCAGATAATCCATGGCTAAGGGTGATCTTGGTAAACACTGGAGTACTGAGGAAGGGGAGGGGCTTTTAACCTCTCTGTGTTCCTGTCCCCCAATAGGGCGTGGACGACATCCTCCAATGCTGTCGTGGAAGGCTCCAAGAAAAGGAATTACCGGTAAGGACTAATTCAGTTTTCTGGCTATGAACAGTAATTTCATACATAATAAATGTTAAAAGTTTGCACCAAGTGTTGAAGTTGTCCACTGTTCATATGGTTGGAAACAACTATCCGATGACAAGGGATCATCCCTGAAAACCTTCACAAGGTCTGAGAACTGGGCTCTGCAGAGATCTGTCTAAATGGGGCAGAGGATGAGCATGTGCACCACCGCTCCTCTGATTCTCCACCTGACGAAAATAACAATGTACAGCACTTGACTATCTCTGTCCCATAGAGAATGAATGGAGTAGAGGCACTCCTGTCTATATTGGCACTAGACAACGGCCCGATTCTATTGCATCGGGCGATTCTAGAACGTGTGTGATTATATATTAGTCCAACTAATCGCAGCGCCACTGAAGTGGGTGGGGGAGCCCACTGCTGCACATGCTGGGTGTGACTTGGCAAGCAATGATGCTGCTCGCCGTGTGCGTGTGTGTGCGCACTCTCCCCTTGTGCTGTCTCTTCCCCGTGCACTCTTTGTCCCCCTTGTTGATCGCTGTCTCACCCCTGTGCAACGTCCCTACCCCTGTACGCTGAGGAGCAGTGGTGGAAGCAGGATGGGACCACCCAAGGTACAACAGAGCGGACCCAGGCACTGGCGATAATGAATGCCTGCGCTGCAGCCCATGTGGGCCCCCCGTCACAGGTGTCCTATAGATGGTGCTGTTTTTTTTTTGTTTTTTTTGACCAACCAAACTTATGGGCTTGTTCACATTCAGTTTAGCTGTTATTTTTTAGTTTAACTGTAATTTACATGATGTCCTATAGGTGGCACTGTTTTCAGGACAGGCAATCAGGCTGAATAGGGCTTTTAAATAGTAGACTAGATAGGGGCCTGATGATATCACATCAGGAGAGCGGTGATATCACGATGAGGGCGGGTTCTGTGGGACTGGGGGCCATCTCTCCCCTCTGTGTGTTGTCTCTCCCGCCTGTGCTCTCTCCATCATGCTATCTTCCCCCTATGTGCAGTAGGGTGACCACAAAAAATCCATGTCAGAATTTTGTCCGTCTGGACCCCACAAAACGATTCCCCTTTTCAGATATTGAGATAGCCAAAATTTGAGCTCGAGAAAACGACGTTAACCCGTGCCGCTCGTCGCTCAAAGTTTGAAAAAATCTGAATTTTTGGCCAAAAAGCTGAGATATGGAGCCGTAACTCCAGAACGGTAAATAATAAAAACACACTTAATATCTCAAAAGAAAGCTAATGTTGTTCTTCAAAATTTATATTTTATACATAATTGTTATTTTAAGTCAAACTGAGTTACAACAGCTTTTAGCCCCAAGAACGTGACCTGGTACCACTAGGAGCATACTTCGTATATTTTGTTAAGTGATACATTTTAGTTTTTTTTTTTTTTGTATATTTTTGAGTTTAAAGGGAACCTGTCACCTAATCTATGGCCTCTAACCTATCACTACCTGCCCCTACAGACCCTAACTAGCTCCCTAACCATCCCTGCCTGACCTAATAGTGCTTTATATAAGGTGAATAAAACACTTTATAAACTTACATTTTTTCCGTCTGTGGGGCGTTCCTGTCGGCTCTTGTCTGCAGGGCTGGGTCCCCAGAGCCGCGCTCCCCCGCCTCGTTCCCTTACTAACGCCCTAATGGGCGGCATTATCCATTTGAAGAGCGGGGGCGCCCATTGGAATCATCCCGACCAGCTCTTAATGACGCGAGGCCGGAGACCGCGTCATTTCCGGCCTGTGCGTGCGCAGTGCGCCGGGTGAAGCCGAAAATATAAAGGAAAATACAGCAAAGCCACATGCCATTTTTTTTTTGCCAGCCACATACACCTAGTCAGCTGGGAGCTCCCATTCACCCCCAACTACCTAGTTGTACCTGGCTAGCAAGAAAAAAACGGTGTGGGGCTTCGCCGCATTTTTCTTTGCCAGCCAGGTACAACTAGGCAGCTGGGAGCTGCCATCCACCCCCAGCTGACTTGTTGTACCTGGCTGGCAAAGAAAAATGTGGCGAAGCCCCATGACGTTTGATCATGCCAGCCAGGTACACCTAGGTAGTAGGGGGTGGATGGCAGCCCACAGCTGTCTAGGTCTACCTGGCTGGCAAGAAAAAAACGGCGTGGGGCTTCGCTGCAGTTTTCTTTGCCAGCCAGGTACAACTAGGCAGCTGAGGGCTGGAATCCCCAGCGTAGGGAGGCCCAAGCGTTCTGGGCCACCCCCGCTGAGAATTGCAGCCCGCAGCCGCCCCAGAAAATTGCGCATTTATAGAAGCGCAATATTCTGGAGCTGTACCCAGCTCTTCCAGCTGCCCTGTGGCGGTGGCAGACTGGGTAATAAGGGGTTAATGCCACCTTTCTTTTAGCAGCTGGCACTAAGCCCGAGATTTATAATGTCGCGCCAATGTTAGACACGGCCATTATGAATCTCTATTTAGTAGTAAAGAAGACACAACCCCGAGAAAATTTTTTTTATTACAACAAAAAACACAAATACATATTTTGACTCCATCTTTATTACTCCCACATACCCATCCAGGATCCTGTTAGATGTCCGTCCGTTAGTGAAGATTACTGAAAATTTATACTTGTGCATATATATGTGTGTGCATATATAAAATATATATACATGCACACACACATATATATATGTGTATATATAGTTAGAGTATATACATTTGTATATATTTATGTATATCTATTATATAATTGCCGTAACTGACTTCCGTCGGAGCGGCGCTGCTTCCGGTGGCTTGGTTAGCGAGTCCAGGTTTCAACTCCTGGACTCTGTCCGTGGCCGCGTAGCGGCCACGGCGACTCCCGAAGCAATGCCCGCAAAGCGGGCATTACGAGTCGTTGCAGCCTCGCGAAGCAATGCCCGCGAAGCGGGCATTGCGAGTCGCTGCCACCCACCACTAACCAAGCCACAGAAGCCCATACTACTGTAGTGTACACCGCTATAGTATACTACAGTCCCATATACTACAGTCCCATGCCCATAAGCGCCATGGGACTGTAGTATACCATCGCGCTGTACACTACAGCCCCCTGCCGCTCTAAGCCACTACGCACTGTACACTACAGCCCCCTGCCCCCGCACCCCTACACCCTAAGCCCCGCAGCCTCCTAAGCTCCCGCCGCCAAGCCCCCACCCGCCGCAACAAAACCCCTACCCCCTACGTCCGCCGCACCTCTACACCCTAAGCCCCGACCCGCCGCACCTATGCCCCTACCCCGTAAGCCCCGTCGCACCTAACCCTGTACACCGCTATAGTATACTACAGTCCCATGCCCATAAGCGCCATGGGACTGTAGTATACCATCGCGCTGTACACTACAGCCCCCTGCCGCCCTAAGCCCATACGACGGTAGTGTACACCGCTATAGTATACTACAGTCCCATGCCCATAAGCGCCATGGGACTGTAGTATACCATCGCGCTGTACACTACAGCCCCCTGCCGCCGCACCCCTACACCCTAAGCCCCGACCCGCCGCACCTATGCCCCTACCCCGTAAGCCCCGTCGCACCTAACCCTGTACACCGCTATAGTATACTACAGTCCCATGCCCATAAGCGCCATGGGACTGTAGTACCCATCGCGCTGTACACTACAGCCCCCTGCCCCCGCACCCCTACACACCCTAAGCCCCGACCCGCCGCACCTAACCCTACCCCTAAGCCCGCCGCACCCATAACCCCTACCCCTAAGCCCCCCGCGCCTACCCAACCCTACAGCCACCGCCAACCCTACCCCCGCCCCCTAACCCCTACCCGCCGCCCTACACCCCAGCCCCACCCCTGCCGCACTCCCAACTACCCCGCCGAGCCCCTACCCTGCCGCCACCTAACCCCCGCAGCCACTACCCCGCCGCAACCCCTACCCGCCCCTAGCCCCTAACCACTACCCGCCCGCAAGCCCTACCCTGCCGCCTAACCCCTACCCCGCCGCAAGCCCTACCCCCTGCCCCCTACCCCTACTCCAGTCCCCGCCACGCAAGCCCCTACCCCCTCCGCCCTAACCCCTACCCGCCCAACCCACCCTGCCGCCTAACCCCTACCCACCGCCCCCGCCGACACCCCTAACACCCCTGCCGCCCTAATCGCACTACCCTCCCGCCGCAGCCACTACCCTCTGCCGCAACCCCCTACCCCCTAAGCCGCACCTAACCCCACTCCCCGATTCCGCACCTAAACCCCTACCCCCCCCTGCCCCCTAAGCCCCGCCGCACCTAAGCCCCTATCCCCTAAGCCCCGCCGCCTCCTAAGCTCACACCGCTAACACCTAAAGCCCTACACCCCAAGCCTCCGCCGTCCCCTAACCTAACGTCCCCGTCGATCACTTACATGCCTTCAAGTCATCTGATCGTCCGTCCGATCCACAAGTCCTCCGTCCGGCCAGGCGTCCTCTTCCTCCGGCCCCGGGGGTCTTCTCTCTTCTTTCCGCCATCTCCGCCTCTTCGTCCGGCCCCGGGGATCTTCTGTCTTCTTTTCGCAAACTTCCACCTCCGACGTCCTCTTCCTTCTCATTAAGATAGAATGGACGAAAAATCCGCCATTCTACCTCAATGAGATCTGAGGCCCTCTTCTGATTGGTCGCTGTATACTGCCCTCAGCCAATCAGAAGAGCCCCTCATTTTTTTATTATTTTTAAATTATTTTTTAATTATTTTTTTTATTATTTAATTTATTTATTTTTTTAAGTCAGACTGAGACGCAGTTCTCATTCAGGTCCGCATTTTTTTTTTTTTTTATTATTATTATTTTTATTTAATTATTTATTATTTTTTATTTATTTTTTTATTATTTTTTAATTATTTTTAAATTATTTTTTTTATTATTTAATTTATTTATTTTTTTAAGTGAGAGTGAGACACAGTTCTCATTCAGGTCCGATTTCGGATTGAACGCCGACCAATCAGAATTCGAGCTGACTGCCCATAGAGATGCATTAGCGGTGTGTCCGCGATTTTAGGGCCGACAAATAGAACCAGGTGGCCGGCCATAAAATCGCCGACACACCGGTAATGTATGTCAATGGGGAAAAAAAAAGGCGGACCTGAATGAAAACTGTGTCTCACTCTCACTTAAAAAAAATAAATAAATTAAATAATAAAAAAAATAATTTAAAAATAATTAAAAAATAATAAAAAAATAAATTAAAAATAATAAATAATTAAATAAAAATAATAATAAAAAAAAAAAAAAATGCAGACCTGAATGAGAACTCTGTCTCACTCTCACTTCAAAAAATAAATAAATTAAATAATATAAAAAATAATTTAAAAATAATTAAAAAATAATAAAAAAATAAATTAAAAATAATAAATAATTAAATAAAAATAATAATAAAAAAAAAAAAAAATGCGGACCTGAATGAGAACTCTGTCTCACTCTCACTTCAAAAAATAATAAATTAAATAATATAAAAAATAATTTAAAAAGAATTAAAAATAATAAAAAAATAAATAAAAAATATTAAATAATTAAATAAAAATAATAATAAAAAAAAAAAAAAGGCGGACCTGAATGAGAACTGTGTCTCACTCTCACTTATAAAATAAATAAATTAAATAATAAAAAAAATAATTAAAAATAATTAAAACATAATAAAAAAATAAATTAAAAATAATAAATAATTCAATAAAAATAATAATAAAAAAATTAAATATATGCTAATTATATCAGCCCTTTCAGCGGACCTGAAAGAGAACTGGTCTCAGCCTAAATAATAAATTTAATAATAAAAAAAATAATTAAAAAATAATTAAAAAATAATAAAAAAATAAATTAAAAATAATAAATAATTCAATAAAAATAATAATAAAAAAATTACATATATGCTAATTATATCAGCCCTTTCAGCGGACCTGAAAGAGAACTGGGTCTCAGCCTAAATAATAAATTTAATAATAAAAAAAATAATTAAAAAATAATTAAAAAATAATAAAAAAATAAATTAAAAATAAATAATTCAATAAAAATAATAATAAAAAAATTAATATATGCTAATTATATCAGCCTTTCAGCGGACCTGAAAGAGAACTGGTCTCAGCCTAAATAATAAATTTAATAATAAAAAAAATAATTAAAAATATTTAAAAAATAATAAAAAAATAATTAAAATAAAAATAATTCAAAAAATATAATAAAAAAATTAATATATGCTAATTATATCAGCCCTTTCAGCGGACCTGAAAGAGAACTGGGTCTCAGCCTAAATAATAAATTTAATAATAAAAAAAATAATTAAAAAATAATTTAAAAAATAATAAAAAAATAAATTAAAAATAATAAATAATTCAATAAAAATAATAATAAAAAAATTAAATATATGCTAATTATATCAGCCCTTTCAGCGGACCTGAAAGAGAACTGGGTCTCAGCCTAAATAATAAATTTAATAATAAAAAAAATAATTAAAAATATTAAAAAAAAATAAATAAAAAATAATAAATTATTAAATAAAAAATAATAATTAAAAAAAAATGCTAATAATAATATATTACTGCTAAAAAAAGCTATTAATGCTAATAATTATGCTATAATGTAAAATAATGTTATTAATGCTATAATTAATGCTAAATTAATGCTATATAATAGCTAATAATAATGTAATTAATGCATTAATAATGTATATTAATCTATATTAATGCTAATAATGCTATTATTAATGCATTAATGCTAATAATAATGCGATTAATGCTATTAATAATGCTATAATGCTAATAATAATGCTATTAATGCTATTAATGCTAATAATAATGCTAATTAATGCTAATAATAATGTTATTAATGCTATTATTAATGCTAATAATGCTATTATTAATGCTATTAATGCTAATAATAATCGATTAATGCTATTAATAATGCTATTAATGCTAATATTAATCCTATTAATGCTATTAATATAATAATAATGCTATTAATGCTATTAATAATGCTATAATTATGCTATTAATGCTATTAATTATGCTTTAATGCTATTAATGCTAATATTTATCTATTCATGGTATTATTAATGCTATTAATGCTAATAATAATGCAATTAATGCTATTAATAATGTTAATAATGTATTATTAATGCTAATAATGCTATTAATGCTATAATGCTAATAATAATGCTATTAATGCTATTAATAATGCTATTAATGCTATTAAATTGCTATTAATGCTAATATTTATCTATTAATGCTATTAATGCTAATATTTATCTATTAATGCTATTAATGCTATTAATAATGCTATTAATGCTATTAATTATGCTATTTTTGCTATTAATGCTAATATTTATCCTATTCATGGTATTATAATCTATTAATGCTAATATAATGCTATTAATGCTAATAATAATGCTATTAATGCTATTAATAATGTTATTAATGCTATTATTAATGCTAATAATGCTATTATTAATGCTATTAATGCTAATAATAATGTTATTAATGCTATTAATAATGCTATTAATGCTATTTATTATGCTATTAATGCTAATATTTATCCTATTAATGCTATTAATGCTAATAATAATGCTATTAATGCTATTAATAATGCTATTAATGCTATTAATTATGCTATTAATGCTATTAATGCTAATATTTATCCTATTAATGCATTATTAATGCTATTAATGCTAATAATAATGCTATTAATGTTTTAATGCTAATAATAATGCTATTAATGCTATTAATAATGTTATTAATGCTATTATTAATGCTAATAATGCTATTATTAATGCTATTAATGCTAATAATAATGCATTAATGCTATTAATAATGCTATTAATGCTATTAATTATGCTATTAATGCTATTAATGCTAATATTTATCCTATTATGTATTAATGCTAATATAATGCTAATTAATAATGCTTTAATGCTATTAATTATAATGCTATTATAATGCTATTAATGCTAATATTAATCTATTATGCTTAATAATAATGCTATTAATCTATTAATAATGCTATTAATGCTATTAATTATGCTATTAATGCTATTAATGCTAATATTTATCTATTAATGCTATTAATGATAATAATAATGCTATTAATGCTATTAATAATGCTATTAATTATGCTATTAATATGCTATTAATTATGCTATTATTTGCTATTAATGCTATATTTATCCTATTCATGTATTATTAATGCTATTAATGCTAATATAATGCTATTAATGCTATTAATGCTAATAATAATGCTATTAATGCTATTAATATGCTATTAATGCTATTAAATGCTATTAATGCTATATTACTTATTAATGCTATTAATGCTAATAATAATGCTATTAATGCTATTAATAATGCTATTAATGCTATAATAGTATTAATGCTTATTAATGCTAATATTTATCTATTATGTATTAATGCTATTAATGCTAAAATAATGCTATTAATGCTAATATTATCTATTAATGTATTATTAATGCTATTAATGCATTAATGTAATCTAATCTATAATGCTATTAAATGCTATTAATAATGTTATTATTTTGCTATTATTAATGCTAATATATTATGCTATTATATAATGCTATTAATGCAATGCTATAATAATGCATTAAATGCTATTAATGCTATTAATGCTATTAATGCTTATTAATTATGCTATTAATGCTAATATTAATGCTATATTTAATGCTATTAATGCTATTAATGCTATTAATGCTATAATAATGCTATTAATGCTATTAATATGCTATTAATGCTATTTAATGCTATTATTAATGCTATAATGTATTATAATGCTAATTAATGCTATTATAATGCTATTAATGCTATTAATAATGTATTATGCATATTAATCAATAATGCTATTAATGCATAATGCTAATAATATATGCTATTAATGCTATTAATAATGCTATTAATGCTATTAATTATCTAATAATGCATATTATCTATTAATGCTATTAATACTATTAATAATGCTATTAATGCTAATATTTATCCTATAATGCTATTAATGCTATTAATAATGCTATTAATGCTATTAATTATGCTATATTGCTATTAATGCTAATATTTATCCTATTCATGGTATTATTAATGCTATTAATGCTAATAATAATGCTATTAATGCTATTAATGCTAATAATAATGCTATTAATGCTATTAATAATGTTATTAATGCTATTATTAATGCTAATAATGATATTATTAATGCTATTAATGCTAATAATAATGTTATTAATGCTATTAATAATGCTATTAATGCTATTTATTATGCTATTAATGCTAATATTTATCCTATTAATGCTATTAATGCTAATAATAATGCTATTAATGCTATTAATAATGCTATTAATGCTATTAATTATGCTATTAATGCTATTAATGCTAATATTTATCCTATTAATGGCATTATTAATGCTATTAATGCTAATAATAATGCTATTAATGCTATTAATAATGTTATTAATGCTATTAATGCTAATAATGCCATTATTAATGCTATTAATGCTAATAATAATGCTATTAATGCTATTAATGCTATTAATAATGCTATTAATGCTAATATTTATCCTATTAATGCTATTAATAATGCTATTAATGCTATTCATAATGTTATTAATGCTATTATTAATGCTAATAATTCTATTATTAATGCTATTAATGCTAATAATAATGCTATTAATTCTATTAATAATGTTATTAATGCTATTATTAATGCTAATAATGCTATTAATAATGCTATTAATGCTAATAATAATGCTATTAATACTGTTATTAATGCTCATAATACTGCTAATAATGCTATTAATACTGCTATTACTGCTAATAATAATGCTATGGCTTATATTATTGCTATTGATGATGCGATTATTATTTAAAAATATTTAAAAAAAACAATAAACATATTTTAGATACACGATGCATTTGCATCAGGCTAACAGCTATAACTACTATAATCAAATTAATGCACGTTCTAGAATCCCGATGCATTTGCATCGGGCTCACAGCTAGTATATATATATATATACACAAATAAAGATATGCAAATATATATATATATATATATATATATATATATATATATATATATACACACACTCACTATATATACACATATATATGTGTGTACATATATAGTTAGAGTGTATATATATATATATTAGTGTGTGTCCACATATATATGTGTGCATATATAATTTATATATTATATATATATATGTATATATATAAATTATATATGCACACATATATATGTGCACACACTATATATATACTCTAACTATATATATACACACATATATATGTGTATATATAGTTAGAGTATATATATATTTGCATATATTTATATGTGTATACACATATATGTATACATATATATACACAAATAAATATATGCAAATATATATATACTCTAACTATGTATACACAGATATATTGTGTGTGTGTATATATATGTGTATATATATATATATATATATATATATATAGTTAGAATATATATATAGTGTGTGTGCATATATATATATATATATATATATATATATATATATATAATATATATATATGCACAAACACTATATACAGTGCCTACAAGTAGTATTCAACCCCCTGCAGATTTAGGTGGTTTGATAAGATGCAAATAAGTTAGAGCCTTCAAACTGCAAACGAGAGTAGGATTTATTAACAGAAGCATAAATCTTACAAACCAAAAAGTTATGTTGCTCAGTTGAATTTTAATAAATTTTAAACATAAAAGTGTGGGTCAATTATTATTCAACCCCTCAAACCACCAGCATTCTGTTTGGTCCCCCTAAAGTATTAAGAAGTAGTTCAGGCACAAAGAACAATGAGCTTCACATCTCTTTTGCCAGCCTTTTCTGACTATTTAAGACCCTCCCCAAACTTGTGAACAGCACTCATACATGGTCAACATGGGAAAGACAAAGGAGCATTCCAAGGCCATCAGAGACAAGATCGTGGAGGGTCACAAGGCTGGCAAGGGTACAAAACCCTTTCCAAGGAGTTGGGCCTACCTGTCTCCACTGTTGGGAGCATCATCCGGAAGTGGAAGGCTTATGGAACTACTGTTAGCCTTCCACGGCCTGGACAGCCTTTGAAAGTATATATATACACACAAATACATATATGCAAACATATATTCTCTAACTATATATACACAGATATGTATGTGTATATGTGTGTGTGTATATATATATATATATATATATATATATATATATATATATATACAGTTAGGGCCAGAAATATTTGGACAGTGACACAATTTTTGCGAGTTGGGCTCTGCATGCCACCACATTGGATTTGAAATGAAACCTCTACAACAGAATTCAAGTGCAGATTGTAACGTTTAATTTGAAGGGTTGAACAAAAATATCTGATAGAAAATGTAGGAATTGTACACATTTCTTTACAAACACTCCACATTTTAGGAGGTCAAAAGTAATTGGACAAATAAACATAACCCAAACAAAATATTTTTATTTTCAATATTTTGTTGCGAATCCTTTGGAGGCAATCACTGCCTTAAGTCTGAAACCCATGGACATCACCAAACGCTGGGTTTCCTCCTTCTTAATGCTTTGCCAGGCCTTTACAGCCGCAGCCTTCAGGTCTTGTTTGTTTGTGGGTCTTTCCGTCTTAAGTCTGGATTTGAGAGAGTGAAATGCATGCTCAATTAGGTTAAGATCTGGTGATTGACTTGGCCATTGCAGAATGTTCCACTTTTTTGCACTCATGAACTCCTGGGTAGCTTTGGCTGTATGCTTGGGGTCATTGTCCATCTGTACTATGAAGCGCCGTCCAATCAACTTTGCAGCATTTGGCTGAATCTGGGCTGAAAGTATATCCCGGTACACTTCAGAATTCATCCGGCTACTCTTGTCTGCTGTTATGTCATCAATAAACACAAGTGACCCAGTGCCATTGAAAGCCATGCATGCCCATGCCATCACGTTGCCTCCACCATGTTTTACAGAGGATGTGGTGTGCCTTGGATCATGTGCCGTTCCCTTTCTTCTCCAAACTTTTTTCTTCCCATCATTCTGGTACAGGTTGATCTTTGTCTCATCTGTCCATAGAATACTTTTCCAGAACTGAGCTGGCTTCTTGAGGGTGTTTTTCAGCAAATTTAACTCTGGCCTGTCTATTTTTGGAATTGATGAATGGTTTGCATCTAGATGTGAACCCTTTGTATTTACTGTCATGGAGTCTTCTCTTTACAGTTGACTTAGAGACAGATACACCTACTTCACTGAGAGTGTTCTGGACTTCAGTTGATGTTGTGAACGAGTTCTTCTTCACCAAATAAAGTATGCGGCGATCATCCACCACTGTTGTCATCCGTGGACGCCCAGGCCTTTTAGAGTTCCCAAGCTCACCAGTCAATTCCTTTTTTTCTCAGAATGTACCCAACTGTTGATTTTGCTACTCCAAGCATGTCTGCTATCTTTCTGATGGATTTTTTTTTTTTTTTTCAGCCTCAGGATGTTCTGCTTCACCTCAATTCAGAGTTCCTTTGACCGCATGTTGTCTGGTCACAGCAACAGCTTCCAAATGCAAAACCACACACCTGGAATCCACCCCTGACCTTTTAACTACTTCATTGATTACAGGTTAACGAGGGAGACGCCTTCAAAGTTAATTGCAGCCCTTAAGAGTCCATTGTCCAATTACTTTTGGTCCCTTGAAAAAGAGGAGGCTATGCATTACAGAGCTATAATTCCTAAACCCTTTCTCTGATTTGGATGTGGAAACTCTCATATTGCAGCTGGGAGTGTGCACTTTCAGCCCATATTATATATATAATTGTATTTCTGAACATGTTTTTGTAAACAGCTAAAATAACAAAACTTGTGTCACTGTCCAAATATTTCTGGCCCTAACTGTATATATAGAGTATATATATATATATATGTGTGTATGTGTGCATATATAATATATATATATATACACATATAGATTTTATATATATATATATACTCTAACTATATACACATATATGTGTGTGTGTATATATATATATATATATACACATGCACACACACATATATATCTAATCTAACTATATATATATATATATATATATGTGCATCTATACATATATATACACACATGAAATCTGCCTATGCCTAATCAAAGTGAATATATATATATGTGTGTGTGTAATCCATATGTACATGAGGTACATGAGGTCTCCGGCCTCGCGTCATGAAGAGCGGGGCGGGATGATTCCAATGGGCGCCCCGCTCTTCAAATGGATAATGCCGCCCATTAGGGCGTTAGTAAGGGAACGAGGCGGGGGGAGCGCGGCTCTGTGGACCCCGCCCTGCAGACAAGAGCCGACAGGAACGCCCCACAGACGGAAAAAATGTAAGTTTATAAAGTGTTTTATTCACCTTATATAAAGCACTATTAGGTCAGGCAGGGATGGTTAGGGAGCTAGTTAGGGTCTGTAGGGGCAGGTAGTGATAGGTTAGAGGCCATAGATTAGGTGACAGGTTCCCTTTAAAGTAGAAATATAATAAAAAAACAAGTAATACTGATAAGTCTAATGACATTTTTTATTTTAAAATATAAAAATGAGGTATATACCGTATATACTCGTGTATAAGCCGACCCGTGTATAAGCCGACCCCCCCTACTTTTGCCCCCAAAAACTGGGAAAACCTATTGACTCGCATATAAGCCTAGGGTGGACAATGCAGCAGCTACCGGTACTGAAAAATTTTAAAAATGAAAATAGATACGAATAAAATGTTGAACTTTTTTTTAAGTAGAAACCGTAAACTACCAATGCAGCAGACCACCGTCCTGTTATAAAGCCCCCTATCACTGGTATATAGCCCACCATCCCTGTATATAGCAGCCATAACTAGTATACAGTTGCCGCCAGCAGAGGTAATACAGGCCCCCAGCAGGGGTAATGCAGGCCCCCCCCCACAGGGGTAATGCAGGCCCCCCCAGCAGGGGTAATACAGGCCCCCCCCACAGGGGTAATACAGGCCCCCCCAGCAGGGGTAATACAGGCCCCCCCACAGGGGTAATACAGGCCCCCAGCAGGGGTAATACAGGCCCCCCCAGCAGGGGTAATACAGGCCCCCCCAGCAGGGGTAATACAGGCCCCCACCCAGCAGGGGTAATACAGCCCCAGCAGGGGTAATGTCACCCCCTCAGTCTGCAGGCACCCAGGTCCTCCAGCTGCTCCGTCTGCGTGCGTGGCTTCTAATACCGGCGTCTTTCCCGCACTTCCTGTTTGAATGTGATCATGTGACCGCGGTCACATGATCGCATTCAAACAGGAAGAGCGGGGAGGACGCCGGTGAGATTACCCTGCTGGGGGGCCTCTGTATACATGGGGGGGGCGGGGAGGCACCGGGGGAGGCTATATTGTGCAGGGGAGCAGCAATGTACTATGCGCTGCTCCCCATGCATAATTAATGAGCGGCACCACGTGACGTGCCGCTCATTCTGCAGCCTCCCCCCGCCTCCTCCTGCCTCCTGCAGTGCCCGGACACAGCCCCCACCGGTGTACACAGTATATGACTCGTGTATAAGCCAAGGGGGGACTTTTCAGCCCAAATTTTGGGCTGAAAAAGTCGGCTTATACACGAGTATATACGGTAATACATACAAAACAGACACAGAAAAGATACAGACGTAGTACCTACATGAGTTGATAATTTTACATAGTTATCTAATCTATTCTAGAGCTTTTGTTAAAGTAGTTTTTGAAACGTCAGAATATACCGTATATACTCGTGTATAAGCCGACCCCCTTTACTTTTGCCCCCAAAAACTGGGAAAACCTATTGACTCGCGTATAAGCCGAGGGTGGACAATGCAGCAGCTACCGGTACTGAAAAATTTTAAAAATGGAAATAGATACGAATAAAATGTTGAACTTTTATTTTAAATAGAAACAGTAAACTACCAATGCAGCAGACCACCGTCCTGTTATAAAGCCCCCTATCACTGGTATATAGCCCACCATCCCTGTATATAGCAGCCATCACTGGTATACAGTTGCCGCCATCACTGGTATACAGTTGCCGCCATCAGTGGTATAAAGGCACCAGGACGGGTATACAGCCCCCAGCAGCGGTAATACAGCCCCCAGCAGCGGTAATACAGCCCCCAGCAGTGGTAATACAGCCCCCAGCAGTGGTAATACAGCCCCCAGCAGTGGTAATACAGCCCCCAGCAGTGGTAATACAGCCCCCAGCAGTGGTAATACATCCCCCCCATGTATACAGAGGGCCCCCCCCTCAGCATTGCTCCATCTCACCCCCTCGGTCTGCACCCGGGTCCTCTAGCTGCTCCGTCTGCGTGTCCCGCGGCTTCTAATACCGGCGTCCTCCCCGCACTTCCTGTTTGACTGCGATCATGTGACCGGGTCACATGATTACATTCAAGCAGGAAGAGCGGGAGGACGCCGGTATTAGAAGCCGCGGGACACGCAGACGGAGCAGCTGGAGGACCCGGGTGCAGACCGAGGGGTGAGATGGATCAATGCTGAGGGGGGGGGCCTCTGTATACATAGGGGGGGCAGGAGACACCGGGGGAGGCTATACTGTGCAGGGGAGCAGCAATATACTATGCGCTGCTCCCCATGCATAATTAATGAGCGGCACCACGTGACGTGACGCTCATTCTGCAGCCTCCCCCCGCCTCCTCCTGCCTCCTGCAGTGCCCGGACACAGCCCCCACCACACCACACTATGTATATGACTCGTGTATAAGCCGAGGGGGGACTTTTCAGCCCAAATTTTGGGCTGAAAAAGTCAGCTTATACACGAGTATATACGGTAATCTGTTTACATTCTTTGACCGATTTAATATAAAAACAGATTTCCTAAGACAAAATCCAAACACCTGGCCTCAAAATAATAACTTCCAAGAAGGATTGAAAATTGTCAAAACATTAAAAGTAGTTAATGATATGGCTGAGCGTGGTGTTAAATTAATAACCGACTTTAACGACCTTCTGACAAAAGATGAAGAACAAAAGCAATATGTCCTGCAAGTTGTAAGCAAACGCCGAGCATTATATTCTGACGTTTCAAAAACTACTTTAACAAAAGCTCTAGAATAGATTAGATAACTATGTAAAATTATCAACTCATGTAGGTACTACGTCTGTATCTTTTCTGTGTCTGTTTTGTATGTATTATATACCTCATTTTTATATTTTAAAATAAAAAATGTCATTAGACTTATCAGTATTACTTGTTTTTTTATTATATTTCTACTTTAAACTCAAAAATATGCCAAAAAAACAAAATTTATCACTTAATAACAAAATATACGAAGTATGCTCCTAGTGGTACCAGGTCACGTTCTTGGCTTAGCTGTTGTAACTCAGTTTGACTTAAAATAACAATTATGTATAAAATATAAATTTTGAAGAACAACATTAGCTTTCTTTTGAGATATTAAGCGTGTTTTTATTATTTACCGTTCTGGAGTTATGGCTCCATATGTCAGCTTTTTGGCCAAAAATTCAGATTTTTTTCAAACTTTGAGCGATGAGCGGGACACGGGTTAACGTCGTTTGATCGAGCTCAAATTTTGGCTATCTCAATATCTGGAAAGGGGAATCGTTTTGTGGGGTCTAGACTACCAAGATTCCGACATTTTCCCCCCCCCCCCCTATGAAATCTGGTCACTCTAATGTGCAGTCCTCCCTGTGTTTAATGTATGTAAATAAATATGTTTTTACTTAAAACCTTCTTTCTGTGTTTTATTTTTATTAATAAAATGTTTAATTTAATGGTAAAAAAAATATGTAGGACTTTGCATGTGCTGTCTTCTCCCCTCGTGCTCTCTCCTTTGGCTGTCGCCATCCTGTCTACTCTACCATCTCCCCCGTGCACACTGTTTCTCTTTCTCTCTGCCCTGTGTGCTCGCCCCTGTGGGCTGTCTCCCCCTCTGTGCACACTCTCTCTCCCCCCTTTGCTGTCTACTCGTGGTGTGTCATCCCCCCTGTGCTGTTTCTCTCTCCCCCCCCCCCACCTGTGCGCTCATCTCTGAGTGTAGGTGTCCAAACAAAGGTGGTGGCATAAATATCCAAGCCAACATGTTTGCAATGCTGAATATTCTCATATGTCAAGTAGAATTCTTTCTTGATAGTCAGAATGTCTCCATAATGTCCTTATCCCAGTTGCAAAGCTCTGTGACAGTTGGTCTCCAAGTCACAATGCCATCAATATCTTATATAAACCTCAATGCCCCATGCCAGTGTGGTGCACCTTCTATCAGTTATTCTGCTCCTAACCCTTCATTGATAGAAATCATTATAAGTTTATTATACATTTATGCTGAAAACATACGCCGCTAAGCTTACTTCAATACCCTTATCACTTCACTAGCCAACAATCCTAAACGACTTTTTGACACTTTCCATTCCCTCCTCAGTTGGAGAGTACTTAAGGTTCCCTACTGACAGGGCCCACCATTGTTATTGTGTCCCCAATGTTCCCTTGTGTGTAGGGTTGTGCGTTGACACCCAATGGTCTCTGTGCCACTGTCACGTGGTGTATTCGGACACACGCCAGTCTGCTGCGTGTTTTTACGTGAGTGTTGTTGCAGTTTTTGTAGCCAAAACCAGGAGTGGAATAATCAGAGGAAATGTCTAATAGAAACAAGTGTTCCACTTCTGGATTTAATCACCCACCCACTGCTGGTTTTAATCAGCCAATCCTGGTTTTGGCTACAAAAACTGCAAGAGCACTAGCGTAAAAATACACAGCAAATATGCAGCATGTAAACGCACCCTTATACATTACGACTTAATGGATATGGTGTGCACCTCACCTAGGATTTTACTCCAGTCGGGATCGAAGTACATTACTGGCATAAATTATGCCATTAAAGTAAAAGAACATTTGCACTGACAAGGAGCAAACACCCCGAAATATCATGTTTGCAAATTGAGAATATTATTTGGCTTCTATCCTTGGTCATATGATAAGCCTCATTAAAAGTCAATATTGTCTTTTAGGATTGCTACTTTCAATAGGTTGCGCTAGAGTTCAAGTCCTCTTTGAAGAGGCAATTTGCATATTACATTTTCCAGAGGAGCATGTAAGGCTTTAAGTCTAAATACCTTAGATCCTGAGTCTTAAGACTCCATCACACACTATGATATCGTTACAACATCACCAGTTTGGTGATGTTAGAGCGATGTCGAAACGACATCGTTGCATGTGACATTTACCAACGACCAATGCTGAGGTCGTTGGTAAATGACCTGGACCATAGATTTATCGTTGGTCTCCCGATGGACAGCCAGCATCGGCGCGTGTGACAGCGGGAGACCAACAATGAAAGAGCTCTCAGTGCCGCACAGCAAGCACCGGGACATGGTAACCAGGGTAAACGTTGAGTAAATAAGCACTGCGCTTAGTTACCCGATGTGTACCTTGATTACCGGCGTTCTCGCTGGTCCTGATCGCTGGTGAGTCAGCCTGTTTGACAGCTCACCAGCGATCAGATAACTATGTCCCAGGGATCCACATTGTTGGTCGGATCGCTGGGACATCGTTAGATGTAACGGGGCCTTTAGTCTCTCACCTATCCAAATCAGATCTCATAAATTGCACTGGCGAGGAGCAAAGACCGTGTCTACAAATTGAGAATATGATTTGGGTTATATCTTGGTCATATGATAAGGTTCGAAAAGGGTCAATATTGACTCATAGAATTGCTACTTCCAATAGGTGGCGCTAGAGTTCAAGTCCTCTTTGAAGAGGCAATTTGCACACAAAAACTGAATAATTTGTTGGGCAGGCATCGCTATACCCCATCCTGTCCTTTTGCCAATGACTTTACTAAGTCCGATTGGGATTGGAATAAAATACCAAAAGCTGGAGAAAAAGCGTATATGTTCTAGTTGCATAAAAAAATTGTGAAGTTTCATAGAGTTTTACACTAGAAATCTGGCAAAAAGATGTTGATCAGTTGAGCCCACAGTCTCCAGCCGGTTCTTCTAAGTATGTTCTTTCTGAAGAGTTGTAGCATTTGGCCTCTGTTCCACTTGTGTTTTAAAGGGACAGGTGCAATCCGATAAGACATTGGATTGCACTCGCACCATTGTAAAGCAATCCGGCTGTGTCCATCTACTATTTTTTCCTCTGCCAAAATTGTCGAGAAAAAAAAAACACCATATGCTGCGTTTAGCAGCGAATCACACATCACACGCACGCAGCCATACAAGTATATGGGTGCGTGTGAAACATTGCAATGCAGTCGGATGCCACCCGACTGCGTTGAGATATGCGCTGAGCTTGGCAATGGAAGAGATGGGGAGATTAATCTCTCCCTCTCCTACGCAACTGTGATCTGATCGTAGGATCAGATCACAGCATAAAGATACTCTGCTGCCGCTCGCAGCAGAGCAGGAGCCGAGGGTCATTAGCATATCTCATCTGGTGCTCACGCATTGGATGTCATATGCTGGTGGAACCCCGGGCTTTTGAGCTACAATCACCAGTCTGATTTATGCTGCCTGTGGTTTGGGCAGCATGAATCTGATGACAGGTTCCCTTTCATATGAATTAGCTGCGATCTTTTTTTTTATTATAACTACATTATGCTATATGCAGGTTTATAGAGGCTAAAGTATGCTACAGAGGTTTATAGAGGCTGCATTATGCTATATGGAGGATTACAGTGGCTACAGTAGGCTATATGGAAGATTATGGAGGGTAGATTATGCTATATGGAGGGTTATAGAGGCTACATAATGCTATATACTATTCTGAGGTTTATAGAGGCTGCATTGTGCTATTTGGAGGATTATAAAGGCTACATTATGCTATAAAAAGGATTATTATTATTAATAATAATAATAACAAAGCTTTATTTATATAGCGCCAACATATTCCGCAGCGCTTAACAATGTAGGGTTAGAGTACAGAAAATATACAGTAAGTAATTACAGTAGAGAACAAATACAGTACAATAATTGGATACAAAACAATAGGCATAGAATCAATGTAAGGGCCCTTTCACATCAGCGTTTATTTGAAATCGCGGCAGATGCGGTGAAAAAACCGCATCTGCCGCGATTGCCGCATAACCGCTGCACTTGCGGCGCGGTTGCGGTAATCCCCATAGAAAGTATAGGGGGACTTGCGGCAGGTGCGGCAAGTGCGGTTTTGCACTTGCGGCAGCGAAAAAAACCGCGGTCAGCCGCAAGTGCAGCGGTTATGCTGCAATCGCGGCAGATGCGGTTTTTTCACTGCATCTGCCGCGATTTCAAATAAACGCTGATGTGAAAGGGCCCTAACAAAGAAAATACAATAAACAAAGCAAATGAAGGTGATTACAGAGGCTACAGTATGCTACATTATGGCATTATAGAGACTGCATTATTCTATACAGAGGATTATAGAGGCTACTTTATCCTATATGCAGGATTACAGAGGCTATATTATGCTATATGCAGGATTATAGAGTCCACTTTATGCTATATGAAGGATTATAGAGACCACATTATGCTATATGCAGGATTACAGAGGCTACATTATGCTATATGGAGGATTATAGAGGCTACATTATGCTATATGGAGGATTATACATTTATCCCCTATTATATTGATGGCTGGAACATATATGACATCATTTGTTACTATTACCTTTTGTGCCTCCCCTATTTCCTTATAGGTTGTAGCTTGCGAGCAGGGACCTCACTCCTCATGGTTTTTGAATTTTTTGTTACTCTGTGTTGCCTCATATTGTTTGTATATGTCCCCTCTGAATTGTAAAGTGCTGCGTAATATGTTGGCGCTATATAAATAAAATTATTATTATTATTATTATTATAGACTGTAAATTTGCGAGCAGGGCCCACACTCCTCATGGTATCTGGTTGTAAGGTTTTTTCTGTATTGTCCCATATTGTCTGTACATGTGCCTTTTGAATTGTAAAAACTCTGCGTAATATATTCATTATGGTTTATGGAAAATTATAGAGGCTGCATTATGCTATATGCAGGATTATAGAGACTACATTATGCTATATGCAGGATTATCGAGACCACATTATGCTATATGGAAGATTTTAGGGGCTAGATTATACTATATGAAGAACTATAAAGGCTGTTTGTACTATATGGAGGTCTATAGAGGCTTCATTATACTATATGGAGGACTATATAGGCTAAAACGTACCATCAGTAGCCATATACAAAACCAACACTGCACTTATCAGGTTGCAGTCAGACCCCCTTATGTGGAGCAAGCCCATGTGCAGGCAGATAAAATCACCTCTACCTACAATACATGTGGAGCTCCAGATAAAACGAGTGATATTGTAAGCGCTAAGGTACATTAACAGGACACGGCTCACATGAGTATTACCTTTCAGCTTTAATGATTCAGCATATGGATCCCTTTAGCCACAACGCGTTTCAGCGCCAATTGCGCCTTTTTCAATTGGCGCTGAAACGCGTTGTGGCTAAAGGGATCCATATGCTGAATCATTAAAGCTGAAAGGTAATACTCATGTGAGCCGTGTCCTGTTAATGTACCTTAGCGCTTACAATATCACTCGTTTTATCTGGAGCTGCAAATTTCTTCCCTGCTGGGAAGCGTGATACAGAGCAGCTTAGGAATACAGGACCTGGCAGACGTCACACCATCACTCCCCCCGAGCTGTCACGTGCACCGGGACACACGGGAAATACGTGCACTTATCACCTCGCTGCTTGGAGCCCCACCAGGAGAGCCCAGCTGGGAGACAGATTAAACTCTTACTCCAGTTGTGCGGACAGGCACAACAATAGAAGGTGAGCAGAGGGGATCATTCACCGATCCCACAATTTAATGAAAGCAATTTGGCGCAAACCTTTTGTGTATTTTGTTTTACAATACATGTGCGAGTAGGTAGAGGTGATTTTATCTGCCTGCACCTGGGCTTGCTCCACATAAGGGGGTCTGACTGCAACCTGATAAGTGCAGTGTTGGTTTTGTATATGGCTACCGATGGTAAGTTTTTGCTGTTTTTTCTGATGCTGCCCATTATGAGTAGTTTTTGTACAAATTTTGTTAGGACTCATGAGCATGGGGATCCGTGACGTGGATCATGAGCTTAAGTGTCTTGGCCAATACATGAACCAATACCTTATATAAAAGGTTTTTTGTTCATCATAAAAAACTTTTTGCACTTTTTTATCAATTGCTGGGTGTGGTTGGGCCCCTTGGGGCGCTGTTCATTCAGTGGTGCGGAAGTATTGTGCTGGGCGGCCCGTTTGGTCAGGTGGCAGGGCCAATGGGTAGCTATCAGACACTCTGCATCATGTGGATCAGTGTGAATGGCATCCTATGCAAGTCCAATGGCAAGTCACCTCCCACATGTATTGTAGGTAGAGATGATTTTATCTGCCTGGACCTGGGCTTGCTCCACATAAGGGGGTCTGACTGCAACCTGATAAGTGCAGTGTTGGTTTTGTATATGGCTACTGATGGTAAGTTTTTGCTGTTTATTCGGACTATAGAGGCTGCATTATATTATATGGATGACTATAGTGATTGCATTATGCTATATTGAAGACTATGGAGGCTGCATTTTATTATCCCCTCCCACCTCATCCTGAACCTCGCCACAGTCCTCATCCCTACCCTAACCCAACTCTTCAACTTATCACTCACTACCGGCGTCTTCCTTCAAACATGCCGTGATCACACCCATCCTCAAAAAGCCCTCCCTTGACCCATAGTCTGTTTCCAACTATCGCCCTATATCTCTTCTCCCCTTCACCTCAAAACTACTGGAACAATAGGTCCATCTTGAACTGTCCTCCCACCTCTCCTGCTGCTCCCTCCTTGACCACCTACAATCCGGCTTCCGACCTCCTCACTCCACCGAAACAGCCCTAACCAAAGTCACCAACGACCTACTTACCGCCAAGAGCAAGCGGCACTTCTCCGCCCTCCTCCTCCTTCACCTATCTTCCGCCTTCGACACTGTAGACCAGTGTTTCCCAAAGTCCAATCCTCATGGCCCCAAACAGGACACGTTTTCATGATTTCCTTAGGATTGGACAGGTAATGGAATCATTATCAAGGCATCACCTTTGCAATACTAAGGAAATCGTGAAAACATACAGTGCCTACAAGTAGTATTCAACCCCCTGCAGATTTAGGTGGTTTGATAAGATGCAAATAAGTTAGAGCCTTCAAACTGCAAATGAGAGTAGGATTTATTAACAGAAGCATAAATCTTACAAACCAAAAAGTTATGTTGCTCAGTTGAATTTTAATAAATTTTAAACATAAAAGCGTGGGTCAATTATTATTCAACCCCTAGGTTTAATATTTTGTGGAATAACCCTTGTTTGCAATTACAGCTAATAATCGTCTTTTATAAGACCTGATCAGGCCGGCACAGGTCTCTGGAGTTATCTTGGCCCACTCCTCCATGCAGGTCTTCTCCAAGTTATCTAGGTTCTTTGGGTGTCTCATGTGGACTTTAATCTTGAGCTCCTTCCACAAGTATTCAATTGGGTTAAGGTCAGGAGACTGACTAGGCCACTCCACCACCTTGATTTTTTCCCTCTTGAACCAGGCCTTGGTTTTCTTGGCTGTGTGCTTTGGGTCTATGTCTTGTTGGAAGATGAAATTACGACCCATCTTAAGATCCTTGATGGAGGAGCGGAGGTTCTTGGCCAAAATCTCCAGGTAGGCCGTGCTATCCATCTTCCCATGGATGCGGACCAGATGGCCAGGCCCTTTGGCTGAGAAACAGCCCCACAGCATGATGCTGCCACCACCATGCTTGACTGTAGGGATGGTATTCTTGGGGTCGTATGCAGTGCCATCCAGTCTCCAAACATCACGTGTGTGGTTGGCACCAAAGATCTCGATCTTGGTTTCATCAGACCATAGAACCTTGAACCAGTCTGTCTCAGAGTCCTCCAAGTGATCATGAGCAAACTGTAGACGAGCCTTGACATGACGCTTTGAAAGTAAAGGTACCTTACGGGCTCGTCTGGAACGGAGACCATTGCGGGGGAGTACGTTACTTATGGTATTGACTGAAACCAATGTCCCCACTGCCATGAGATCTTCCCGGAGCTCCTTCCTTGTTGTCCTTGGGTTAGCCTTGACTCTTCGGACAAGCCTGGCCTCGGCACGGGAGGAAACTTTCAAAGGCTGTCCAGGCCGTGGAAGGCTAACAGTAGTTCCATAAGCCTTCCACTTCCGGATGATGCTCCCAACAGTGGAGACAGGTAGGCCCAACTCCTTGGAAAGGGTTTTGTACCCCTTGCCAGCCTTGTGACCCTCCACGATCCTGTCTCTGATGGCCTTGGAATGCTCCCTTGTCTTTCCCATGTTGACCATGTATGAGTGCTGTTCACAAGTTTGGGGAGGGTCTTAAATAGTCAGAAAAGGCTGGCAAAAGAGATAATTAATCCACACATGTGAAGCTCATTGTTCTTTGTGCCTGAACTACTTCTTAATACTTTAGGGGGACCAAACAGAATGCTGGTGGTTTGAGGGGTTGAATTGACCCACACTTTTATGTTTAAAATTTATTAAAATTCAACTGAGCAACATAACTTTTTGGTTTGTAAGATTTATGCTTCTGTTAATAAATCCTACTCTCGTTTGCAGTTTGAAGGCTCTAACTTATTTGCATCTTATCAAACCACCTAAATCTGCAGGGGGTTGAATACTACTTGTAGGCACTGTAACCTCTTGGGGGCCGTGAGGACTGGCGTTTGGGAAACACTACTGTAGACCATTCCCTCCTGCTACAGATTCTAGAATCTCTTGGCATCACCGACCTGGCCCTTTCCTGGATCTCTTCTTATCTAACGGACCGGACTTTCAGCGGCACCCACTCCCACACCACCTCTTCGCCATACCCCCTATCTATCGGCGTCCCCCAAGGCTCGGTTCTTTGACCCCTACTTTTCTCCATCTACACCCTAGGCCTGGGACAACTCATTGAATTCCACGCCACGGCCTTCAGAATCATCTCTACGCCGACGACACCCAGATCTGTCTGGTCCTGAAATCACCTATAATAATAATAATAATAATCACCTCTTTACTATCCAAAATTCCACAATGTCTGTCTGCCATCTCATCCTTCTTCTCTGCTCGCTTTCTAAAACTGAACATGGACAAAATTGAGCTCATCATCTTACCCCCAAATCGCTCTCCCTCTCTACCAGACCTATCCATCAATATCAAATGGCTGCTCACGCTAAGTGCCTTGGGGTAATCCTCGACTCTTCTCTCTCCTTCAAGCCTCACATCCAAGCACTCGCCACCTTCTGCCGACTCCAGCTCAAAAACATTTTCCGGATCCGCACTTTCCTCGACCATGACACTGCTAAAACACTCGTTCATGCCCTCATCATCTCTTGCCTCGATTACTGTAACCTTCTGCTCAACGGCCTCCCCAATTGTTCCCTTGCACCACTCCAATCTATCCTAAACTCTGCTGCCCGACTAATCCACTTGTACCCCCGCTACTCCCCTGTCTTTCCCCTCTGCTAAGCCCTTCACTGGCTCCCCATTTCTCAGAGGCCCTAGTTCAAAACCCTAACCATGACCTACAAAGCCATCCACAACCTGTCTCCTCCATACATCTCTGACATGGTCTCCTGATACCTACCCTCACGCAACCTGCGATTCTCTCAAGAGCTCCTTCTCTACTCCCCGCTTATCTATTCTTCCTACAACCGCATACAAGATTTCTCCCATGCATCTGCTAAATTGTAGAACTCTCTGCCCCAACATATAAGACACTCGCCGACCCTGAAAATCTTCAAAAGAAACCTAAAGACTCACCTCTTCTGACAAGTCTACAGCCCCCAGTGAGACTCGGTCCACCGCACAACCGCATGATCAGCTCTACCCCCTCCTACTGTATCCTCACCCGTCCCTCATAGACTGTGAGCCCTCGCGGACAGGGTCCTTTCCCCTTCTGTACCTGTGCGACTGGATGATCCATACAATGTTGGCCAAAAGTATTGACACCCCTGCAATTCTGTCAGATAATACTCAGTTTCTTCCTGAAAATGATTGCAATCACAAATTCTTTGGTATTATTATCTTCATTTAATTTGTCTTCAATGAAAAAACACAAAAGAGAATGAAGCAAAAAGCAAAACATTGATCATTTCACACAAAACTCCAAAAATGGGCCAGACAAAAGTATTGGCACCCTCAGCCTAATACTTGGTTGCACAACCTTTAGCCAAAATAACTGCGATCAACCGCTTCCGGGAACCATCAATGAGTTTCTTACAATGCTCTGCTGGAATTTTAGACCATTCTCCTTTGGCAAACTGCTCCAGGTCCCTGATATTTGAAGGGTGCCTTCAGCAAACTGCCATTTTTAGATCTCTCCACAGGTGTTCTATGGGATTCAGGTCTGGACTAATTGCTGGCCACCTTAGAAGTCTCCAGTGCTTTCTCTCAAACCATTTTCTAGTGCTTTTGGAAGTGTGTTTTGGGTCATTGTCCTGCTGGAAGACCCATGACCTCTGAGGGAGACCCAGCTTTCTCACACTGAGCCCTACATTATGCTGCAAAATTTGTTGGCAGTCTTCAGACTTCATAATGCCATGCACACGGTCAAGCAGTCCAGGGCCAGAGGCAGCAAAGCAACCCAAAACATCAGGGAACCTCCGCCATGTTTGACTGTAGGGACCGTGTTCTTTTCTTTGAATGCCTCTTTTTTTCTCCTGTAAACTCTATGTTGATGCCTTTGCGCAAAAAGAGAGAACATTCTTCCAAAACGTTTTAGGCTTTCTCAGGTACATTTTGGCAAACTCCAGCCTGGCTTTTTTATGTCTCGGGGTAAGAAGTGGGGTCTTGCTGGGTATCCTACCATACAGTCCCTTTTCATTCAGACGCCAATGGATAGTACAGGTTGACATTGTTGTACCCTCGGACTGCAGGGCAACTTGAACTTGTTTGGATGTTAGTCAAGGTTCTTTATCCACCATCTGCACAATCTTGCATTGAAATCTCTTGTCAATTTTTCTTTTCTGTCCACATCTAGGGAGATTAGCCACAGTGCCATGGGCTTTAAACTTCTTGATGACACTGCGCACGGTAGACACAGGAACATTCAGGTCTTTGGAGATGGACTTGAAGCCTTGAGATTGCTCATGCTTCCTCACAATTTGGTTTCTCAAGTCCTCAGACAGTTCTTTAGTCTTCTTTCTTTTCTCCATGCTCAATGTCGTACACACAAGGACACAGGACAGAGGTTGAGTCAACTTTAATCCATGTCAACTGGCTGCAAGTGTGATTTAGTTATTGCCAACACCTGTTAGGTGCCAAAGGTAAGTTACAGGTGCTGTTAATAACACAAATTAGAGAAGCATCACATGATTTTTCTAAGGGTGCCAATACTTTTGTCCAAACCCTTTTTTATGTTTGGTGTGGAACTATATCCAATTTGGCTTTAGGACAATTCTTTTTGTGTTTTTTCATTGAAGACAAATTAAATGAAGATAATAATACCAAAGAATTTGTGATTGCAATCATTTTTGTTTTGCCCTTCCACATGTAAAGCGCCATGGAATTTAATGGTGCTTTAATAATAATAATAATGATATGGAGACTGTATAATATTATATGGAGGCTGCATTATATTATATTGAAGCTGCATTATATTATGTGGAGGAATATGGAGGCTGCATTATAATATATAGAGGACTATGGGGGTGCATTATAATACAGTTAGGGCCAGAAATATTTGGACAGTGACACAAGTTTTGTTATTTTAGCTGTTTACAAAAACATGTTCAGAAATACAATTATATATATAATATGGGCTGAAAGTGCACACTCCCAGCTGCAATATGAGAGTTTCCACATCCAAATCGGAGAAAGGGTTTAGGAATCATAGCTCTGTAATGCATAGCCTCCTCTTTTTCAAGGGACCAAAAGTAATTGGACAAGGACTCTAAGGGCTGCAATTAACTCTGAAGGCGTGTCCCTCGTTAACCTGTAATCAATGAAGTAGTTAAAAGGTCAGGGGTGGATTCCAGGTGTGTGGTTTTGCATTTGGAAGCTGTTGCTGTGACCAGACAACATGCGGTCAAAGGAACTCTCAATTGAGGTGAAGCAGAACATCCTGAGGCTGAAAAAAAAGAAAAAATCCATCAGAGAGATAGCAGACATGCTTGGAGTAGCAAAATCAACAGTTGGGTACATTCTGAGAAAAAAGGAATTGACTGGTGAGCTTGGGAACTCAAAAAGACCTGGGCGTCCACGGATGACAACAGTGGTGGATGATCGCCGCATACTTTATTTGGTGAAGAAGAACCCGTTCACAACATCAACTGAAGTCCAGAACACTCTCAGTGAAGTAGGTGTATCTGTCTCTAAGTCAACAGTAAAGAGAAGACTCCATGACAGTAAATACAAAGGGTTCACATCTAGATGCAAACCATTCATCAATTCCAAAAATAGACAGGCCAGAGTTAAATTTGCTGAAAAACACCTCAAGAAGCCAGCTCAGTTCTGGAAAAGTATTCTATGGACAGATGAGACAAAGATCAACCTGTACCAGAATGATGGGAAGAAAAAAGTTTGGAGAAGAAAGGGAACGGCACATGATCCAAGGCACACCACATCCTCTGTAAAACATGGTGGAGGCAACGTGATGGCATGGGCATGCATGGCTTTCAATGGCACTGGGTCACTTGTGTTTATTGATGACATAACAGCAGACAAGAGTAGCCGGATGAATTCAGCCCAGATTCAGCCAAATGCTGCAAAGTTGATTGGACGGCGCTTCATAGTACAGATGGACAATGACCCCAAGCATACAGCCAAAGCTACCCAGGAGTTCATGAGTGCAAAAAAGTGGAACATTCTGCAATGGCCAAGTCAATCACCAGATCTTAACCCAATTGAGCATGCATTTCACTTGCTCAAATCCAGATTTAAGACGGAAAGACCCACAAACAAGCAAGACCTGAAGGCTGTGGCTGTAAAGGCCTGGCAAAGCATTAAGAAGGAGGAAACCCAGCGTTTGGTGATGTCCATGGGTTCCAGACTTAAGGCAGTGATTGCCTCCAAAGGATTCGCAACAAAATATTGAAAATAAAAATATTTTGTTTGGGTTATGTTTATTTGTCCAATTACTTTTGACCTCCTAAAATGTGAGATGTTTGTAAAGAAATGTGTACAATTCCTACATTTTCTATCAGATATTTTTGTTCAACCCTTCAAATTAAACGTTACAATCTGCACTTGAATTCTGTTGTAGAGGTTTCATTTCAAATCCAATGTGGTGGCATGCAGAGCCCAACTCGCGAAAATTGTGTCACTGTCCAAATATTTCTGGCCCTAACTGTATATATATATAGGACTATGGGGAATCTATATTCTATATGGAGGGCAAGGTTGGGCTATTATAATACTTGGACAGCTATGAGGGAACCTTTATATATTCTGGAGGCCTATTTGAGGGCAATTATACTCTGTGCAAGCAGTTATACAGCATAAAGGTTTGTGTGGGGACATCATACTGTGGAAAAAAAAAACCCTAACCAAATATCAGGCAGGTCAAGTATCCATTCCACTCAGCAGCAGGCTGCCAGCTCCACTGGGAGGTAACACAGCTGTCTGAATACCGGTGCTCCGTCCCCTGCAACCCAAGCAATGGGGACGGTTGTGGCACCTGCGTTCGGCCATGCTAACAAGGAGGAGACTGGTGGTATCTATAGACACCTGGTCACCAAAAGAGCGTCATAAACGGTTATCTGCCGCGACACTACTATTTATCATGAATTATGTAGCTCAATGAGTGGCACTTGAAACAAGAGGATCAGTGAATATAATGAATATGTGTATTGCAGAAACTGCCCTACGCTAAATAAGGAAAAGCGGAGATCTTAGTTTCAATAGTGGCCACTAGAGAGTAAGTCTGACACCCACTCCACGGAGCCTCCACTGTCAGGTCCTGACACTATGCCCTAGTGAAATG
This sequence comes from Allobates femoralis, assembly GCA_033576535.1. Taxonomy (NCBI): domain Eukaryota; kingdom Metazoa; phylum Chordata; class Amphibia; order Anura; family Aromobatidae; genus Allobates; species Allobates femoralis. Next base: position 343,528,781 of record JARQOC010000006.1, read on the forward strand.
TTGAGATGTGAGTGGGTTTATATGCCCATGGATGTAATTAAAAACAATGAACAGGTGTGTGCTGGGCTCTAACAATGGTGACCATGTGTAGCTATCAGACAAGGAAAGGGAAAAAAGGGAAAAATTATATATTAGTAGGAGCTCAGTCAAAAATACAACAATATGCAAATCTATATATGACTGGCATCACCACAAGCGTAGGTGCAGGCAGAAAATTATATACTTACATAAACGGTTATCTGCTGCGACACTACTATTTATCATGACTTATGTAGCTCAATGAGTGGCACTTGAAACAAGAGGATCAGTGAATATAGTGAATATGGGTATTGCAGAAACTGCCCTATGCTAAATAAGGAAAACCAGAGATCTTAGTTTCAATAGTGGCCACTAGAGAGTAAGCCTTACACATGGTCACCATTGTTAGAGCCCAGCACACACCTGTTCATTGTTTTTAATTACATCCATGGGCATATAAACCCACTCACAACTCACAACTTCACTAGGGCATAGTGTCAGGACCTGACAGTGGAGGCTCCGTGAAGTGGGTGTAGGGCTTACTCTCTAGTGGCCACTATTGAAACTAAGATCTTCCCTTTTCCATATTTAGCATAGGGCAGTTTCTGCAATACACATATTCACTATATTCAGTGATCCTCTTGTTTCAAGTGCCACTCATTGAGCTACATAATTCATGATAAACGGTTATCTGCCGTGACACTACTATTTATGTAAGTATATAATTTTCTTCCTGCACCTACGCTTGTGGTGATGCCAGTCATATATAGATTTGCATACCAAAAGAGCGTCAGTCACACACGTACATGTGAAGCACAGTGTCAGAGCCAAGCCTGTTGGTCATACCCAAGATATAAGGCCAGGTGGGCGGCTCCGCACCAATACATGCATCACAAATGACAGACGCCCCCCAGAGGGCTCAACCTCAAACTGCAAAAGGATAAAAAAGGAGTGGCCCTTCTGACGTCCCGCAAGCCTAAGTGGGACAGAAGGCAAGGAGCAGACAGCCCAGAGGGAGTGAGGAACTAGTGGGAGTTTGCTCTAAGACGTACTGGACAGCGGGGATCCACACCTGTGGGATACTCCAGGACCACAGAAACCCCGTCACACCGTGGAGGCTTCAGCCACCTGGTCCCCCTGTGGGTCGAAGAGAGGGAGCCAGACACAGCAGTGTTACGCCGCAGTGATCAGAGAGGGTAACCCGTGGACCGCACAGGAGGAGAGAACAGAAAGCAGAGACAGGAAGAGAGAGGAGGCAAGTCTGGCTGCATGCAGAGTGGGCTTCAAGCACCACAAAGGAACAGAGGAGGCCTTATACCCACTTGCTGTGGGGACCCACTGTGCAACCTGGTCACCTGTCAGTGCCCTGAACATCTTTACCTGCGTACCACCAGTAAAAAGGTAAAAGAGACTTCTGCAGTGTGCGTGTGTCATTCCTCTCCGCTCCCGGTGCCCCTCATAGACTGCTCCAACACTCCCCGTCCTATCTACAGCTCTACTTCAAGCTGCCCCTTTATGTTACGCTGCCCCGGAGGTCCAGCCCTGCCTGTAGGGGACTTTGCCAACTAGCCGCGATTCCATCTACCTCCGGCGGACTGTGGCGGCGCTGGTGACACCTCACCAGAAACTACAGGTGGCGTCACGACAAACTGTATATAAAATTCCCCTGTAAATACATCCCCTTTTTGAAAATAGGCCCTGGACACGGGATCAGGTGCGGCCACCATTCCCTGTGACACAGCAACGCTACCGCTGAAGCCTGATACCCGAGTACCCCAAAGCCTGGGCTCGACAATTACTATATGGAGGACTATGGGGGGTGCATAATAATTTATAGAGGAATATGGGGAAGCTTTATTCTATATGGAGGAATATGTTGGGCCATTACTATATGGAGGACTATGAGGGGTGCATTATAATATATAGAGGAATATAGGGAAGCTTTATTTTATATGGAGGACTATGTGGGGCCATTACTATATGGAGAACTATGGGGGTCAGGTGCATTAAAATATATAGATGAATATGGGGAAGCTTTATTCCACATGGAGGACTATGTGGGGCCATTACTACATGGAGGACTATGGGGTGCATTATAATATATGGAGGAATATGGGGAAGGTTTATTCAATATGGAGGACTATGTGGGTCTGTTACTGTATGGAGGGCAATGTTGGGGCATTATAATATTTGGAGGGCTATGAGCAAACCTTCATACATTATGGAGGCCTATTTGAGGAGCATTACACTGTGTGAAAGCAATTTTACAGTGCGAAGGGTTGTGTGAGGATCATCATACTGGGCAGAGGACTGCAGGGGGCATTATACTGCATGGGGAGCTATGTGGGGGTCACAGTTGGGGATGATACTGTGTTGGGGTCACCTTACTGTGCTGAGATAGAGGAGGGTACAGTAGGTCATCATACTGTGTGTGGAGGGTACTGTGGGGCATTATACATTATAGCTGCAATGAAAGGGGAATGTGGGGGCTTCACTAGGAGAATTACTTAATCAGGGCTGCAGAGTTGTGACTATGTTCTCATGGCGCCATGATTTCTATGTACGGCCCTGGCAGTGCACAGCATGGTGCTGCACAACTCTCCTGGAGAGGATGTCACAGGGGTCTGAACATTTGTCCCTCCTCCCGGTCCGAGTGCTCCAGCACCATAGAGACAGTCCTCCAGCACCATAGAGACAGTCCTCCAGCACCATAGAGACAGTCCTCCTACAGGGCAGAGCGGAGCAGCACTCCGGCCGGAAGTACGTCACCGTGACAGCGGCGTGAAAGGTGAGCGGAGCCGCAATTACTTCCTTTCTTTTCAGGGCGGCCATTGAGCTGGAGCGAGTGAGTATTGGGCTCTGTACAATCCCCCTCCATCCTCCGGGGCCCCGCACTGTGGCGCTCTGCACACGCCGGGTTATGGCGGCTCAGTGCTGGCTGTATGATGCCGGCCGGGTATGGGGGACGTGGCTTCTTCCGTTAGTCCAGTGTTACCGGTCCGGGATCCGGTGTGTATGTGAGGCCTGGTGTGTACAGGAGTAATGGCGGCCCCCAGTAATGTCTCCACACTGCGCTACGGGTACCGCGACTTCATGGCTGTCCCCACAAGGAGCTGAGCGGTGATGGCGGCCTCCTGCTGGTCGGTCCTGCCTCGAGGTCTATGGCTCAGTGATGGTGGGACACCTTATTACAGCCCTCTGGAGACTTCCCCTGTGCTGAGCGGTGATGGCCTCTCTGCAGGGGTGTGCACATGGGCTGTGCCTGGTGCTGGTGTGTGCCCGTGGGCTGTGCCTGGTGCTGGTGTGTGCCTGTGGGCTGTGCCTGGTGCTGGGTTGTGTTGTGCCTGTGTGGTGTGTGCCTGTGGTGCTGGTCTGTGTGTGCCTGTGGGCTGTGCCTGGTGCTGGTGTGTGCCTGTGGGCTGTGCCTGGTGCTGGTGTGTGCCTGTGGGCTGTGCCTGGTGCTGGTGTGTGCCTGTGGGCTGTGCCTGGTGCTGGTGTGTGCCTGTGGGCTGTGCCTGGTGCTGGTGTGTGCCCGTGGGCTGTGCCTGGTGCTGGTGTGTGCCCGTGGGCTGTGCCTGGTGCTGGTGTGTGCCCGTGGGCTGTGCCTGGTGCTGGTGTGTGCCCGTGGGCTGTGCCTGGTGCTGGTGTGTGCCCGTGGGCTGTGCCTGGTGCTGGTGTGTGCCCGTGGGCTGTGCCTGGTGCTGGTGTGTGCCCGTGGGCTGTGCCTGGTGCTGGTGTGTGCCCGTGGGCTGTGCCTGGTGCTGTGTGTGCCCGTGGGCTGGTGCTGGTGTGTGCCCGTGGGCTGGTGCTGTGTGTGGTGCCCGTGGGCTGTGCCTGGTGCTGGTGTGTGCCTGTGGGCTGTGCCTGGTGCTGGTGTGTGCCTGTGGGCTGTGCCTGGTGCTGGTGTGTGCCTGTGGGCTGTGCCTGGTGCTGGTGTGTGCCTGTGGGCTGTGCCTGGTGCTGGTGTGTGCCGTGGGCTGTGCCTGGTGCTGGTGTGTGCCCGTGGGCTGTGCCTGGTGCTGGTGTGTGCCCGGCTTGGCGTTGTGCCTGGTGCTGGTGTGTTGTGCCCGTGGGCTGGTGCTGGTGTGTGCCCGTGGGCTGTGCCTGGTGCTGGTGTCTATGGCTTAGTATTGGTGGGAATCTGAGGTGGATGACATTAGATCACACTGATAACTTACCCCATAGAGCCAGTAATGTGCAGGGTCCCCACTGATCACATGTGACACCCTATGTGGAGCATACTATGTACAGTAGACAGCCCTTGAAGTGACCACTACACTTACACATTATATACAGGAGAGCCTGTAATGTGCAGGGTCCCCACTGATCACATGTGACACCCTATGTGGAGCATACTATGTACTGACTATCCACGGTTGTGACAGCGCACGCACACATTGGTTATACGTTTCTTCTCGGGTCCTGTCTGCCTTTTGGATCCTTCGGCAGTGGAGATGTTATAGGCTCGACATTTCTTAAGGTACCTTTACACGCGGCAACTTTTCTAGGAATTTCACTGGCAACTTACTGGTTGCAGTGAAATCATGGAGACATTGTTCTATTTGTACACAGCAACAAGATAGAACAGTGTGTCCATGATTTCACTGCAACCAGCAAATTGCAAGTGAAAAATTCCTAGAAAAGTTGCAGTGTGTAAAGGTACCCTTAAGGCCCCGTCACACTAGATGACGAGGTTGGGGATGTCGGAGGTGGGTGCGCGCACGTTTTTGGCACCCCGCTAGCGTCGCCGTCCCCCGTTTAGATGGGGCGACACCTCCACCCCCATGCCGGCGATCTGTCAGGCAGCATCGCCGCCGGGGTGTCGGGTAACCCCAGCGGCGATGCTGGACAATGGGAGCCTGTGGCTCCCATCGCCTGACAGGTTGCTGATGCCTGGTTACATGGGGCGATGTATGCACATTGCCCCATGATGGTCGCCTGGTTTCAGAGCACTGCTCTGAAACCAGGCGACCTCCCAGCACCGGCAACATCGCCCCTTTACATGAGGCGACGTAGGGGCGATGACGACGCAGATAGGCCACGCCCCCACGTTGCCTCTGTCATCGGCGGCGATCTCACCCCATGTAACAGGGGTTTAGAGTAGCTGCACTTTCATAAGTCACTTGGCCTAGAAATAGATAATTGCTCAAATAAAGTGGCAGAAGTGATCGTATGATTGCGGCTCTGTTTTTGAGACTTAAATCTGCACCCACAGATGTTCGGTTTAGCCAGTGTTGTAGCAGGTTGGTGCTTGACTACAGAACCCTCCATGTTGAAGTTGCACCATCCTGCCTAGTTTGGTGATATAAGGATTGGGAGGCTGGAATTTGATGGCCATTTTGCGCAGTGAGGAAATAACGCAGCCAGTTGTTTCTGGCACAAGCTCCCTTATAGTGAGCATGACTCCTGTGTACAGGGCCATGGAGTCAGTAAGCCAAACATCCAACTGACACTTCAATTTCCTTTAATCCAGTTTCACCCAAAATGGACTCAAATTCCACGATTCCACAGGGCTGTCGACCAAGTGCGTTCATCCAACAACTAGCTCTTGTGTTTGGGCTTTTAAGAGCTGTTACATCTTTAGCAATTGTAAGGAACGTTGACCCCACAGATCAAAACGATCTGATTTGGGAAGTTTTCTGAGGGTGCAGTAACACTTTGAAGAGGTTGTACTTTAATAACTTGTTGATTAAGGTGCGCACCAATCTGCAGCACAGGGAGCATTTATACTGTTAGTGGGCAGTACCATACACTTTGCTAGGGGACTGCCATGCGTTGTGCTTAGCTTTTTTTCTGGCAGCCCCATAGAGAATTAGAGCAGTGATCGAGTGTCCCATCCCTGTTACAAAGTACAGCATCAGGTCAAATTTTCCCATTGGGGGGGAAAACTCCCTATTCTGCATATCCCAGCGGTCTGACCTCTGCTGCTTAGTAAATGATCCTGCAGGTAGGTGATAGAGGGGTCAACTATTCTATAACATCCTTCTAGCAGATCATTGGAGGTATTTGAGGACCACCCAAAATAGGTGGCATGTTCCAGAAGATCTTGTTCTTTTTCTAAAGGTGATGTCTTCTGTTAAAGTGAAATCATATTGACTGAGAATACTTACACTGAAAACAATCTCACATAATGTAAACTCTTCTTTTGCAGACATGGGCAAGTTTATGAAACCAGGGAAGGTCGTCCTTGTTCTGGCAGGGCGCTATGCTGGCCGCAAAGCTGTCATAGTAAAGGTATGTCTGGTCCTATTTTCTCGTGTAATGTCATAGGGTGATATTTAGTAAATCCCAGAATTTTCTGACATTGGTGTATTCTCTGTTCCCTCTCTGGCAGAATGTTGATGATGGCACCTCAGACCGTCAGTACAGTCACGCCCTGGTTGCTGGTATTGACCGCTATCCCCGCAAGGTTATCGCCACCATGGGCAAAAAGAGAATTGCCAAGCGGTCCAAAATTAAAACTTTTGTGAAGGTTTACAACTACAACCACCTTATGCCAACCAGGTGAGTGATGGATATCCTGCATATGCAGTTATACCTGCTACGTTGTAATTCAGGGTTGTTCAGTGTGGTTTCCATGTTAGGCCACATCATCACATGGTCAAAGCCTTATGTCCTGTTACCTGACTGTAAAAGCAAAGCAGTGGAAACTTTCTAATGATAATGAATTGCAAACCTCCCTTCTGCCCCACCATCGCCCTCCTACAAATACATACATTTAAGGCGACCCTTTCATCAGTTTAGACATGTTATACTGGCCAAATCATGGAGTGGGCCTAATTCATCAAGAAACCTTTTTGCTCACTGGACCTGATAAGGTGTCCTAAATGGACTCAGTCCTGATCATGAAGATGTGCACCTCTTAGTGGGCTTATTTTTAGAGTAAGGCATGTCAAAGGTAGTCATGTTTTGGACAAGCTGTGGAATCCCACTTTTGTGAAAGCTGGTTGACGTTAATGTGAAATTGCAAAAAGTCACAAAATTTAGGCGTGACTTGTTTTTTTCCTTAATTTTGTGACGCTTCAAAGCTTATATTCAATATTATCATGAAAGCTTTCATGAATAAAGCCCACAGTCCTAAATTATTATTTATTTGTATAGCGCCATTAGATTCCATGGCGCTATATAAAAGCATAAAAGGCAGACTAAGACAAGTACAATTACAGTACAAAAATGTATAAAAGTACAAGTGCCGAATATGAGACGGTGCGGCGGACCAAGTCTCATTGTAGGTTGTAGACTTGACTGAAGAGGTGGGTCTCCAGGCTTCTTTTGAATGTTCCCAGGGTAGGCAAGTGTCTGATATGTTTGGGGAGAGGGTTCCAGAGTATAGCGGATGCACAGAGGAAACCTTCTATGCAGTTGTGAGAGGAGGAAATGAGAAGGGAGTAGAGGAGTTCTTGGGAGGATCGCAGGTTGTGTGAGGAGACCATGTCAAGAGATGTATGGGGGGGACAGGTTGTGGATGGCTTTGTATGTCATAGTTAGGGTTTTGAACTGGGATCTGAGAAGTGGGGAGCCAATGAAGGGCTTGTCAGAGGGGTGAGACTGGGGAGACGGGTGGATTAGTTGGGCAGCGGAGTTTAGGATACATTGGAGAGGTCCGAGTGAGGTAGCTGGGAGGCCGGTGAGCAGGAGGTTGCAGTACTCAAGGTGGCAGATGAGAGCATGAACAAGTATTTTAGCAGTGTCGTGGTCGAGGAAAGTGCGGATCTGGGAAATGTTTTTGAGCTGGAGTCAGCAGGAGGTGGCAAGGACTTGGATGTGAGGCATGAAGGAGAGGGAAGAGGCGAGGATTACCCGAGCCACTTGGTGTGAAGGACTGGGGGGGGGAGAGGGAGCAGTCGTTGACAAGGATGAATAGGTCGAGTAGAGGGGGGAATATAATCTTTCTGTTGAGATATTATTTGTAAAGTTAAGGTTTTAATTTATAAGCCCAATTGGTTGTTACTAGTCATCAGTGAATAGTGACATTTTTGGGTTTGGATTATTGTAACCCAGGGGTAGGGAACTCCAGGCCTTGAGAGCCGCACACAGTGCAGGTTTTGACGATTTCCTTAGTATTGCACAGGTGATAATTTAATCTCCTGCACAGGTGATTATTCCAACCCCTGTGCAGTGCTGAGGAAATCCTGAAAACCTGCACTGTGTGCAGCTCTTGAGGCCTGGAGTTCCCTACCCCTGTTCTAGCCGAATACTTTGTTATTTGGATATTCGTTTTGAATGCTAAACCTAATGCAAGTCAATGGGAAAATCAAATGTGCTTCTGGAAGATCTCCTTGAAAATGGAGTTTCCCATTGACTTGCTTTAAAGAGGACCTGTCGCCAAACCAGGCATGGTGATTTAATTACAGCACTGGATGCAGCATGTCTGCTGCATCCAGGCAAGGGGTCCCCCAGCCCTTGAGCCCCCCCCCCGGTACCCTGAGTAAATACTTAGAAAACTTACATCCTGCAGCCAGAAAGGAGGTGGCTAGAGGCTGGAGCCGAAGGGCAGATTCACACCCCCTGGATGTTTAATCTGCCCACTGCTGCCTCCCTGATGCTAATCATTGTCTCCCTCATCTACAGCATAAGTTTATTTTAGAAATGGCTGCTTAGCCCCACCCCCTGCAGTGACATCACTGCTTATACCCGCCCTACTCTATGGTTAACATAGAGCAGGGAGGGGAAAGGTGGTGATGTCAGAGCAGGAGGCCGGCCACCCCGCCTCCTGCAGTGACATCACCGCTTATACCTGCCCTGTTAAGCGGGGACGTCACCGCAGGGGGCGGGGCTAAGCAGCCATTTCTAAAATAAACTGTTATGCTGCAGATGAGAGAGACAATGATTGGCATCAGGGAGGCAGTAGTGGGCAGATTAAACATCCAGGGGGTGTGAATCTGCCCTTTGGCTGCAGCCTCTAGCCACCTCTTTCTGGCTGCAGGATGTAAGTTTTCTAAGTGTATTTACTCAGGGTACAGGGGGGCTCAAGGGCTGGGGTCCCCTTGCCTGGATGCAGCAGACATGCTGCATTCAGTGCTGTAATTAGATTACCATGCCTGGTTTGGTGACAGGTCCTCTTTAAGTTCCGTATTCATGTACATTAATCTAAACCCGAATATTTCACTATTTACACATGCCTAGTTGTACCTGGCTGGACACAAAAATAGGGCAAAGACCACGTTTTATTTTTTATTATTTTAAATATTTAAAAAATATAAATAAGACCCCAAACACACACAATGCGTGGGCTTCGCTCGATTTTTGTATCTAGCTGGGGGCTGGAATCCACAGCACAGGGTGGCCAAAGCTTTCTGGCCCCCCACCCCTTCCTCCGCTGCAAATGGCAGTCTGCAGCCACCTCAGAAAATGGCACATTCATAGAAGCACCATCTTCTGGCGCTGTATCCGACTCATCCAGGGCCCTGGTGCAGTGGCTCACTGGGTAATAATGGGGTTAGGGCCAGTTTTGTATTATCAGCTGGCCCTAAACCCGAAATTCATGGGGTCACGCCAATATTGGACATGGCTGCCATGAATTTCTAGTAAAGATTCAAATAATCATATTTATTCATTTATATAGCGCTATTAAATCCATAGCACTTTGCATACATTAGTAATGCTGTCCTTATTGAGGCTCACAATCTAAACATCCTATCAGTATGTCTTTGCAATGTGGGAGGAAACCCACGCAAACACGGGGAGAACATACAAACTCCTTGCAGATATTGTCCTTGGTGGGAATTGAACCCAGGACCTCAGTACTGCAAAGGCTGCAGTGCTAACCACTTGAGTCACCGTGCTGCCCAAATTAAAAAAACACAACAAAGAGAAAAATATTTTTATTACAAATAAAACCACACAATTAGTGACACCATCTTTATTGAAGGAAAAAAAAACTGACGTAGTCCAGAGGAGATCTTCTTCAGCTCTGCTATACCAGCTGATACACACATCTGCTGGTAGAGATGTAGCAGACACAGGCTGCGCACCCGGCTGTGGGAAAGTTCATTGGCATTCACGCCAGAGCTGCGTGAATTCCGAGTGAACTGCTCAGCTGATGTGTCACGTGACCTCATCAGCTGAGAGTTTAAACTGCCCGCTAAAACCTATCTGTTTAGGCGGGTGGTTTAACTCTCGGCTGATGTGACTTGACACATCAGCTGATTGCTACTGGCCAATCAGATTATTCAGGTGCTTGCAGCGATCAGACGTCTTTCCCCCCCCCCCCCCTCTTGGGTCCCGGGATAGCCGGCGGAGAGGCTTTTTTTAAGCTTTATTTTGCTTTCGCAGTACCTGTAGATACACTGCGAAAGCAAAACTACAGCCCTGATGTGTCACACTGGAGGAGGAACACAGGATTCTTCCTCCCCGTGTGACATCATTTCCTCCTGCACTTTTGGGGGGGAAAATGCGGCCGTAAAAAAAAAAAAAACTGTACAAATAGCGCGGCCGCAAAAGTGGGTAAATACGCCTGCGCAAAGAAGCACGGGAAATGCGCTATGTGTGAATGTAGCCACACTTGCTGAGGCGTCTTTCACTGATAGATGTTGCAGCTGCCTGATTATCCATTCTGCATACTCCAGTGTTTACGCTCTTCACAGTAATGAAGACATGACATCAAGGACCCTTAGTTTTTTTTTTTTTTGACAAAAAAAAAAAAAAATTCCTTGTTTTTGTAGTGTACAATGCAGAAAAAAACGCAGTGTGTGAATGCAGTGCAGTTTTCCTACCTGCGTAAAAATAAGCATGAAGAAACTGCAGAAAATATGCGCGCGTAAAAAACTGCAGAAAATATGCAGCGTGTGAATGTAGCCTAGGCTCTCTGGGGGCACTGCAAGGTGTTGTATGCAGATCAGATGTGGAAAATCCCACCCTGTCGCCCAGTCCCGGAAATACTCATTTTATAGCCGGATGTGTGTGGGCGTAGCCACTCACTCATTGACTTACATTGTACTCGCTATTCAGACGAATATGCGAGTGTTTAAAAAGCACTCGTAACGAGTATAGCGAGTGTGCATATTACGCCACTTGCTCATCACTAATTCTAATCATTACGAAAATGCAGCACTTATAGTAGCAAAAATGCACCAGTAACGCATTTGTGTGCTTTTTTTTTTTTTTTTTTTTTTTTTTTTCCACATTAAATTTTTATTGAAAAGATTTAGAATAACAATAAACAACGACATTACAGGATAGGAAAAAATGAAAGCCCGGAGGCTTTGTGTGCTTTTGAAACACCTGCATTTGTACTGCTGAAAAAAAGCAGCAGAAAATAAAAAGCAGCCCGAATGAACAGTGGGCGCACAGCCTAAAGGAAACCATAACTTAATGTAAGAACACACGCCTCCAAAATGCAGATTCCCTTTTTAACCCCTTCATGACCTAGGAGTACAGGTTTTTCATAAGCCGCCTCCCTTCTATGGGAGTTCACACGCATCCTCCTCCCCCACATCGGTGATCGGATCAATGCTGTTAACCCGTTAGACTGCACAGTGAGTCACTAACAGGGCAATCCAATGCCCTGCGGCGGGGATCGCGCTGTTTCCCGCTGTGATCTGTCTGTTACCTTGACAGCCCGGGGTTTCTGATCACCCCAGAAGCTGTCCTGAATCACTTCCTGCCGGAGATCTCCCAGTGACATCACCAGCAGGGAGCGATTGTTTCTGCCATACAGAGACATGTTGCAGCATTTGGCAGAAGCGATTGGTCTGTGGAGCACTGAGACCTAGTGGGCCAAGTAAAATGGAAAAAAAAAAGTGTTCAAATCACCCCCCTTTTGCCCTATTGGAAGTAAAACGAGTTAAAAAAAAAAATACTCCATTTGGTATCACTGTATTCAAAAATGCCCGCTGTATCAAAAGCTAAAATCAGTTATGCAGATCGGTAAATTGCGTAACGGGGAAATAAGTCCAAAATTTTAACCTTTGTTTCAAAAAAAAAAGTACCAATCTGAGGTATCTTACTGACATGTCAGTTATACCATGTAGTGAACAAAAAAAAACAGAAAATTGTGTAATTGTACTTTTTTTTTTTTTTTTTCTTGCAATTTGAATTTTTTACCCATTTTCCTGTGCGCTATTTGGTCATCCTAAAGTACAATTTGTCCCACAAACAACAAGCAATCATATGTCTATATTGATGGAAAAATAAGTTATGGCTCTTAGAAGAAGGGAAGGGAAAAATTAAAGTGTCTGAGGGTGATGGGGTTAAAAATGTTTGAATATTTTGATATTTTTTTCTGCAGATACTCTGTTGATATCCCTCTTGACAAGGCTGTAGTGAACAAAGATGTCTTCAGGGACCCAGCTCTGAAGCGTAAAGCCAGGAGGGAGGCCAAAGTAAAATTTGAGGAGAGGTTGGTATATTGAATTGCAAAATTTTCATTTTAAAATTCAATTTTTCTGTTGCATGGGCTGAATTTTGCACAAGGTTGTCAGGTTTTGTTACACCTGACTGGCAGAATAAGAATGTGTCCTACTATGATGGATCCTGTATGGTCTTAAAACTGCTTGTTTTTGTGGGTGACAGATGCTCCTGTATCACTGAAGACGTTTGCTTCCAAAGGTTCATCTTTTAGAGCAGAGACCAAATGTAACTCACATAGATATTTTCAGCAATTTATCTTTATACTGAGGGGAAAGTAAAAGTTCCTTTTATGATGAATTCCCTCAATAGTGTTTATTTTACTCGCTTATATAGCGCCATTAATTCCACAGCGCCTTAGAGATCGTTATCATTGTCTTCATTGGGGCTCACAATTCTAGGTCCCTATCAGTATGTCTTTGGAATGTGTGGAGGAAACCCACGTAAATACAGGGAGAACAGATGAACTCTTTGCTGATGTTGTCATTGGAGGGACTTAAACCCAGGACCCCAGCGCAGCAAGATAATGTTTTGAAAAAACTTAATTCACTTTTGTCTTTTTTTCTTCTTCTTAAATACATTGTTCTGTGGAAACAGATCTGTTAAAGTGAACCTGTCATTAGGTTTTTCACCTATAAGCTGCAAACCCTACTAGTAAGCCCTTATATAGAGCATTCTAGAATGCTTTATAAAGTCCTGAGGCCGATCTGCATAATATTAAAAAAAAAAAAAAAAAAAAAAAAAAATTATACTCCTGCTGGGCGGTCTGGTCCGATTGGCATTGATGTTCTTGAGCTCTTGCGATCGCTGTCCTACTTCTGTTTCATGTGCAGGACGTGTCCCACATCCTCTACACTTGGACGTTAACTGTACTCCTGCCTATGTGTGATTAACATCTGCTGTGATCAGGGCAGAGCAAAGTATTTTAATGAACAGGAATGTCAAAGAACATCTGCATAGTGCACTGGTGTGGCTGTTCTTTGACCTTTCCCTGCTCCTGTACTTTACATTTTTCTTGAGGCCATAAAATGTGCACATCCCCTTAAATCTGTCAGCAGAGTTTTGCTATTTAATCTGAGAGCAGCATAATTTAGGGCAAGAAAGCCTGATTCCAGATTTGCACATATTGGGCTGTGTTGTAATTTCGGTACAATTCACGTACTGCAGGAGGAGGGGCAAGCAGGATATTGAGATGGTCCTACAGTATTATTGTGCCAGGATGTTAGCCTAATTTGTGTAACCCTACCATCACCACTGATTAGCAGTTTGCTGTTTGTCAGGTGTAGGCAGAGTTATAAGACTCAGCATTCTCAGCTCTGCTACATCTGACAAACAAGGATTCTATCAAAACTACACCAAGCAGTTCAGTAAGTGATACAAAGCTTGAACCAGGCTTTCTTGCCCTGTATATTCTGCAGCACTCAGATTATATAGCAAAAACTTGCTGTTCAATTCTCTTTAGAAGGGAATGTGTCACTAAACTCATGCTTGAACTGCATGCAGCATGTATCAGCCTGGCTGTGTAACTACAGCCAAGTATGTTTTATTTTAAAACTGCAGCGTTTCAGATAAAACAGTTTGAAAACTCATTCAGGACCATGCCGGACTAGTTGTGCATCTCATTTATAGTCCTCTGCCTGTCAATCATGGGGAGAAGCTGACAGTCAGGCCTGGGACTAGTCAGCTGAGATATAGTTCCTGGCTGAAGTTTTCTCTATAGGAAGCTGATGGGTTAGGGCGCCTTCACACTGGCGTTCCCCTCCGCAGCGTTCTGCGGAGGGGAATCGCCATGTGTGCGCAGCGGCCGCCAACATGTTGCGTCCTGGTGCGGGAGGGAGTGTGTGACTTGTGCGCAGGCATCCGCCTGCGCACAGATCACATATGGGAGTGAATGAGTGCGCTCTGTCAAGCGCAGCACCGTGCGCTCCCATTCTAAAGATAGGAGCTGGCGGCCGCTGCGCACACATGGCGATTCCCCTCCGCAGAACGCTGCGGAGGGGAACGCCAGTATGAAGGCGCCCTTAGAGAGCAAAATCCACCTGACTGTGATCTTATAGGCAGGGCTAAATGGTGCCACATCCTAGAGGTCTCAACCATGTGCCTGATCTGCACATTTCCAGCTCTCAGTTGTGGTTGGCTGAGTATTGGAGCAAAACTCTAGTACAGGAACAGTAATGCTGGGATAAGATGGCTGCTCCTAAAGTGTTGTGCGCCAAAGACATGTAGCCTTCAAGTAAAAATGTCTGAGCCCTGTTGAGTACAACTTCTGATATTTTTATTACCTCTTTTCATTAAATGTTTTTCTGTATTTTGCAGGTACAAGACAGGCAAAAACAAATGGTTCTTCCAGAAGCTGCGGTTCTAAGTCACTCTTCATTTGGTTCAAAATTAAAGTTTATGGAAAACATTTCTTGGTGTCATTTGTTATGAAACTTAATTTAGTTTTTTTTTTTTTGTTATATGCTGTTAGTTTAACACTTAGTGTATTAAAGCGGACTCTAAAATCCTGTTCTGACATTGTGATGCAGACATGGTTGGACTTATGAAGAGCTCCTATATACAAAGACTCATTTAACTGCTTCATGACCTATAGTATTATCATACTTAATGGTTGGAAAGGGATTCCTCACATATGACATATCTGTATGTCATGGCTATTCTCAGGAGTTCTGCTTGCATGACAACTAAAACTTGGCTCTGACAGGCTGGAGAGGGGTTTGCACAGCCTTGGGCCTCTTCCACATGTATGTGTCTCTGGAACGAGTGCTGTCTGTGTCATTAAGTTCATGAATATTTACTGAACTGTGTGTTGGCGTACCCATAGACAGGTATGCTTCCCTATGCATGATGATACAGGATACGGACAGCACATGCACGACCCACCATGCGGGAGACACTCACAGACCCCCAAAAAATGGTCTCTCATTTTGCACGGATTTGTGAAAGAGGCCTACGGCTGTGCCCACTGTGTATGTTGTGTTTTGTTTTTCCTCTTTCTGTGCAGCGTTTTCCAGCTGATTAGTTGTCAACTAGAAAACGGAGCCCAAAAATGGGCATGTTAATTGCGGAGATATTAAAAAATCGCATGCAATTTCTACACCAAAAACGTACATGTGGGCACAGCTTTCTAAGCTAAATGCTGCAGTCGATGTGGTTCACAACATTTGGGTTATGTGCCCAGTGGGGTTGCTTATTTTAAGCTGTTTTCTGGTCATCATAATGGGAGACCCAGACAATGGGGTTTAGGGCACTGCCCTCCGGAGGTCACACTAGGTACTACAAGTTTGTAGACACCGCCTCCTCCGCTTATAAACCCCTACCGCAGGGAACATCCTCAGTTTTAAACTTAGTGTGCTCGGAGGATCACGCTTTGCTTGCACTTCACTGCATTCTCACAGCTTACGTGATGGCGTCTGAAGACAAGGTAAAAAGGTTCCAGTCGGGACCTGCGACAGCCTCCCCGCTCACCCTTGTGGAACACGCAGGTGGAGGTACCGGAGGGCCTAGGGCCTGGACACTTTGTGTTCTCCCGGTACGCTGTTGCGCTCCTTTCCATCCCTCTCTGGGGGGCTCTGGAGAGTGGGAGATGGGAGCCTTGCACAGCTCCGCTCTGTCCGAGGCCTCCCTAAATGGTGCTTACAGACCGGACCGGCACTGAGGCACTCTGTGTCTCCTGTGTGCCTGGGGGTAGTGTCTGTCACTTTATGTGGCCTGACACTCAGACCGCGCGTTACCCTCGGGTCCGCGGTTCTGCGGGTGTACCCTGTGCTGGGGTCACCCTGGCTGACCGCCCTGTGTGTCACAGGGGCTGAGGCCGTGGGCTGCGGATGTTTGTTTGTACATGCAGTCTGTGTATAACTTTTTACACTTTTTCCCGCGCTGCGGGCTCCGGCTCCCTCATGCTGAGGCTGCTTGGAGGATGGGAAGCAGCCCGTGCGGTGACGTCATCGATGGGCGTGTGTGTGTGTTTCCCGCGTGTCTTCGGCGCCGCCCACAGTTTCACTGTCGGCGGCCATCTTTACCCTCACTTCCCGGTTGGGATTTGTATGCAGCGTGCGCCTGCACTCCAAAGGGGAGACCGGAAACCGTCGCGGAGGTCACACACACACACACACACCGCTTCCTCATACCGCTTTACTGCGGTCGGTAAGCCACCGGGACTCCCGGTTTTGTTGTCTGCATTTTGGCTTATCTTCCCCTACTGTGGCGATGTCCTCAGCCGGGAAGCGTGCTGCTAGGGCGGCAGAGACCACCATTACCTGTGCTACATGCAATGAAACACTGGTGGAGGGGTCCTGCAATAACTGCGGACGCCCAGAGGCCCGGGCTGGCACTGCTGAGTCAGCAGCTCCGGTGCTATACCCTGAGGTTCAGGTGATCTCAGGGCCATGGGAGACTCAGAATAAGATCAATGAATCTCTGTTGTCTCAGCTGTCCTCCATGTCGCAATCCCTGGAGGCACTTAATAGGAGGCTGGATAGCCCAGCTACTCCGTCCAGTTACCCCCGGGTGTCTCCCTCTTCTGCTGTGAGACCCCTTAAGCGGGCTCGTCGTGAGGAGTCACCCGAGCTCCAGGCTCTCTCTGAGGAGGAGCGTTCCTCTGATGGTGAGGACGATGATGGGGGTTCAAATTTCGGGTCTGTGTCTATATCTGAACCACCAGACGGGGTGGAGGATCTGGTGTCCTCTATCAACGAGACCTTACGTCTCGTGACACCCCCTGAGGAGGTGACGGTGCACCCGAAGGAGGTCTATCAATGGCTGCGGCCAGAGGCTAGACCAAGTGGTTCCTTCATGGACCACACGAATTTTGGAAGGGTGGTTAGAGCTCCCAGGTTACATCCTGGGCGGCGCTATGTCCGTAAACCCAAGGACAATCGATTCCCCTTCCCCCAGGAGGTGCTTCAGGAGTGGTCGCAGTCCCCGAAGGTGGACGCTTCCATGACCAGGATTGCTGCACGCTCCCTTTTCTCTGCCTCTGATAGCTCCTCACTGAAGGATGCGATGGATAGACAGGTCGAGCAGCTCGCCAAGTCTTCTTATGAGGCTGTGGGGTCTTCATTTGCCCCTAATTTTGCCACGGTCTGGACCTTACAAGCGATTACTACCTGCTTGGATGGTATCTCTGACCTGGCAAGATCCAGTCCAGAGGTCCTAGCACTTACCGAAAGGGCAAGGGCCTATGCGGACTACGCCAGGACGGCGACTCTGGAAACTGCCACTCGCTCAGCTGTGGCTTCGGCCAATGCTATAGCGATCCGCAGGTTGTTGTGGCTGCGTCTTTGGGACTCAGATGCTACATCCAAGAAGATTTTGCAGAATCTTCCGTTTGCTGGTGACAGGCTTTTTGGCACCGAACTGGACAAGCTGATAAAGGATTCTGCTGAGTCTAAGATACCGCAGAATAAGCCTAAGCCACGGTATACCGTTAAAAGGAACCCTAAACAGTGGTCCTTTCGTTCCAGCTGGCAGTCATCAGCACCGTCCGCTCGCACGGACCGAGGGGGAAAGCCCGCTTCCCAGTGGCGCTCTAAGAGTCGTCCAAAGAAGCCGGCGGGGGCGGCAGCGGCCACCCCCAAACCCGCCTCTACATGACTCGCTCTCTCATCCTGCCTCACAGGTGGGGGGCCGCTTGTCTCGCTTTCAGGACAAGTGGCTACTTCACGTTCAAGATCAGTGGGTTCGAGACGTGATCTCGCGAGGGTACAGGATAGAGCTGACATCAAAGCCGATATCCCGATTCCATCGGTCGGTCCCATCACCAGAAAAGGCTCAGGCTTTTTACCAGGTGTTGGAGGGTCTCCGCAGAGACGGAGTGGTGGTCCCGGTGCCTTCCGGAGAGAGGTTCAGGGGTTTTTACTCCAACCTCTTTATCGTCCTGAAGAAGGACGGATCCTTCCGCCCAGTACTGGACCTGAAGTTGTTCAACCATCACGTGTTGGTTCGGAAGTTCCGTATGGAATCACTGCGCTCCGTGATCGCAGCTGTGTCACAGGGGGACTTCCTAGCGTCCATAGATATCAGAGACGCTTACCTTCACGTACCCATTGCACCGGCTCATCAGCGCTGGTTGCGATTCGCAGTGGGGGAAGAACACTTCCAATTTGTGGCGCTGCCGTTCGGGTTGGCCTCGGCACCGCGGGTGTTCACAAAAGTGATGGCCTCCATGATGGCTCTCCTGCACATGCAGGGACATGCCGTCATTCCCTATTTAGACGACCTGCTGGTCAGGGCGCCATCAGAACACCTCTGTCAAGAGAGCCTGGATGTGACCATGCGGTCTCTGGAACAGTTCGGTTGGCTCCTCAATATTCAGAAGTCAACGCTAGTTCCGACCCAGTCTTTGACGTATCTGGGCATGGACTTCAACACAGCCTCAGCCCTGGTGTCTCTGCCACGAGTCAAACAGATGGCGATCCAATCAGGAGTACAAGCAGTCCTCCTGTCACCACAATCATCCCTACGGGTGTTGATGAAGCTGGTGGGGCGCATGGTGGCAGCAATAGAGGCGGTGCCGTTCGCACAATTTCGCCTCCGTCCTCTTCAGCTGGAGATTCTCCGCAGGTGGGACAAGAGGACGATCTCTCTGAATCGGCTGGTGACCCTTTCCCTACCGACCAGGGATTCCCTGCAGTGGTGGCTACAGCCACATCACTTGTCTCGGGGCCGGTCCTTCATCAAACCGTCATGGTTAGTGGTGACCACCGACGCCAGTCTGAAGGGCTGGGGGGCGGTGTTCTTGCACCACAGGGCCCAAGGCCTCTGGACTCAGTCGGAGTCGGCGTTGCAGATCAACGTACTGGAGATCAAGGCGATCTATCTGGCACTCCTGGCTTTTCAGAGATTCCTCTCGGGACAACCCATTCGGGTTCAGTCCGACAATGCGACGGCCGTCGCTTATATAAATCATCAAGGAGGAACCAGGAGTGCAGAGGCTCTGGCCGAAGTCCACCGCATCCTATCCTGGACGGAGGACAACAACTGCCTGATCTCCGCAGTTCACATCCCAGGGGTCGAAAACTGGGAGGCCGACTATCTGAGCCGACAGGGGATGGACGCCGGAGAGTGGTCTCTTCATCCAGACGTCTTTCAGGACATCTGCAGCAGATGGGGCACTCCGGACGTGGATCTGATGGCCTCACGGCTGAATCATCAGGTTCCGCAATACATGGCGAGGTCATGGGACCCCCAGTCTCTGGGAGCAGACGCCCTGATCTTGACTTGGTCCAGATTCCATCTACCATATGTGTTCCCGCCTCTGGCTCTGATTCCCAGGGTGCTGTGGAAAATCAGGTCGGAGTGCAGCGTAGCCATTCTAGTGGCTCCAGACTGGCCCAGGAGGTCCTGGTATCCGGACCTGTGGCAACTGTCAGGCGGACACAGGTGGGCTCTTCCAGAACGCGCAGATTTACTCGCGCAAGGCCCATTCTTCCACCTCAATTCCAGGGCCCTCAGATTGACTGCATGGCTCTTGAGGCCTGGCTGCTGACATCCAGGGGTTTCTCCCCTACGGTGGTTGCCACTATGAATCGGGCTAGGAAGCCAGTTTCCAGGAAGATGTACCACAGAACGTGGAAAATCTTTTTTACTTGGTGTGCCTCTGGCGGACGGTCTCCGTGGCCCTTGTCCATCCCGACGTTGTTGGCTTTCCTACAGTCGGGTTTGGAATTGGGATTATCCCTTGGCTCTTTGAAAGGTCAAGTATCAGCACTTTCTGTGCTGTTTGACAGGCGATTGGCGCTCCTCCCGAAGGTCCGTCAATTTCTGCAGGGGGTGTCACGGATGGTTCCGCCCTACAAGAGACCTCTAGACCCTTGGGACCTTAACATGGTCCTGGCGGCATTGCAGAAACCGCCGTTTGAGCCTCTGAGGGAGGTTTCTCTATCTCGTCTATCCCAGAAAGTGACCTTTCTGGTGGCGATTACATCTCTGAGGAGGGTCTCAGAATTGGCTGCACTATCGTGCAAGTCACCCTTTCTGGTGGTTCACCAAGACAAGGTGGTGTTGCGTCCACGGCCAGAATTCTTGCCGAAGGTGGTTTCAACTTTCCACCTGAACCAGGAGATTGTTCTCCCATCATTTTGCCCCGCTCCCGTTCATCAGGTTGAACGCGACCTCCATACTCTGGATCTCGTGAGAGCTATACGCATTTATGTGTCTAGGACCGCCTCCTTTAGGAGTTCGGATTCCTTATTTGTTCTTACGACAGGTCGCTGTAAGGGGTCCGCGGCGTCGAAGTCGACATTGGCCAGATGGATTAAGACTTCCATCCAGGAGGCTTACCGGACTTCTGGTTTGCCTCTCCCGGTGGGATTGAAGGCTCACTCTACCAGAGCCGTAGGTGCCTCCTGGGCTTTGCGACATAGAGCGTCTGCTCTACAGGTGTGTCAGGCGGCCACTTGGTCCAGCCTGCACACTTTCTCTAAGCACTATATGGTGCATGCCCATGCCTCTACGGATGCAAGTTTGGGCAGGCGGGTTCTCCAGGCGGCGGTTGCCCACCTTTAAAAGGGAACCATGTGTTATCCGTCTTGTTGAGGAACTCTTCCCGCCCTGGGGTATTGCTTTAGGACATCCCCATTGTCTGGGTCTCCCATTATGATGACCAGAAAAAAGAGAATTTTGTTTACGTACCGTAAATTCTTTTTTCTTTAATCATCAATGGGAGACCCAGCACCCACCCAGTTGTTCCTTTGCATGTTTTGCATTTGCTCTGTTCTCTGTTGAGACAGTGTTTGCCGGTTGTTGAACCGTTTGTGCACGGCATTCTTCCCGATGTTTCGGGTGTGGTTTATTTCCTCCTCGCAGCTTGTAGACCAAACTGAGGATGTTCCCTGCGGTAGGGGTTTATAAGCGGAGGAGGCGGTGTCTACAAACTTGTAGTACCTAGTGTGACCTCCGGAGGGCAGTGCCCTAAACCCCATTGTCTGGGTCTCCCATTGATGATTACGTACCGTAAATTCTTTTTTCTTTAAACAAAATTCTCTTTTTTTCAGCAGTACAAGCTCAGTGGTTTGACAGGGACCTTTTTGAACACTGTTGTGTTCCCCCCCCCCCCCCCCTTCCAACAAAAATGCAACACCTAAAAACGCACATGTGGGAACAGCTTTTTAAAAATCACATTGACCTTAATGATAAGGCTGGAATCGCACTGTCTGTGTGATATGCGAGTCTCTCAGACAAGTGTTGATCATTAACCCTGAACAGCCTCCCCCTGTCTTGACAGGGAGTGTGGAGCTGCATAGAAATACAAGCAAAATACAACAAGTTCATTTATTTCAGTAATTCAATAAAGTGAAATGCATATATTATATAAAGTCATTACAAACAGTCATCCATTTCAATGTTCATTTCTGTAAATGTTGATTATGGCTTACAGCCCAAAGGTTATCTCAGAAAATTAAAATAGAGAGGATATAGAATCTGAGAGATAAAATATTACCTAAATGGGTATCGGAGGCTTCAGCTTGTGTGATTGTGAGAGTCACAACCACTATAAAAGGATATATGGCTGCTGCAGTCCCCAGTGTGGTGCATATAGAGTACGGAGGATAAAGGGTTAAAACCCACCCTACCGTATTCCATGAGACATCAAAGGGCGAATAGAATATTGATTTATTAGTCAATGTATTTCAGGACTCCCTGGCCCCTTCCTGAGGATAAATCAATATCATATTGCCATGTTTCAGGGAGCCCTGAAACGCGTGGAATACAGCAGTGTGGTTTTTAACCCTTCATCCTCCCAACTTTAATTTTCTGAGTTAATAACCTCTGGGTTTTCATTGGCTGTAAGCTTAAATCATCAACATTTACAGAAATAAACACTTGAAATAGGTCACCCTGTAATGACTATAAAGTATGTTCTCTTTATGTATTGAATTACTGAAAAAAATTTTACTTTTTTATGATATTCAATTCATTGAGAATCACCTATAGATCTGCGCGTCATCAGCGCAGAGGTTATATTGAAAGCAGTGGGACTCTGAGCTTTCCCATGCCGATGGGGGATGGGAAAAAGAGAAGATTGGGGAGCCGAGAACTGAACCTTGGGGGACACATAAAGATAAGCAGTGAGTGGAGGAGGTGGTGTGAGAGAGGGTGACACAAAGTCTGGTCTATGAGTATGACGAGGGCAAGTCAGTGCTAGGTGGCTGTCACACGCTACGATGTATGCAAACAGATCGCTGGAAGGTGCCTGATTTGGCATCGTTTCTACGACATCGTTGCGTGTGAGAGGCCGATCTGACTAGCGATAAGTGGTCAGATCGTTATATGCAGATATGGGAACCGGACCCCATATCACACGATGTCGATCATCCAATCTGCTGCATTGTTTTGTGTGACACTGCCATAACCGATTTCTCCTATTCACATCATTGACACGCATCGGTCACTGGTTGTGTGAACGATACCTTCACGCAACATCGCTGCTGCGTCCTGAGCGTTATCTATCCATGTGACACCTCACTAACCATGTGTCCACGACCGTGCACCACTGACGTCGTTATTGAGTTCCCACACAAAATCGTAGTGTGTGACGCCCGCCATACCAAGAGATGAGAGAATCTGTAGCAAGAGGGAATGGTCCACAGTAATCATACATACTGAAGAATAAAGCTGCCTTATCATCCTTGCCACATGCGGAATAGCATAGAAGAAAACAATTACTCTACATTGAGTGCTTAAATCGTGATTTCTGTGTAAATGTTTGAAATATGTGATTCAGATGGAGCCCCTGACTGATAAGTCAGTATAATGAGGGAGTCACTGGACTATTGTGGACTGTTTGCCAGCGATGTTCCTCTGTTTAGGTGTGCAGTCAGCCACAGGTTTGTGCACCTCTAACAACTGAGATACCACTGAACACAGACCAAACGATGACTGAAGTAACTCGCCTGCCTCCGTGAATGGATCCGCCAAGGGATTTATCTGAATCAAGTATTTCGGATATCTAGATGGAAACCCTGATGTAAGTGCGCAGTGAAGAACACCGGATACACGTGAATTGATCCAAAATGTTCTATTGACCAAAATGCCACTACTGCAGCCCAGGACGATGAGTTCCCACACAGGTTTGTTACCTGTTAACAGAGATGTATGTCTTCTGAGCCCCACAATGTGCCTAAACTGCAGTTGGCATCCACATGTTTGACATTTACAGGTGCGAGGTTCCAGAAGGGACCGTGTTCTTTTCTTTGAATGCCTCTTTTTTTCTCCTGTAATCTCTATGTTGATGCCTTTGCCCAAAAAGAGAGAACTTTCTTCCAAAACATTTTAGGCTTTCTCCGGTAAGTTTTGGCAAACTCCAGCCTGGCTTTTTTATGTCTTGGGTAAGAAGTGGGGTCTTCCTGGGTCTCCTACCATGCAGTCCCTTTTCATTCAGGCGCCGACAGTACGGGTTGACACTGTTGTACCCTCGAACTGCAGGGCAGCTTGAACTTGTTTGGATGTTAGTCGAGGTTCTTTATCCACCATCCGCACAATCTTGCGTTGAAATCTCTTGTCAATTTTTCTTTTCCGTCCACATCTAGGGAGGTTAGCCACAGTGCCATGGGCTTTAAAATTCTTGAGGACACTGCGCACGGTAGACACAGGAACATTCAGGTCTTTGGAGATGGACTTGTAGCCTTGAGATTGCTCATCCTTCCTCACAATTTGGTTTCTCAAGTCCTCAGACAGTTCTTTGGTCTTCTTTCTTTTCTCCATGCTCAATGTGGTACGCACAAGGACACAGGACAGAGGTTGAGTCAACTTTAATCCATGTCAACTGGCTGCAAGTGTGATTTAGTTATTGCCAACACCTTTTAGGTGCCACAGGTAAGTTGCAGGTGCTGTTAATTATACAAATTAGAGAAGCATCACATGATTTTTCTAACAGTGCCAATACTTTTGTCCACCCCCTTTTTTATGTTTGGTGTGGAATTATATCCAATTTGGCTTTAGGACAATTCTTTTCGTTTTTTTTTCATTGAAGACAAATTAAATGAAGATAATACCAAAGAATTTGTGATTGCAATCATTTTCAGGAAGAAACTGAGTATTATCTGACAGAATTGCAGGGGTGTCAATACTTTTGGCCAACAATGTACATACATGACATATGTATGAACACCTATATTCTCACTCTCTTCATCTTTCCAGGGCATCAAGTGCCAGTACAGTGTTGAGAAGTTGGAGTCATCAGCAGGGGATTATACACACAGGAGGCTCCTTTTCCTTCTCCCCCTCCTCCTGCTCCCGACAGCTGAACTGGTAGTGATATTACAGGAGGGAGGGGGCTCCTGTGCCTGCATCTCTCTCTCCTCAGGGCAGACTGTCTTGTGTTTTTCCCCCCTTCCGCACAGACGTGGCCCTGTCCACCTTCTGCTACAGAACAAGGTCCCCTCACTGATGCTGGCACTGCAGTAAGTGCAGTTTCAGTGCTGAACGATGGAGGAATCCCCTTGGCCACAGCTGAGGTGAGAGAGAGCAGAGTGCGGGAGGAACACAGAGCCGTACAGCGCTGGGCAGAGCCAGCAATCCCCGCTGTGCACAAGGGTCACAAAACTTTATTTAATAAACAAAAAGACATTGGGCAGAGCACTGATGGTCTGGGTGCCGGATTTTAGTGCTTAGCGACGGCCCTGCACCGTGACACACCGAGCTAAAATGGATAGGGGGCGTGGCCGGCAGCTACTCACTGCTGTGCGGGAAATGTAACCTCCCGGGCGGGAAAGCGACTGAAAATCGGGAGTGTCCCACTGGATCTGGGATGGTTGAGAGGTATGCAACACCAGAGAACTGGCTCTGAAGAGATGACTGGGGATTCCAGACCCTAATCACGAGACACATAGGTGGGGGGTCAGAAACTTTATGTGCTGCAACCTAACCTTCCACCACGGACTAAGGCCGGTTTCACACTTGCGCTTGCGCACATGCGTTCCTATGTTTAACAATTTGTGCACGCTCCGAGCGCACTCTGGACGCGGCCCTGTTGCATTTTTTGTGCGGTCGCGAGTGCTTGATTTATCTGCAAGCGCACAAACCACGCATAGAAGTCAATGGATCCGCAGTGTTCTCCACATGACACTGCAGGAGAAAGCTGCGGATCTCATTGAAATCTCTCCCGGTGGCCGCCGGTGATCAGCGGCGGCCATCGGGAGATCAGCTAAAGCTGCCACTGATCTCTCACCGGTGTCGGGGAGAGCGGGGGAGAAACAGCTGATCTGACAGCTGTTTAAATCTCCCGCGCCGACACCAAATAGGTGAGGTCGGCACTGGAGATTTGAAGCAGGGATCAGCTGTTTCTTATCTCCTGCACCGATATCACCCTATTCGGTGTCAGCGCTGGAGATTTAAACAGCTGTCAGATCAGCTGTATTTTCAAATCTCCCGCGCTGATACCGGCAGGAGATCAGCTGTGGCCGGGAGGAGGAGATCTCTGCCGCTGATCTCCTCCTCCTGGCCGCCCCTGAGACAGCTGATTGGCTGCCCGGGCACCATACTAATGTGAATGCATGCGGAGATTCTCCTCTACGTTCACATCAGCATGGGCTGACTTTGCACTGCGTTTGCGTCTGCATGCCATATGCATGCATACACAAATGCCAGTGTGAAACCAGCCTTAGATCACAGTCGTCATACTAGGACTGGTGACCCTGACTGTGAGGGAAACATTCACCCGTGAGTCCGAGATGACCAGACTGAACCCATGGGTGAAGTAATACGTTGAGACTGAGAGGCCTGAAAGGACTTTGAGGGAACAACCCAGAAACGCCACCTGAGCTGCACAGTCTAGTAACCCGGAGCAGTGCTGAAGTCTTAAAGGCTGACCAAAAGAACTGTAAACCATTGTGAACTAATGCTAAAGACCTTAAAGGGATCCTGTCACCCCAAAACGCCTCCTAAGCTATCCAAACATGTCCCTGCAGCATCCCATCATTAATCCCACACTCTTTTTTGCTTAGAAAAGCATCCTGTAAAAGTGCATAAAAACGTTTTATAACTTACTCATTAGTGATGATAATGAGCAGGGGCTATATTCTTTAGCCCCTAAGGCGGGCCATCCTCGTCCTAATATCACGCCTTAATAGGCGTGATCTTCAATGCATATTGTAATCAGCACCTCCCAGCTCTCCTAGGCGCTGCCTGGGCTGCAATGGAGCTGTAATGACGTGGATCGCGTCATTTCCGGCATTGGGTGATGTCAGTACACCCGCTCCGCTCTGTAGGCTTCAAGCCCCGCACTGCGCATGTGGCGTGGGTGTACTGACGTCACCCGATGCCGGAAATGACGTGATTCACGTCATTACAACCCCGTTGCAGCGCCCAGGAGAGCTGGGAGGCGCTGATTACAATATGCACTGAAGATCACGCCTATTAAGGCGTGATATTAGGACGAGGATGGCCCGCCTTAGGGGCTAAAGAATATAGCCCCAGCTCATTATCGTCACTAATGAGTAAATTATAAAATGTTTTTCTACACTTTTACAGGATACATTTCTGAGCAAAAAGGAGTGTGGGATTAGAGATGGGATGCTGCAGCTCATCTGTATGTGTCAGAAGCGATCGGACTGTGCAGCTGCATGCCTCTCACAGGAATTGTGTAAAAGTAAAAATCAATAAGCAAATAAAGCTTTTACAAAGTTGAAAAAAAACAAAAAACATACAAGTTCAAATCACCCCCCTTTTCTCCCATCCACAATAAAAGTATTAAAAAAAAAAATACACATATTTGGTATCGGCGCGTTCAGAATAGCCCGATCTATCAATATAAAGAATCAAATAATGAGATCCGTAAACTGCGTAGCGCAAAAAATGGTTCAAACGCCAAAATTACGTTTTTTTTTATCACTGCAACAATGCTAAAAAATGCAATAACGGGCTATCAAAACAGCGCATCAACCCAAATATGGTATCATTAAAAACGTCAGCTCGAGACGCAAAAAATAAGCCGTCACCCAGCCCCAGATCCCAAAAAATGAGGACGCTACGGGTCGCAGAACATGGCGCAAAAAGTGCAATGTTTTTTTTTTCATGCTTTTGAATTTTTTTCCACCACCTAGATACCAATAAAGGTATACATGTTTGATATCTACAAACTCGTACTGACCCGAGGCATCGCACCGTCACGTCGGTTTTACCATATAGTGAACACGGCGACTACAAAACCCAAAAAAACAAACTAATAATTGCACTTTTTTTGCAATTTCACTGCATTTAGAATTTTTTTGCAATTTCCCTGTACACTATATGGTAAAACAAATTATTACATCTGAAAGTACAACTCGTCCCGCAAAAAACAAGCCATCATATGTCTGTGTCGACAGAAAAATAAAAAAGTTATGGCTCTTGGAAGCCGAAAAAACGAAAATGAAAAATGACAAATTTCTTCGTCACTAAGGGGTTAAGTAAAGTACCCCGTAAGCTTATCACTGCCTGAGACTGTTTACTTCCAGCATCGCACTAAGGTGCCGCCTGAGGAGCCACACCCTGTCATCCCTGCACACTGGCTGGAGCGCTGCAGCTTGAAGTAAGTGAACTGCACTGCACACAATCCCTCACCAGGCCCATTCATCACAACTACTCCTGCCCTGGGGACCCTCAGCCCTACCCGAGGAGGGCTTACCATCCATGCTGCCCCAAGTCACCGTCCCCAGCAGGAATCTGGCAGCGGTGGTTCTACTAACCACATACCCCGGGTGGCGTCATGACAAATCCCTTGTAAATAACCCCTTTTTGGACTGATCCCAGGCCACGGGACCGGGTCACGACTACCATGATACCCCAGAGAGACAGCGCCGGCCCAGCTCCCGAATACCCCATAGCCTGGGGGTGGGCATTAATAATACTGTGTAAAAAATGTTTCGATGGTATATTGCTTTGCTCCCATCTCGCCATCCATAAGGTGTAGTTCCATAGTTAGGCAGAAGATGTCACTGTGCGATTACTGGCAACATCCTGTAGGATTCAACTTTATTTTTTCTGGTTCAAGGTCCATGGTGTCTGATTTCTACTAATGGATGAACATACAGGAGGACTTCAAAAGATTCTTCAAAAAGCTTAAATAGGTAGCCCAGATAAAACAAGCTATGATGTGTGTACATGAGAGAAGATAACTTGTTGATCGGTGGCTGTCTCACCAGTGATTAGTAGATTGAGAAATTTTTATCCCTATTGCCACTTCAGTGAGGAAGTGAAAAACTCTAATGCCATCCAATAAGGGTGGCATCAGTTCATCAGCTTACCTCTGTCCTTATGCTGGCAGGCACATTCCTCTCCATGAGGAGAATAGCTGTTCCCCCAGACCTCGTCTTAGGCTTCTTTCACATCAGCGGTTTTCGCCGATCGCGGCAGATGCGGTGAAAAAAAACGCATCTGCCGCGATTACCGCATAACCGCTGCACTTGCGGCACAGTTGCGGCAAGCCCCATGCAATGTCTATGGGGCTTGCGGTAAGTGTGCGGCAGGTGCGGCCGCAAAAAAAAAACGCGGTCAGCCGCGTTTTTTTGCGGCCGCACCTGCCGCAAGTGCCGATACCGCACTTGCCGCACCTGCCGCAGGCCCGCATAGACATTCTATGGGGCTTACCGCAACTGTGCAGCAAGTGCAGCGGTTATGCGGTAATCGCTGCAGATGCGTTTTTTTCACTGCATCTGCCGTGAACGGCAAAAACCGCTGATGTGAAAGTACCCTTAGCCTCTCATACAGCCATATCAGAATTCCCACACACTGCACTGATGAGGGGCTGTCATCCCGAAACACAGCATCTGCAGTTTGGGGTTCTGATCTGGCCTAAATCCTAAGGTATATTAAAAGGCTTGTTAAAGAGTTGATTAGGACTTTGAGGATTGCTACCCTTATTGGGTGGCAGTAGAATTTTTCACTTTCTCACTGTCACTGAAGTGACATTTTGCATATTTCCCAGAGGAGCATTGCGGCTATAAGTCTCCTTATCAGCTTATCTGTCTCCTTATGCTGGCTGGCAGGCAGATTCCTCTCCATGATGAGAATAGCTAGCCCCTCAGACCTATCCCTATTGGGAACTTTTATCCCTAATACAAAATGGCGCAATAGATTGGATACCCAACTGCAGCTCCATTCATTCTCTGAAGGCTTCTGGATAAAGCTAAGTGCAGCGCTCAACAGCTCCATAGGGACTTAATGGAGAAGCAGTTAAGCATGCATATTCCTGGCCCAATGTGACAAAGATAAAAATTCCCAGCTCTGATGATCGGTGCAGGTCCCAGCAGTCGGACCCCACTGATCAAAAAATCATCACTTACCTGTGAATAGACGATACTTTGTTTTCACCAGACAACCCCTTAAAGGCCCCCATACACATTAGACTAGTGACGGGCAAATCTGCAATATAGAACGTTTTGGCCAACAGTCTAATATGTTTGGGGGCCTTCATCTCTTCTCCAACAGATGGAGATGATAAGGTTCTGGCATGTCTTATTTCGAACTACTGATACTTTTGTTATCTCGGAAATAACACGCTACCAAAGCAGTCCTGTAGTGGTTCTCATACAAAACAGAGGAGCACTCGACAGGGTCAAGGGAGATATAGGTGAAATAGTTGATGGCCCAATAATCAGCCACACCGTCCAATAACCACCACTGGTAGTCTCATTAAAATGAACAGACAACCCCTTCTCAGTCACTATGTTTCCCTTATAGCCCTCCCAGGGGGATTGTGACAGTGGCTCTCACCGAGAGAATGAGCACCGACACTGATGGAACAGCAGCCGCATGAGAGGTGAGTATAGGTGTTATTATTATTTTATAATGGGAGAACATTGTGATTGAGGGGCTGTCCGAGCAGTGGACAACCTTTTTAAGACAATTACTTCTAGGCTGAGGTCACATTAGCGCTTGGCCTCTGATGGGAGAGCATCGGATGTGATACGATAAAGACATTCTACTTAGGCTCTGCTGTGAATGTGAGCTGAGTGTCAGGCAACTGCAATTCGATCCTGCGATTAGATCACAAGTGCGGAGAGGAGCGAGAGATTAATCTCTCAATCTCATCCATTGCCAGTCTCAGCGTATGACATCCAAGTGCAATCTGTAGTTTTACTCACTATATACAGTAGATTTGTATGGGTGTGGTTTAACCAAGACTCACTGATAATCGCGGCATGCTGTGATTTTTTTCTTCAACCCGATTAGGGCTGAGGAAAAAATCACAGCATTGAGTTGCATCATTGTCTAACATTAGGCCGATTGCAATGCGGGATTTTCTCACATTCACTTCTTAAAGGGGTTGTATGGTCTAAATGGATAATTGTGCTCAGGAGTGAAGTGGCTGCACAGGGCACCACGCTCCAGTCTCCAGAGGGGGGCGCCGCAGGGAGACAGCTGTCACTTTGATTTGCTGCTCCCAGGGGCCTCCCTGATCCTGCGCCCCAATCATAAGTTCAAAGCTCCGATTCTCTGGGGCTGTTACACCACCTCAGCAGAACGATCCATGCAACAACCGCCCCTCCTCCCCCCACCTCTCCTCAGTCAGTACCATAGAGCCTCCTCCCAGTCTCCACCCCATGCAGAGCGGTGTCCTCACACCCAGGACCCTTGTAGTGATAATGGAGGTGAGGAGTTCACTGCTGTCTGTCATCTTCTTTCCAGCAGTAATGACTGCAGTTCAGACAAAACAAAAGAGTCAGTACTGCCTGTGCTGGGAGCTCTGCTGTGTGGTCGGTGCAGGATCAAATTTCTCGGCCACACACAGCACCAACCTCTGAACACAAGTTCACTATATCACTGATCCCAATCTGTAACAGGGCAGCCTCCTTTCTCTACTGAGTCCAGGCTGCCTGGAACTGTCCCCTGACCCCATCCCCCATGTACTGGAGTATAGTGGGGGCTACTGAAGGGGGCACTACAACTTAATGGGGCTATCAGGGTGTTAGAGCTACTGTGAGGCTCAGTATACAGTGTGGGGGTTACAGAAAGGCTCAGTATACAGTGTGGGGGTTACAGAGGGCTCAGTATACAGTGTAAGGGTTACAGGGAGGCCCAGTATACAGTGTGGGGGTTACAGAGGGCTCAGTATACAGTGTGGGGGTTACAGAGGGCTCAGTATACAGTGTGGGGGTTACAGAAAGGCTCAGTATACAGTGTGGGGGTTACATAAAGGCTCAGTATACAGTGTGAGGGTTACAGAAAGGCTCAGTATACAGTGTGGGGGTTACAGAAAGGCTCAGTATACAGTGTGGGGGTTACAGAGGGCTCAGTATACAGTGTGGGGGTTACAGAAAGGCTCAGTATACAGTGTGGGGGTTACATAAAGGCTCAGTATACAGTGTGAGGGTTACAGAGGGCTCAGTATACAGTGTAAGGTTTACAGAGGGCTCAGTATACAGTGTAAGGGTTACAGAGAGGCCCAGTATACAGTGTGGGGGTTACAGAGGGCTCAGTATACAGTGTGGGGGTTACAGAGGGCTCAGTATACAGTGTGGGAGCTGCTCTGGGGCTCATTATACGGTGTGGGGGTTACTGAGGGCTCAGTATACAGTGTGGGAGCTGCACTGGGGCTACATATACAGTGGGGGGGCTGCACATGAGCTCAGTATACAGTGTGGGAGCTGCACTGGGGCTCAGGATACAGTGTGGGCTGCACATGGGCTCCGTATACAGTGTGGGGGCAGCACTGGGGCTCAGTATACAGTGTGGGAGCAGCACTGCGGCTCATTATACAGTGTGGGGCTGCACTGGGGCTCCGTATACAGTGTGGGGGCTGCACATGAGCTCAGTATACAGTGTTTTATCTGCACAGGGGCTCCATATACAGTATGGGCGCTGCACTGGGGCTCAGTATACAGTGTGGGGGCTGCACTGGGGCTCAGTATACAGTGTGGGAGCTGTACTGGGGCTCATACAGTGTGGGAGCTGCACTGGGGCTCATTATACAGTGTGGGGGCTACAGAGGGACTCAGTATACAGTGTGGGGGCTGCAGATGGGCTCAGTATACAGTGTGGGGACTGTAGAGGGGCTCAGGATACTGTGTGGGGGCTGCAGAGGGGGTCATTGTGTGGCGTCCCTGCGACCAGGAGGCCACATAGGGAACTGCAGCTAGGTAAGATAGAAAGACAGTTGCACCACAACACCCTCACAGACATCCCACACACCACTAGAGGGCAGCACCCAACCCGGAGCCCGGGACTCTAGGCGGGAAAGGGGTGGTGGGTTTAGAGAACAGTGGGTGGGACAGCAAGCAGGTCAGGTGATAGATGGTAGAAATAGAGAAGGGGAGGAGGAAGGAGTCAGTAGGCCAGAGTGAGCCGACCAGAAAAGACCGGAGTAGGCCGAGGTAGGCTGAAGAGACCAGAAGCACACGTCCTGTGGGAGTGGGGTGTAAGGAGCGCAGAATCCGAAGAGCCAGTGTGTAGCCACGGAGAGAAAGCCCATCCAGAGCCAGCACCCCAGGAGTGTGAGGAAAGAGAGGACCAGCAGCACTGGGTCCTGAGAACACAGCCGAGGTGACCGACTGCAGGCGGAGCAGCCTTCCTATAGAACCTGAATCACACAGAAGAAGGGAGCCTGATAGAGCCTAGCACAGCAGGACTATTAGAGGCTAGGCTAACAGCAGAGTGTCGGCTCTGAAGGGGACCGACGATCTACCCGGTTTCCTCAGATTAACCGACGGGGAGCTCTAACTCCACGTTAGAGTTCATACCCCAAAGGACAGGCAGCTCAGTGGCGACCACGAGGGCCCACAAGGGGCCCGAGCCACCGCCATACTGTCCGGAGACACACACACCAAGTGAGAGAAAGAGAGTAAAAGCCTGGAAAGGACAGAGAAGGAGTGAGGGGTCACAGAGAGGAACAACCTGGCTGCAGGGAGTAAAGGAACCCGGAGGGGAGAGTTGTAACCTGTGTAAAGACCTGTACCTTGAACTGTAACTGAGCTGTTATGCTGAACAAACTGCGAAGTAAACACGGTGAACCCTGCCTCTGACTCCCTTGCATGATTCTCTATTGCCTGCACATGATTCCCTCCAAAAGGACTGCAGCGAGATCTAGCCTGGAGAGCCACAGCCTGTCAGCTCTGGACGCTGGAGAAAGGAATGCTGCAGCAGCAGGACAGTAGGTGTATTGCATCCACTACAAGCTTACACTACACCATAGACAATATCATCACTGCCCCGGGCAACCCAGTTCTACCCGCGGAGAACTATTTTATCTATAGCTGTTATAACATCATCCCCGGAGGTTCTGCAGCAGCGGTGGTCCCACTATTGACCACAAGCCGTGGGTGGCGTCATGACAAACATTTAATCCCCTGTAAATATTCCCCTTTTACTTGCCAGGGCTCGGGACACGGTCCGGACCAGGACCTCCGTGACATCCCCCAGTAGCAACCCCGGTCCGGTATCGAGTACCCCGTCCCAGTGGGCTTGACAATTGTACAGAGTGGGGGCTTCAGAGGGGCTCAGTATACAGTATGTGGGCTACAGAGGGGTCATTATACACTTTGGGAGCTATACAGGGGCTCAGTATACTGTGTGGGGGCTGCAGAAGGGGTCATTGTACAGTGTGAGGTCTACAAGCCGGGCTATAATACAGTGTGGGGCTACGATGAGGGCCATTACAAAGCATGGGGGCTACTCATTGGGTCACTATACAGTGTGGGGGCATCATACTGTGTAGAGGGGAGCTGCACAGGGGAGACTTGGGACATTGTTAAATGTTAAAGGGGTTGGCCGGACGTTTTGTAGAATTGCTATGTATATCTGGGCTGAAAAATGCTGGCAGTTTGTAGTATACATCCTGTCAGCATTTTGCATTGTCACCCAGATATCACCTATTTGCGGCAGCCAGGGAATGTCCACTGGGCGTGTTTGTGCTGGAACCTGCAGCTGCTGGCTCTCTATGCTCCGCTCCGTGCTGTGGAGCCGATGCTGCTCCTCCTGTATCTCTTGTAGAGCAGAGCATAGAGAGCTGGCAGGACTGGGTTCTCTGTGCAGTGGAGACGGCGGCTGCGGTATAGACAGGACCAGGCTGTCTGTGCAGTGGATTCGGCAGCTGCAGTATAGACAGGACTGGCTCTGTGCAGTGGAGCCGGCAGCTGCGGTATAGACAGGACCAGCTCTGTGCAGTGGAGCTGGCAGCTGCGGTAACGACAGGAGCGGGCTCTCTGTACAGTGGAGCCAGCAGCTGCGGTATAGACAGGACCGGCTCTGTGTAGTGCAGCCAGCAGCTGCAATATGGACATCGCCGGGCTCTCTGTGCAGTGGAGCCGGCAGCTGCGGTATAGACAGGACTGGGCAGTCTGGGCAGTGGACCTGGCAGCTGCGGTATAGACAAGAACAGGCTCTCTGTGTAGTGGAGCCGGCAGCTACGGTATAGACAGGACTGGGCAGTCTGTGCAGTGGACCTGGCAGCTGCGGTATAGACAGGACCAGCTCTGTGCAGTGGAGCCGGCAGCTGCGGTATAGACAGGATCGGCTCTATGCAGTGAAGCTGGCAGCTACAGTATAGACAGGAACCAGTTCTCTGTGCATTGGAGCCGGCAGCTATGGTATAGACAGGAACTGGCTCTCTCTGCAGTGGAGCCGGCAGCTGTGGTACAGACAGGACCGAACCGGCTCTGTGCAGTGGAGTTGGCAGCTGTGGTATTGACAGGACTGGCTCTGTACAGTGGAGTTGCCAGCTGTGGTATTGACAGGACCGGCTCTGTGCAGTGGAGTTGGCAGCTGTGGTATTGACAGGACCGGCTCTGTGCAGTGGAGTTGGCAGCTGTGGTATTGACAGGACCGGCTCTGTGCAGTGGAGTTGGCAGCTGTGGTATTGACAGGACCGGCTGTGTACAGTGGAGTCGGCAGCTGCAGTAAAGACAGGAAGCGGCTCTCTGTGCAGTGGAGTCGGCAGCTGCAGTAAAGACAGGAAGCGGCTCTCTGTGCAGTGGTCTCGGCAGCTGCGGTATAGACAGGACCGGGCTCTCTGTGCAGTGGAGCTGGTCCTGTACTCAGCAGTCTCCTCCTGCACTGACACAATCTACTTCACATAGCTGAGGATTTCGCACACTGTGTCAGTAGAACAGGGGACCACTGTGTGCAATGGGGGTGGGTGGTCACATTAGAGGTTGGGACAGACCTGTAGGAGCCTGGTGGGGGGGGGATGGGCATACTGTAGACTGGGAGAGGGGGCGTGTTTGTAGGAGACTGGGAGGAAATGACTAGTTGCCAGTTACCTGCAGGCTCCAACACAATGCAAAATGTTGACAGGATGTATATTACAAACTGTCAACATTTTGCAGCTCAGATACACATAGAAATTCTACAAAAAGCCCAGGCAACCCCTTTAAGTGGATGGTTATTATTGTAGGGGCAAGCGTGTTAGTGTGACTGTCAAGGGGCACACGGGCATTATTACTTTCTAGGGGAAAGAATGTGGGTATTGTTTTGTAGGACACTTGTACAGGGCATTAATATATTCTAGAAGTTTATTTCACAATCACAAGGACACAGTACCACAGAGCAGGTCAGTAATATGGACACAGCAACAGCTCAGCATTGGGGCATCAGTAGGATGAGGAGTTTGTCCACTTTGGGAATAGATGGAGACGGTGCTGGAAATGTGAGAAGTCGGATGTGTCTGTGTTGTAATATCTGTAGATGAGTCGTTGCTGGAGATGTCAAGTCAGTCTGGATCAGATGGAAAAGATGGGAAAAGTGAACAACTCCATAAGAAAAAACGTCAGAGGTAAGTCACCATCTATATGTGTAATCAATCACATGTTCTGCAGGACTGGTATCTACCACTATATGTTCACCATATGGCAGTAATATCAGTGTTGGCCTTTGTGCAGAGTAACCACGCGATCATCTGCTGAGGTTAGGAGCCCACTTAGAAGTTTCGCCTGCACTGAGCTGAACCGCTATCTACACCTCTGCTGGAAGCCGATGCCATCAATAAATCCTGTGACTGGAACGCAGACAAGTCAGTTGCCCCTGCTGCCCCTGTGGTCCCTGCTACCCCTGCGGCCCCTGCTCCAGTCAGTGGCATCTATTTTCTATTCCCGCTAGCAAGTTTCAGAGAGCGGCGTGGAGGCGATAAATCTCCCTCTGCTCACTCGGCTTAATTGCTGAAGTGTGAGGTCAGGCTGCAGGATAACGCTTCATAAGAGGTTGTTTTCTTTTTAAATAAAAATATATATACATGTGATGTTGTTACTAACGTGTCTATAATTCTATTACTGGACCGGGGGGCATCATTTTCCTGCAAGGGGGCTGTTTGTACAAATCACAGATAGATGTGTACTCACATACACCCATTGTGGTTAATATCACCTACTTGAAGCTTAATCATATAAACCCCTTGAAATAAAATGATGCCCCACTCCCACCCTTCAAGGGGTTATTGCCTTTCAGTAAATGTTTGGCCCTCCTTGGGATCTGAACTTGGTTCTGGAGGCGCTTACTGGTGCTCCGTTTGAGCCGTTAGACTCTTCCTCTCTGAAGGTTCTTTCCCTTAAGACGGCCTTGTTAGTTGCCCTTATCTCTGCTCGGCTTGGCCTTATTCGTTTGGCACATGGGTGGTGGTGTTGGTTTTTTATTGTCTGATTTGAACTTGTACTAATTAGCGGTTCCTCTTGGTCTCTGTAACACAACTGAGGAGGCGAGGGGGACCGCCCCTTTTTATCTGTAGGTTTCCTGTCCCTGGGGGCGGATACCCTCTCTCTCTGTGGGTGCTGTCGTGGCTCCATAAAACCAGACTACCGGTAAGTAACCTGGTCTTTTAGCCAATTGGGCGTTATCCTCAAGAAAACATCCACTAATGGTGCCGTCACACCTGGCGACGTCGCTAGCGACATCGCCGAAGAAGTGACGTATCAGCGATGTCGCTAGCGACGTCGCGCTGTGTAAACGAGCGGCGCGACTGCGTTTTATCGCTGGTCGCAGGTCGACAGGTTTACGGGAAGAACCGTAAACCTGTCAACCGGCGACCTGCGATAAGGCTGGATCGTGCCGTGTGACATCGCCAGAGCGATGTCGGCGGCGATCCAGCCTATACCGCAGCAACGCTGCGGATCGCTTGCTGGGCTGAGCCCAGCCCAGCGAGCGATGTCACCGCCCGCATCGCTGCGGCATCGCCGGCCGCAGCGATGCTGTGTGACAGCTGGCCAGCGATGTCGGAGGCGAGCGGGCACCCGCGCATCGCTTCCGACATCGCTTGCCAGATCGTGCTGTGTGACGGCACCATTACAGTTGAATACCTCATCCAATTGGCTTAGAAAAAAACAATATTTACATACAGGGAAAGAGAGAGGGGTAGGAACAAAAGAAAAGCAATGTATGTAAACTTTAATCTTTTCAACAGCTGGTTGTGATCCTCAATATGTCTCCATAGAAATGAGAAAAGACCACGCCTACTTGGCTAATAAGACTAAATGTATATATAAGAAAAAAAGTGCTTCCCAAAAACAAGGCAGCACTCCAGTAATAGATGAAAGGGGACAGCTTTATTGTAGCCCCTTGTGGCGCAACGTTTCCACCCCTATAGGGTCTTTCTCAAGCACAGTGTTCAATACAAAAAGTGCCGTTTATATATTGTGTCCACATAATTATTAATTAGTGCCAAAATTTAAATTTATGTTCATTAACACTTCCATATCACTTCTATCTCATAAAAACATGTGCACATAATAAAGTGCAAGTGAATACAGTGATTCTCCTTTTTTGTACATAACATGTACAATAAATAAAAGTATGATTAGTGTAAATAGGATTAATATAATCACCTGTGTAACTTTAAAAATAACGTTTCCAGGGCG
Organism: Allobates femoralis; assembly: GCA_033576535.1. NCBI lineage: Eukaryota > Metazoa > Chordata > Amphibia > Anura > Aromobatidae > Allobates > Allobates femoralis. Next base: position 343,566,907 of record JARQOC010000006.1, read on the forward strand.
ATTGGTATCCACCCATATCCATGACACACTTGTGATATGTACACCGCCATCACGCCGTTATCAGCGTCTTCCGCAATACACTGCGCATTCCCTAACGTCTGGGTGTCATTTCACATGCGCGGACACCGCGTCATCAATGACGCCAATTGTCATGTGACCTGCCAGTTCCTTTATATTGCGCATGCCCGGTTTTCCGGGTCCTATTGTGCATACGTGGTCACCACATCAAAAATGACGTCATAGTCATGCGTCTCACTTCCTTTGCAGCCATCTTAGCACCTGGCAACCAACCGATTTTGCCCAAACTGCTCATAACTATATAATTAAACTTAATATTTATTACTATACCATATGTATCCATTATATTTAATGGAGATAGTGCACCCAAACTCTCAGGGTACCTTTACACACGGCTACATTTGTAGCTTGTCACCAGGTAACTTACTGGTTGCAGTGAAATCATGGATACATGATTCTATATTGTTGCTGTGTACAAATGGAATCATGTATCCATGATTTCACTGCAACCAGTAAGTTACCTGGTGACAAGCTACAAATGTAGCCGTGTGTAAAGGTACCCTCACAGGGGGAAACTGGGTATCTGGAACAGTCCTGAATATATCACCAAAAGGAGACAAAACAAGACTGCTAGTGTCCACCAGAAAGAGAACAGGCGACATTACATCACCAGTTCCTAACCGTGCACACGTACCCAGAGCACCATATCCTCCCAACTTATCCTTACAACTACTACAATCACTCCAGGTCCACTTTCCTCAAATTAAGAGCAGGACAAAAATTGCAACTGACACTCTGGGAAACGCAGACGCACATGCGTTTTTGGGGAAAATACCGCGCCAAATACGCAGAGTGTGAACGAGGCCTAAACAGTGATTTTATCAAGACTACACAGAGCAACCCAGTCCCTACATATAACTGGTAACATGATCTCTGACTTTTCGTTATGCTGCCCTCAGATTAGGTGGCAAAAACCTTATGACAGATTTTCTTTTAAGCTCTGTTAATGACTGGTGCTAAGAACCACATCCTGTATAAGTATATCAAGGGAATCTGTCGGCAGGTTTTTGCTACCTCATCTGACAGCAACATAATGTAGGCAAAGAAACCATAAATCCAACGATGTATCACATAGATTACAGGCTGCTGCTATTTTCACACATTAAAATAATTTATTTTCAGGAACACAGCAGAGCTGGAGAGCTCCCTGCCCACACCAGGCTCTCTATAGAGTTTTTACATTGACAGTGAGGTGCCAATCACAGCAGGGGGTGTGTCAGACTGCCATGCTTGTGACAAAGTAGTCCAGGAATGGTAATCACCAGGTAATAAAGCCTTTAGTTTAAGTAAACAATAGCACACACTGATAAGAGAGACACAGTTGATTTTTGTTTTTTGTAACTTTTACATCATGGTATCCTAAGCTTACATGGCAAAAACCTGCTGACACATTCCTCTTATAGGGGATTTCTAGGATTTTTTAATCATTTTGTAAAGCATTACTTATCCCATGAATTCCACACAACTTTTGTGCCTCTGCTTTGATTCCTTGGCACAAATATGGAGGAGTTTTTTGTATAACGTGAATCGCTTCATAAACGGGATGGAAAGAAAAAAAACATATGCAGCGCTCCCTCCGAGTGTAATGAGAAAATAAGCAATAGATCTCTTCTGCTCCCCTGGTTTAGACGGTGAGGGAGCTTTGAGAATCTCACTGGATCTGGAGTATTTGTGGAAACTTTTTTAAACATGAAGAAGGCTAAACTTGTCATTTTTAGTTGAAACACGTTGTACAATTTTTTTCTTGTAAGAATCTTTTTTTCTGTTCATTTTTTTATGGAGTGCCGTAATTTACATTTTTTTCATGTGGGAAAAGTACCAGTGAAATAACTTGGATAAAAACAAAGATCCAATAGGTCAGACCCACAACGCTTACAAAGCTGAGGAGTTTATTGTACAATATATGTGAATAAGTCAGTTATTTTAGAATATTAAAAAGTTGCATCCTGCTCCCATTTGTGTCCTGGGAAACTGGGTAAAAAAAGCAATAGGGTGGGGGCACCAAAAGGCAGGTTTGCACAGGGCACCATTCAGGCTAGGGCCGGCCTGGATTGTGCTCACTCTGTGTGACTTCAGACTTATCAATCCTCCTAGTGTCCGCATTGAGTGCTGCGAGGATTTGCTGTTTCCAAACCGGGAACGGACCAGAATTATGCAGTATGCATGTTCTCGGCCAGAGCCCCTGATTAGTTGGTACAACTGTGTAGAGCAAGACCACGCTCACTAGACGGCCGCTCCCACTAGTCAGACACACCCACTCTATACACTTGTATTGAGTGAGGACACACCCCCTAGTCATGTTATGTCCAGGAACATGCATACCGCATAATTGTGATCCATTCCCAGCTTACAAAAGGGTGAATCCTCGCAACGTGCAGTGCGGGCACTGAGAGGATTATTATTGTTCATTATTATTATGCCATACATAGAAAAGTACAATAATCATGAAGAATCCAAGGCACACACAGGTACAGGAGGAGAGAGCACCCTGCCTGCAAGGGCTCACAGTCTACAAGGGATGGGTGAGGATACAGTAGGTGAAGGAGAGGACCCTGCCCGTGAGGGCTCACAGTATACAAAGGATGAGTGAGGGGAAAGTAGGTGAGGAGAGAGGACCCTGCCCACGAGAGCTCACAGTCTACAAGAGATGGGTGAGGATTCAGTAGATGAGGAGAGAAGACCCTGCCCATGAGGGCTCACACTCCACAAGGGATGGGTGAGGATACAGTAGGTGACAGGAGAGGACCCTGCCCGTGAGGGCTCACTGTCTACAAGGGATGGGTGAGGATTCAGTAGGTGAGGGGAGAGCTGGTCTTGTGGCAGTAGGTGGACTGAGGCTCACTGCAGGTTGTAGGCTTTTCAGAGGAGGTGGGACTTCAGGTTGTTTTTAAAGTTATCCACAGTAGGTGAGAGTCTAATGTGTTGTGGCAAAGAGTTCCAGAGTATGGGAGATTCACGGGAGAACTCTTGTATGTGATTGCGGGAAGAAGAGATCAAAGGAGAATATAGAAGATCTTGAGAGGATCGGCGGTTGTGTGTAGGTAAGCACCGGGAGACCATGCCACAGATGCATGGAGGAGACAGGTTGCTGATGGCTTTGTATGTCATGGTTGGGATTTTGAACTGGAGTCTCTGGGCAATGGGAAGCCAGTGAAGGGTTTGACAGAGAGGAGAGGCTGGGGAATAGCGGAGAGACAGGTGGATTAGTCGGGCAGCCGAGTTTAGGATAGATTGGAGGGGACGCAAGAGTGCTAGAGAAGAGGTCATAAAGCATGAGGTTGCAGTAGTCGAGGCGAGAGATGATGAGGGCATGTACAAGTGTTTTTGCAGTTTCTTGGTCAAGGAATGTACGGATCTGGGAAGTATTTTTGTGTTGGAGTTGGCGAGAGGTCAAAAGGGCTTGGATATGTGGCATAAAAGAGAGGGCAGAGTCGAAGGATACCTCAAGGCAGCAAGCATGCGGGGCTGGAGCGAGTGAGTAGCCATTGACATTGATGGATAGTTGGTGGTGTGATACAGTGAGATGGGGGAAACATAATAAGTCTGCAGTTACTCTATGTGACTACAGACTTATCAAACCTTCCAGAGCCCGCACTGTGCGCTGCGAGGATTCGCCGTTTTGTAAGTCAGGAATGAATTATCAGTTTTAGACCGGACAATCCCTTTAAAATAAAGTGGCCCTGGTAAAATGGAAAAAATGGTATTATTGTAGCAATCTACTGCTACAGTGGCCTCTACAAGGCAAATATAGTAATGTATTCCGGTCATTTAAATAAATATCCAAAATGACAAGTAATAAAATAGTTATAATGTCCACGCTATCTGTATTTGCCTTCATAAGGCATATCCTTTATAGTTAAATATATGTTTTATAGCTGTTGTTTCCATTTTTCCATCATTTGCATGTCAGTAATATGTCTATCCCATTATTCCATGACATTCCTTCTTGGTGCTGTAATCCCAGTGTTGAGGAGTATACGGTATATACTGTCATGGATTGTTCCCTAAGCTTTTGCGGGTGACAACATGGCTGCACAAACCCTGAACGAAATTTCAGTGAGTCTGTCTGTAGCTGGGAGTATGGCCAATCAGGGACTGATTATAGTTGAACCTATCAGGTGTGAATTTTCCCTGGCAGTTGTTTGGGGACCCTTGACAACTGCTAGATGTTCCCTGGTGACAGTCCCTGATTGGTTATCTGGATTAAGCGCCAATTGGGTTAGGGTATATACTGATGTTGTCCTGTCAGGTCATCAGACTGTGACAGGACTTCAAACTATGGAGGACCTTGTGGCTGATCTTTTACTACGGGCTACCCTGGAGGGTGGCGAGACTTGGCTGAGAGCTTGTTTAGCTTCCCCCTCGCCGGTTGTGGACTTACCAGGCTCATCTTCTGTGCCTGCACCTCCGGGTTCTTCAGATGGTCAGCCTCCGGTGCCCCCATCACTCCTATTGCCAATGCCGCTTCTATTGGACTGTGCGGTCCCCTCCTCCGGTGAGGCTGCTCCTACACGCAGCCTTAGGAAGAAGAAGGACAAAAGGGACCGCTATTCCCCCTCGCCTCCTCGCCGTTCCAGGGCTCCTTCTCACCGCAACTCCGCTGCAGCTCCAACGGCTGCTTCATCTTCGCATGGGAAGTCTCGCGAGAACACGCAAGTCTCGCGAGAGGTTGAGTCACCGCGAAAATCCCGTAGGCCGGCCAGGGCACTTCCTTTTCCTGCTGCAGCAGTGCAGGCAGCCGGCGGGAGATTTGAAAACGCTGGGGATTCATCTCGATCCCTCAGCCTGCGCCCGGCTTTAACTTTTAATCCTGACATTGTGGCTGCGCATATTGCAGCCTTGCAAGCTGCTGGATATGTAGCAGCTGACCTACATTCCCCTGTACAGCAGTCTTCCGGATCTGCTCCTGCTACCAACCTGCTATCTAAGGACACGCATAACCTGGGAGCTGCTTCGATGCCTACCCCTCAACATAGACTGGAACCAACTCTGCAGGCATGGATGTCTTCGGGGACCTCATTGGATGAAGAAGCTACCGGGACTCCATACCATCAACACTGCCAGCCGGATCCTACATCCTTCAACCGTCGCTCTGATGGACATCTACCTGTGACTTCTGATCGTGGTGAGACTGCTATTTACTCTGTTCCACCCTCTGGTTAGGGGTTAGTAACAGGGATTGTTAACAGAGTAGTGGAAGAAGTCTTATCACGTGGGGGGTTAGATGAGTCTTTGGAGCTCTCTCATAGGCGAGATCCCGTCATTTCAGAGAGTGCTTTTAAGGAAGCATTAGTGTGAGAGCTCTCTCCACTCGGCTTTCACTTGCTGCCTGCGATTAATGAAGGGATTTGGAGGAAAGAATACATTGATATTTTTTCCCTCTTACTGGTCTCTAGAGATTCAGCTTCTAAGCATGACAAAAAGGATGAGAAGTCTGAGGGTGATGGCGAGCGCCACAATCTATGCTGCAGTGCTGGGAGAGAAATCACCGCACCTTTGTAGTGGTCTCTTCCAGCATTTGGATATCATGATGGAAGCGTACAAGCATTTTGGCGGGGTGGCTTGGCTTCAACATGTCTGTCCACCTGTCTATTCGTTGGGGTGTGAAGGATGTAGGCCTAAGGCCCAATTTAATGTTACCCCAGCGTTCTTCGATGCCCCGCTAGCAGCAGGGTCAGACCTCGTGGAAGGGTGTTTGCTTTGCTTACAATGAATCGTCTTGTAAGTGGAAAAGCTCGTGTCGATTTCAACATGAGTGTTCCTTTTGTGGAGGGTCACATCCTGCATTTAAATGCTTTAGACGCCAGGCCCTGTCTGGCCAGGCTGCGCCACGGGAGCAGGTTTACAAAAACAGTGACTCCAGTGAACCTGTCAAACATGCTCCCGTGGCTAAGCAGGTTCCCAGACAAGGAGATGGCCAGGCTAATCACTGAGGGTTTTTGAGATGTCTTTTTCGAGTCTCAGTTTGGAGGCCCGGGTTGCACGATCCTCCGTAATTTAGCATCTGTTTCTTCTCATCCTAACGTTGTATCTCAACATTTAAATAAGGAATTGGAGTTATGTCGTATTGCTGGCCCTTTTTCTTCCCCCCCTTTTTCCCATTTTTGGATATCACCTTTAGGAGTTGTGCCAAAAAAGGAGGCTGGGTCATTTCGCATTATCTATCATCTCTCTTTTCCGAAGGGTTTGCCGCTGAATGATGTAATTGATCATTCTGCAGCATCGGTTACTTATAAATCTTTCGATTCCACAATTGATTTGCTCCGCCAGTGCGGTCCGAGGGTCATTCTTGCAAAAATGGACATAAAATACGCATTTAGATTGCTTCCAGTTCATCCCTCTGGTTTTAATTCCTTTGGGTTTTATTTTAATCAACAGTTTTATTTTGTGCTTGCCCCTGGGGATTTCCTTGTCATGCTTTTATTTCGAGAGTTTTGCAACGTTTTTGGAATGGGTGCAGTATCTGGAGGCGTTGTTCACTACCTCGACGATTTTGTATTCATCGGTGAATTTTCTTCAAATGCCTGTGTGGCGCCCCGCAACGAGTGCGTTACAGGAGGGTATTGAAGCCAAGACAGCAGCAGCAATATTCTCTGACTAAGCAATGACACAGTTAACTCAGAGATCCATACCCTACATGCATCACCAGCAAAGAGGGCCAATAAGGTCCTGGTGGGTGGAGTGTAGTGGTAGTGTGTAGTGGAAAAGAAAAGAGAACTCTCCGAAACAACGTAGGAGAAGGAGCAAAAATAGCAAGCACTGCAACCTAGGAGAGGGGGCCTGCACAGTCCCGTGCAGCCCCCTGGCCGTCACCCCGGTTGGACGCCATTACTCCCGATGCCTTAACAACCGATCTACGGGGATCTATATGCGGGTTCAACAACATCCCGTGCCCATCTACAGCCGGTCTACTGGTATCGAAGCTAGTAGTTGTTCAGCACTGCTACGCGAACCAGGAGTGGAGGGACCGCTTTACAGGAGCACCCCACCACCGCCGCTTACAACAAGTCGTCTAGCCAGCAGAGTACCCACTAAAAGGACCCAAGGCTCCCCACAAATCAGGTCAGAATTCCCCGGTAGGGCAATTGAAGCAGCCTCCTTGTACCCGACCTGGCATTCCATGGCGACCTTGGCAACACAACTTAGTTAGAATGGAGGAACACCGCGGAGCTCTGAGAAACGCTGGTCATTGCTAAGTCCACCCGGTCCGTTACCTGAGAACTGTATGCCATGTATCACCTGCTGGTTACAGTAAAGTACCCGTTACAGAGACTTTCAGTGTGCGTGCCTTCTTATAAACTGTCCATCTCCGCACACTAAGGTAACCGCAGCTGCCTCAGAACATCTTGTGCAGCTCCTGGCTCCGGGGAACATCGCTCAGCCTGTGGGAAGCGTTCCATCTTGCTGCATTCCATCCCCCGGAGGCCCAAGCAGCGCCGGTGGATATCACCGGAACACTCATAGGTGGCGTCACGAAACAATTAACCCCTTAACTGTTCAACCAACGACGTCTTTATTTTGAATCTGGACCACCGGGCCCCACTACCGGCAGGCGCGGCACCCCGTGACAAGGAGGAAGAAGAAACGCCTGTCCCTTGGAGTCCCGGCCACGGTGAGTCACCTGTCAAGACCTCCTTGACAGATTCATCGACATTATGCATCATTTTGGGGTCCCTCTGGCGGATGAAAAAAAAGTTTTTCCTTGTCATCGGTTGGAATACTTAGGCATTACAATAGACACAGTACGATGCGAGTTTAGCCTGTCCCAAGAGAAGATTGCAAAGCTACAGGGTTTCATTTTAAAAATTCTGTCAAAAGAAAATTCACCCTCCGTGATTTGCAGTCTTTATTGGGAAGTCTTAATTTTGTACTGAGAATTTTACCCATGGGTCGGCCGTTTTTGCGTCGTCTGTACGATGCCACGAAAGGGTTCTCTTCTCCCCATAGCCACATCCGCCTGACGGCGCCTGTTAAGGATGACCTTTTAGTTTGGAAGAGGTTTTTAGCGGAATTTAATGGGGTTTGTTGTTTTTTCCGAGCCTTTTGTTTGTGCGACCGAGCTAGGCTTACATTTTTCTTTTCCCACTTTTTCCGGAATTGGCCTAGTTTTCGATCGCCAATGGAGTTTTTCATTGCCTCCGGTTTTTGATTTTACTGCTAAAATTTTTTCATTTCCTCTTTTTAAAGAAATATTTGCTATTCTATCTATTTTGAGCATTTGGGTAGGCAGTTATCAGATAAGCGTTTGTTTTTTCCAGTCGCATCGCCTGGCACAGTTTTTGTCTTGAATGCGCTTACGTCCAAATTTCCGTTAGTTGCTAAAATGCTACGTCAGGTTGTTTTTCTGTGTTTACGGCACAATATCGGGGTACGGGCAGTGCTCTCTGAGTCTTCTGCTAATCGAGCTGCATTTTTTCTTTCGCAGCAGCAGTGGGTGGATTTTCACGAGGTACGTCCTCTCGTAGATCCAGACGGGACACCTTTTCCGGATTGCCTGTGGGAGACTCTCATGGATTGATTGAAATTTTTATTCAGAACTCCCTCGCTCAGTCAACATGGGCCTCTTATTCAGCCGCATGGCACAAGTGGCGGAATTTTTGTAAGGACCGTCGTGTAGCATGTGTACACTCAGATGTTCATGTTATCCTATCTTTTTGTAAACAATGTGTTGCTCGTGGCTTTAGTTACTCCTATCTGTTTAAAAAGTTATCAGGGATCTCCTTTTTTTATAAAATTGTATGGGGGGACTTCCCTCGTTAGCCCCTTTCCGGTTCGTCAGTTTTTGAAAGGTTTACGGAAGGCATACTTTCGTCCTGACGATAGGAGACCTATTTCATTAGATTTATTGACTAAGCTGTGGTTTATCTTGGATGAGGTTTGCTAAATAAATTTGAAGTTTTGCTTTTTCGAACTTGCTTTGTCTTTGCCTCTTTTGGGGCTTTCTGTATTAGTGAACTGATTTGTTACAATATGTCCCGTACATCTGGCCTTATGGTAGAGGACGTCCGATTCTCTAACCAGTCGTTGGTCATATTTATTCAGTCTTCCAAAACGGACCAACTTGGGAGGGGGACACGTACCAGAATTCGTTCTGTTTCTGGTTCGGTTCTTTGGGCTTTGTCCCTGTGCTAATTTTCGTCAATGGTTGATGTTACACCCCCTGCTCCCTGGTTCCTTGTTCATTCATTTGAATGGGGACCTAGTGACCATTTTTCAATTCAGGGCTATTTTGCGTAAATGTTTAGTTCACTTAAATTTAGAACATTTACGCATTTCTTCTCATTCCTTTAGGATTGGTGCTGCTACTGAAGCAGCTAGACTGGGTTTGAGTGGGAAGAAAATTCAAAAGTTGGGTCGATGGAGTTCTTCAAGGTCACGTTTGTATGTTCGGCCTGATCTTTTGCCTGATTGTTAATATCCTTTTTGTTTTTAGGTCCTCTTGTAGTCTGGATAATCGGCCATTCCTTCATCTATTGGGCCGAGCAGAGAGCCAGGATTCGGACCTATAACACCTATCCGATCTATCGTTTGACCCTGCTCGGGTTAACATATTCTGGTTTGGAGTTAGAGGTATGCGGTTGCATGACCTGTGTGAATGTTTATCACGTCTTTCGGCTTCTTTACCATTTCCTGATGCGATTGTATTGCACATCGGTGGCAACGATCTTGGGAGGTTTCCGACTCTGGAATTCTTATCAAATTTTAAACGGGACTGTCGTTTGATAAAAAACATGTTTCCCAGAGTCTCTCTCCTCTTTTCCGAGATCGTTTCCCGGTTGCTTTGCACATCTGAGCATTTGCAGTTCCATGAGAGTATCAGAAAGCGGGTGAATAAGTTGATGGCGAGATTTTTTCTGTCTGAGGGAGATCTGTCCTATAGGCATGTAGATCTCGAAGTTTTTTTTACGGGATTTTTATAGGGATGATAGCGTTCATTTGAGTGAAGTTGGCCTCTATATTTTTAATCTCGGTTTGCAGTTTTTGGTGGAGAATTGGCTGTGGCTTTGTTGGTGGGGGAGGGGGGGGAATGCTAGATGCATCCCCCCCTTTTGGGTAAAAATTGCCCAATTGCATTTGGGCAGATTGTGGCCCATTTGTTGGTGCTATCAGTATATGGGTTTTGTGTTGCAATGGATTGTTCCCTAAGCTTTTGCGGGGGACAACATGGCTGCACAAAACCTTGACAGAAATTTCAGTGAGTCTGTCAGTAGCTGGGAGTATGGCCAATCGGGGACTGATTGTAGCTTGTCCTATCAGGTGTCAATATCCTCTGGCAGTTGTTTAGGGTCCCTTGACAACTGCCAGATGTTCCCTGGTGACAGTCCCTGATTGGTTATCTGGATTAAGTGCCAATTGGGTTAGGGTATATATACTGATGTTGTCCTGTCAGGTCATCAGACCACCCTCCCTTCGATATTTCCTTTATTTGTTTGATTAATATATATAATAAAATAAAAAAAAAAAAAGAGGAATAAACGGCTCTGCTGAGGCTGTATTTGTATTTTTTCGTTCTTGCTTTCTTTTTATTTTCACCCTGTCGTGTGGTTCTATTAGAGGGGTAAAAATCGCATTTGGGTGGATTTTGGCCCATTTGTTGGTACTATAAGTTTATTCAAGTATATGGTATTTATGGATGGATTTTTGAAACAGAGTTTTTAAAATAAATATTTATTTGAATATTTTAATAAAGGAAATTTATACCTTAATAAAGCCACACGGCCAATTTTGATCCAACAAAGAATTGTCAGTTGTCTAATCTATTTAATGGTAAGTATGACTGTGGGTTTTGTGTTGCCATGGCTTCTTCATGTAGAGGCAGCTGAGGAAAGCAGGAAGTGAATAGTCTGGAGGAGAAATGAAAGTAAAAGCAAGTGAAGTGCAGATGACAGAAACCGGACAAGGGAGCAGAGGCGGCGGACGAGAGGTTTGGAAATTTACCATTTAATTCTAAACTATTCCTACATTACACAACCCCCAGATTATATATGACGCCGTGTGCTTTACAGCCTGGAGCCAGTCCCTGAGGAGTCTGGACACAGATCTCCTGATCTGTCTGTCACCTCTGAGGAATGTATCTTATATATCTTCCATAGACACTATGGATTATTGCATTACTCTTTATGCCAAGCCATATTGTATTCAAAGACCCTCCAAACTTAAGGCAGCCTGTTTCCATGTGGCTCCAGCTTCTCACACCTTTCATAGATATTACATGTGTATGTGCCATTAATGCTGGGTGTCCTGAGGCTATGTCGACCTTGATACAGGATAGATTATTATATGTTGTCTCTTCTCTGTCACCCCCACTTTCATGTGCTTGAAGGAGACCCAACTTCTCATTCTCAGCCTTGAAATGTTCTTAAGATGATATGAGGTCAGAATCCTCAGCTCATTAGTATCTGGCAGTAGGCTCGTAAGCTTCATTTACACAAATGACTGTGAACTATTGTTTTTAACAATGTTCATTTCACAATAGTACTTCAGCTGCCGATCACCCAATGAATGAAAAAAGCGCCCATTTATCAGGTGAAATAAGCTTTTGTGCAACACCAAAGATGACAGTTCTCAGACCTACCTCATCCCTGTAATGAAGACTCACACTGCCGAGAATAATAGCAGTCTAAGGGCATTGAGCAATCTATACAGAGAGTTCAGTGCCCATCGTTTACCATGGTCTACCTGTGAAAAAACTAATTAACGTTCGCCGATGTGTTAAGGTGGGGTCTCACATGGCGATTCTGGCCGGCGATGTCGGAAGCGATGTGCAGGTGCACGCTCGCTTCCGACATCGCAGGCCAGCTGTCACACGGCACGACGTTGCCGGTGACGCGGCGGCGATGCGGGCGGAGCCGTCGCTCGCCAGGCTGGGCTCAGCCCAGCGAGCGATCCTCAGCAACGCTGCGATATAGGCTGGATCGCGTCGCCAACAGTGTCAGACGGCGCGATCCAGCCTAATCGCTGGTCACAGGTTGACAGGTTTATGAACATGTTCATAAACCTGTCAACCTGCGACCAGCGATAATTTGCAGTTGCGTCGCGCTGTCACACAGCACGACGCACTTGTGATATCGCCCGCGACATCGCTGTTACGTCACTTTTCGGCGATGTCGCGGGCGACATCGCCACGTGTGACCCCACCTTAAGGGTGTACTGATCTGCACTTGTTTAATTCTGCCTGTTGACTCGCATAAAAGGACCCTAAGGGTCCTTTTACACGCTGCAACTTTCCAGCAATCACGACCACAATCCGACCTGGCCGGGATCGCTGGTGAGTCACTATGCGGTCGCTGGTGAGTTGCTATGTGGACGCTGGTGAGATGTCAAACAGTCAGATCTCACCAGCGACGCAGCATTGGGACCCTGTCACTTTCGGGTGTAGTATTGAGATCGTTGATCATTGTCCCTGCCAAACACAGCCACACACGCTGCCCAGCGGGAGCGCAACGACCAAATAATGGTCCAGAACGATTTGTAACGATCAGCGATCTCACAGCAGGGGCCTGATCACTGCTACGTGTCACACATAGCAAGGTCACTGGCGAGGTCGCTGTTACGTCACAAAACCTGTAACGTTGCAGCAATATCGTTGTGTGTGAAGTACACCTTAGGCCATGTGCACATGTTGAGTATTTGATGAGTCTTTTACCTCATTATAAGCCAAAACCAGGAGTGGAACAGTCAGAGGAAAAGTATAATAGAAATAAGTGCTCCAGGTCTATATTTTTTGCCCACTCCTGTTTTTGTCTTCCAAATACTAAGGCAAAAAAACTCACCAAATAGTCAACGTGTGTGTGCATGTGGCCTAAAAGGTAAATGACATCCTTACATATGTGTGTTAAATTTTGTATGTAATAATTTTGGGATATCTTGTAACGCTAGTCGGTTTGGACTGTACCTGGAGGGGCATGATTAAGGCTGCTTTCACACTGGCAGATTTCTGTATCAGTGTGAATTTGTGATAAGCAGGATGCCCAGGGATCAGTTTTCGGTCACATTGTCTTCTATTGAAACGGAAAACACTGCAGTGGGCATCCTGGTGTCACTGTTTTGCCACGGATCCATGTAGATCCACGGCATCACGTTACTTTTCATGGAGACCAAAAATGTATCATGATACGTGTTTGGTCTTCAGGAAAAGTAATGTGATCCTGCGTATCCTACTGATCTGCGGCACCATGTGACACATAAGAACGTGTGCCTATGGGCAGAGAAAGCCACGGACAGTATGGATCCCGGTGGATCCGTACTTCCCTGCTGTAAAGCATGAACTGCGCATGTGCAGGACATGCGCACAATGCAGTTGTTAATGACAAGCCCCCTAGGGGACGTGTCATTATGGATCCTACGGATCCATAAGCAGTATGCAAATGGATGCTGCTTGCAGCATCCATTTTGCCTTTTGCGTGATAATCCGTGGGCATACAAGGTTTTCCAGTATGCCCACATATTCCAAAATTTATCAGTGTGAAAGCAGCCTAAGTGTCTACCAGATCTTAACTAGTGTTTCTGATGATGAGGCTAGGCTGGGATGCCGGTGGACACCAGGTACCACTCTAGGGTACTCTTTGGGATTGCATCAGTTGACCAGAGGGTCAGAGATGCGTGAATGAGATGCAGGACGGCAAGAGATCGGCGTAGTTAGACGGTCCAAAGTCGGGGCAGGCAGCACAGGATCAGAGTAAAAAGCTAAGGTCAAAAGCAGAGGGATCAGACAGGTCGGGTGAACAAGCTTGGAGAGTCAATACGAGTAAACATGTGAACAGGACACTAGCAGACAAACAACTGGGAACCAACATTCAGGTGAGGAATGGAGGGTGGAGTCGCGTGATATATCACCTGCTAGTTAGGGGGTTCTTTGGTGAAAACAAGTTATCATCGATGCACAGTTTGTATGTGAGATCTTATTGATTGGTGGAATCAGACTAGTGGAAACTGCATCGATCGGAAGAATGTGGAACTTTTATCCCCATCATGCGTGTCAGACACGCAGAAGATTTTTGAGAGGGAGGGAGGTGAGCTGTTATCACAGAGAATAGATATATGGAGTTTCACAATCAACTGTATTCACACTAAAGGATAACTCAATTAAAAGATCAGTACATTAATTAAAAAGCCGCAGGCTAGTAAAAACACCTTTCGTGAGCCTTACTGTGAATATAAACAACTAAATACAACCCGCCCTTCCCAACAAACAAAGAAAACGATGATCATTCACTGATTTAATTAACTTGCATTGTCAGCAGTCACAAAGTCCCGTCACTGGTCACAGATAGACAACACTTTGATACATTAGTCTTGACTCAATTAGGTATATAGCAATATTTTTCTGGTCATCATAATGGGAGACCCAGACAATGGGGTTTAGGGCACTGCCCTCCGGAGGTCACACTAGGTACTACAAGTTTGTAGACACCGCCTCCTCCGCTTATAAACCCCTACCGCAGGGAACATCCTCAGTTTTAAACTTAGTGTGCTCGGAGGATCACGCTTTGCTTGCACTTCACTGCATTCTCACTACTTACGTGATGGCGTCTGAAGACAAGGTAATACGGTCCTATCGGGACCGGTGACAGCCTCCCCGCTCACCCTTAGTGGCACACGCTGGTGGAGGTACCGGAGGGCCTAGAGCCTGGACACTTTGTGTTCTCCCGGTACGCTGTTACGCTCCTCTCCATCCCTCTCTGGGGGGCTCTGGAGAGTGGGAGATGGGAGCCTTGCACAGCTCCGCTCCGTCCGAGGCCTCCCTAAATGGTGCTTACAGACCGGACTGGAGCCAGCCCAGTCCGAGGCCTCCCTAAATGGTGCTTACACTCCGGACTGGTGCTGAGCGGCCCAGTCTGAGGCCTCCCTAAATGGTGCTTACAGACCAGACTGGTGCTGCACCCCCGTCCGAGGCCTCCCTAAATGGTGCTTACAGACCGGACCGGCACTGAGGCACTCTGTGTCTCCTACGTGCCTGGGGGTTGTCTCTGGCACATTATGTGTTTCAGGACACTCAGACCGCGCGTTACCCTCGGGTCCGCGGTTCTGCGGGTGTACCCTGTGCTGGGGTCACCCTGGCTGACCGCCCTGTGTGTCACAGGGGCTGAGGCCGTAGGCTGCGGATGTTTGTCCCCTCAATGGTGTACATGCAGTCTGTGTATAATGTTTTTTACACTCTTTCCCGCGCTGCGGGCTCCGGCTCCCTCATGCTGTGGATGCTTGGAGGATGGGAAGCAGCCCGTGCGGTGACGTCATCGCTGGGCGTGTGTGTGTGTTTCCCGCGTCTCTCGGCGCCGCCCACAGTTTCACTGTCGGCGGCCATCTTTACCCTCACTTCCCGGTTGGGATTCTTATGCAGCGTGCGTCTGCACTCCAGAGGGGAGACCGGAAACCGTCGCGGAGGTCACACACACACCGCTTCCTCATACCGCTTTACTGCGGTCGGTAAGCCACCGGGATTCCCGGTTTTGTTGTCAATTTGGCTTATTTTCCCCTACTGTGGCGATGTCCTCAGCCGGGAAGCGTGCTGCTGAGGCGGCAGTAATCACCGTTACCTGTGCTACATGCAATGGTGCACTGGTGGAGGGGTCCTGCAATAACTGCGGACGCCCAGAGGCCCGGGCTGGCACTGTTGAGTCAGCAGCTCCGGTGCTATACCCTGAGGTTCAGGTGATCCCAGGGCCATGGGAGACTCAGAATAAGATCAATGAATCTCTGCTGTCTCAGCTGTCCTCCATGTCGCAATCCCTGGAGGCACTTAATAGGAGACTGGATAGCCCAGCTACTCCATCCAGTTACCCCCGGGTGTCCCCCTCTTCTGCTGCGAGACCCCTTAAGCGGGCTCGTCGTGAGGATTCACCCGAGCTCCATACTCTCTCTGAGGAGGAGCGTTCCTCTGATGGTGAGGAAGATGATGGGGGTTCAAATTTCGGGTCTGTGTCTGTATCTGAACCGCCAGACGGGGTGGAGGATCTGGTGTCCTCTATTAACGAGACTTTACGTCTCGTGACACCCCCTGAGGAGGTGACGGTGCACCCGAAGGAGGTCTATCAATGGCTGCGGCCGGAGGCTAGACCAAGTGGCTCCTTCATGGACCACACTAATTTTGGAAGGGTGGTTAGAGCTCCCAGGTTACATCCTGGGCGGCGTTTTGTCCGTAAAACCAAGGACAATCGCTTCCCCTTCCCACAGGAGGTGCTTCAGGAGTGGTCGCAGTCCCCGAAGGTGGACGCTTCCATGACCAGGATTGCTGCACGCTCCCTTTTCTCTGCCTCTGATAGCTCCTCACTGAAGGATGCTACTGATAGACAGGTCGAGCAGCTCGCCAAGTCTTCCTATGAGGCTGTGGGGTCTTCATTTGCCCCTAATTTTGCCACGGTCTGGACATTACAAGCGATTACTACCTGCTTGGATGGTATCTCTGACATGGCAAGATCCAGTCCAGAGGTCCTAGCACTTACCGAAAGGGCGAGGGCCTATGCGGACTACGCCAGGACGGCGACTCTGGAAACTGCCACTCGCTCAGCTGTGGCTTCGGCCAATGCTATAGCGATCCGCAGGTTGTTGTGGCTGCGTCTTTGGGACTCAGATGCCACATCCAAGAAGATTTTGCAGAATCTTCCGTTTGCTGGTGACAGGCTTTTTGGCACCGAACTGGACAAGCTAATTAAGGATTCTGCTGAGTCTAAGATACCGCAGAATAAGCCTAAGCCACGGTATACCGTTAAAAGGAACCCTAAACAGTGGTCCTTTCGTTCCAGCTCGCAGTCATCAGCACCGTCCGCTCGCACGGACCGAGGGGGAAAGCCCGCTTCCCAGTGGCGCTCTAAGAATCGTCCAAAGAAGCCGGCGGGGGCGGCAGCTGCCACCCCCAAACCCGCCTCTACATGACTCGCTCTCTCATCCTGCCTCCCCACAGGTGGGGGGCCGCTTGTCTCGCTTTCAGGACAAGTGGCTGCTTCACGTTCAAGATCAGTGGGTTCGAGACGTGATCTCGCGAGGGTACAGGATAGAGCTGACGTCAAAACCGATATCCCGATTCCATCGGTCGGTCCCGTCACCAGAAAAAGCTCAGGCTTTTTACCAGGTGTTGGAGGGTCTCCGCAGAGACGGAGTGGTGGTCCCGGTACCTTCCGGAGAGAGGTTCAGGGGTTTTTACTCCAACCTCTTTATCGTCCCGAAGAAGGACGGATCCTTCCGCCCAGTACTGGACCTGAAGCTGTTCAACCATCACGTGTTGGTTCGGAAGTTCCGTATGGAATCACTGCGCTCCGTGATCGCAGCTGTGTCACAGGGGGACTTCCTAGCGTCCATAGATATCAGAGACGCTTACCTTCACGTACCCATTGCACCGGCTCATCAGCGCTGGTTGCGATTCGCAGTGGGGGAAGAACACTTCCAATTTGTGGCACTGCCATTCGGGCTAGCCTCGGCACCGCGGGTGTTCACAAAAGTGATGGCTTCCATGATGGCTCTCCTGCACATGCAGGGACATGCCGTCATTCCCTATTTAGACGACCTGCTGGTCAGGGCGCCATCAGAACACCTCTGTCAAGAGAGCCTGGATGTGACCATGCGGTCTCTGGAACAGTTCGGTTGGCTCCTCAATATTCAGAAGTCAACGCTAGTTCCGACCCAGTCTTTGACTTATCTGGGCATGGACTTCAACACAGCCTCAGCCCTGGTGTCTCTGCCACGAGTCAAACAGATGGCGATCCAATCAGGAGTACAAGCAGTCCTCCTGTCACCACACTCATCCCTACGGGTATTGATGAGACTAGTGGGACGCATGGTAGCAGCGATAGAGGCGGTGCCGTTCGCACAGTTTCGCCTCCGTCCTCTCCAGCTGGAGATTCTTCACAGATGGGACAAGAGGACGATCTCGCTGAATCGGCTGGTGACACTGTCACAACCGACCAAGGACTCCCTACAGTGGTGGCTCCAGCCACGTCACCTGTCACGAGGCCGGTCCTCCCTAAAACCGCCATGGTTAGTGGTGACCACAGACGCCAGTCTGAAGGGCTGGGGTGCGGTATTCTTGCACCACAGGGCTCAAGGCCTCTGGACTCAGTCGGAGTCGGCATTGCAGATCAATGTGCTGGAGATCAAGGCGGTCTATCTGGCGCTCCTGGCGTTTCAGAAATTCCTGTCAGGACACCCCATTCGGGTGCAGTCCGACAATGCGACGGCCGTCGCCTACATAAATCATCAGGGAGGGACCAGAAGTGCTCAGGCCCTCGCCGAAGTCCACCGCATTCTAGCCTGGGTGGAGGAAAACGGCTGCCTGATCTCCGCAGTTCACATCCCAGGGGTCGAGAACTGGGAAGCCGACTACCTGAGCCGACAGGGCATGGACGCCGGAGAGTGGTCTCTTCATCCAGACGTCTTCCGGGACATCTGCGGCAGATGGGGCACTCCGGACGTGGATCTGATGGCCTCACGGCTGAATCATCAGGTGCCCCAATACATGGCAAGATCGTGGGATCCTCAGTCTCTGGGGGCGGATGCCCTGATCCTGAGTTGGTCCAGTTTCCAGCTGCCTTATGTGTTCCCGCCTCTGGCTCTGATTCCCAGGGTCCTGTGGAAAATCAGGATGGAATGCAGAGTAGCCATTCTAGTGGCTCCAGATTGGCCCAGGAGGTCCTGGTACCCGGACCTGTGGCAACTGTCAGACGGACACCGGTGGGCTCTTCCAGAACGCGCAGATCTACTCGCGCAAGGCCCATTCTTCCACCTCAATTCCAGGGCCCTCAGATTGACTGCATGGCTCTTGAGGCCTGGCTGCTGACGTCCAGAGGATTCTCTCCTACAGTGGTTGCCACTATGAATAGGGCTAGGAGGCCTGTCTCCAGGAAGATATACCACAGAACGTGGAAAATCTTTTTCTCCTGGTGTGCCTCTGGTGGACGCTCACCGTGGCCATTGTCCATTCCGACATTGTTGGCTTTCCTACAGTCGGGGTTGGAGTTGGGATTATCCCATGGCTCTCTGAAAGGTCAAGTGTCAGCACTTTCAGTGCTGTTTGACAGGCGCTTGGCACTCCTACCGAAGGTCCGCCAATTTCTGCAGGGGGTAGCTCGGGTGGTTCCGCCTTACAGGCGACCTCTGGACCCTTGGGACCTCAACATGGTCCTGGCGGCTCTGCAGAAACCGCCGTTTGAGCCACTGAGAGACATCTCTCTCTCTCGTCTGTCCCAGAAAGTGGTCTTTCTGGTGGCAATTACGTCCCTGAGAAGGGTCTCAGAATTGGCTGCACTTTCGTGCAAGTCACCCTTTTTGGTGGTTCACCAAGACAAGGTGGTGTTGCGCCCACGGCCAGAATTCTTGCCGAAGGTGGTTTCAACGTTTCACCTAAACCAGGAGATTGTTCTCCCATCATTTTGCCCCGCTCCCGTTCATCAGGTTGAGCGCGACCTCCATACTCTGGATCTCGTGAGGGCTGTACGCATTTATGTGTCCAGGACCGCCTCCTTTAGGAGTTCGGATTCCTTATTTGTCCTCACGATGGGTCGCTGTAAGGGGTCCGCGGCCTCGAAGTCGACCTTGGCCAGATGGATCAAGGCTCCCATTCAGGAGGCTTACCGGTCTTCTGGTTTGCCTCTCCCGGTGGGTTTGAAGGCACACTCTACTAGAGCTGTAGGTGCCTCCTGGGCCTTGCGACATCGAGCGTCTGCTCTACAGGTGTGTCAGGCGGCCACTTGGTCCAGCCTGCACACTTTCTCTAAGCACTATATGGTGCATGCCCATGCCTCTGCGGATGCAAGTTTGGGCAGGCGGGTTCTCCAGGCGGCGGTTGCCCACCTTTAAAAGGGAACCATGTGTTATCCGTCTTGTTGAGGAACTCTTCCCGCCCTGGGGTATTGCTTTAGGACATCCCCATTGTCTGGGTCTCCCATTATGATGACCAGAAAAAAGAGAATTTTGTTTACGTACCGTAAATTCTTTTTTCTTTAATCATCAATGGGAGACCCAGCACCCACCCAGTTGTTCCTTTGCATGTTTTGCATTTGCTCTGTTCTCTGTTGAGACAGTGTTTGCCGGGTTGTTGGGCCGTTTTGTGTACGGCATTCTTCCCGATGTTTCGGGTGTGGTTTATTTCCTCCTCGCAGCTTGTAGACCAAACTGAGGATGTTCCCTGCGGTAGGGGTTTATAAGCGGAGGAGGCGGTGTCTACAAACTTGTAGTACCTAGTGTGACCTCCGGAGGGCAGTGCCCTAAACCCCATTGTCTGGGTCTCCCATTGATGATTAAAGAAAAAAGAATTTACGGTACGTAAACAAAATTCTCTTTTTTTAGAACAATATTAAGACCTTCCAATCTATTTAAATTTTTTTACATTTTTCAAAAAAGCCCGATCTTATGGGTTTCGCCTCCCTTTCCTGGAGGATCATCAGGGACAAACAGAGGGAATGAAGAGGTCCATAGCGATAAGTTGCTTAATAAACACCACTTGTAAAATTCGTTTTCTTGTCCTTGGATTGTGGATTGTTCACAACGTGTAAAACACGATTATGTTCACTGATCCCATCCACTCAGATAATGTGTCTCTGGTCCGTTATTGGAGATGAACATACACAGGTCATCTAAAAATGGAACAAGGGTATTACTATGGAATTATATATACAGGAGACCAGGAGGTGACCAGGTAAAAAAAAAATGGGTAATGAGAAGTATTGCTAGGGGACATCCAAAAGTGACCTTCAGAAGAGAATATTACACATACCCTTATCATCTGTTTTATCAAATAGATCTCGAAAGATATATACTGTATATCCATCTGATTTTCATAAACTTCAGAGGGCTGTGAACAAAATCAAATCATTTTTAGGCCATTAGTTATTCAGTCTGGACGATTATGATCACAAAATCCCATATTAATGTCCAGGAGACACTCGTTATTCAGTTCAGTGTTGCTCCTTAGTTTATAATTGTTCTTAAACAGAAGTGGGTGAGTGTGGGCACCTACATCAAAATTCAGTAATGGTACATGTACACGCGGCCACAGGAAGGTAGGAACAGGTAGGCATCGGACACAAATTGAGCCTGTTGCCTTGAAAAGACCTCGATGTGGCTGCGTGTAATTCAGGACTTTCCTTCCTGTGTCTTCCCTGAAGGAAGGAAAGTCCTGAATTCCACGCAGCCACATTGAGGTCTTTCCAAGGCAACAGGCACAATTTGTGTCCGATGCCTGCCTGTTCCTATCTTCCTGTGGCCGCGTGTAAATGTACCATAAAGTAGTATCACATACTCAGTGCTTTGTTTGTAAAAAAATATTTGCTCACTTCTTGAGCGGGGGGTGGGGTTTGGATGTAGTTGTGCTGTCAAGCGCTGTTGCCCTCCATCCTCAATCCCTCTGATCTCTCCATCCCCCTGTTCCCTTCATCCTCCATCCCCCTGCTCTCTCCTTTCTCCAACCCCTTGGTCTCTTCATCCTCCATCCCCCTGCTCCTTTCATCCTCCATCCACCTGTTCCCTCCATCCTCCATCCCCCTGCTCCCTCCATTCTCCAACCCCCTGCTCCTTTCATCCTCCATCCCCCTGGTCTCTCCATTCTCCATTTCCCTGCTCCTTTCATCCTCCATCCCCCTGTTCCCTCCATCCTCCTGCTACTTCCATCCTCCATCCCCTTGGTCTCTATCCTCCATCCCCCTGGTCTCTCCATCCTCCATCCCCCTGATTTCTCATCCACCTGATCTCTCCATCCCCTGCTCCCTCCATCCTCCATCCCCCTGGTCTCTCCATCCTCCATCCACCTGATCTCTCCATCTCTCTGCGCCCTCCATCCTCAATCCTTCTGATCTCTCCATCCCCTGCTCCCTCCATTCTCCATCCCCCTGGTCTCTCCATCCTCCATCCACCTGATCTCTCCATCTCTCTGCACCCTCCATCCTCAATCCCTCTGATCTCTCCATCCCCTGTTCCCTCCATCCTCCATCCCCCTCGTCTCTCAATTCTCCATACCCTGCCCTGATCTCTATCAACCCTGCATCCTTTTTCCCCCTGCACAGCTTGCCGCCCTCTGCACCCTCACAGTCACATACCCTGGCTTGCACAGCACTCCTCCATCTTCTCCAGCTTCTTTCCCGCTGGGCAAAACGCCACCCACCCAAGTCACATGTACGTGACATCATCACAGGTCCTGCAGCTCCAGTAGCTGCTCTGCTTGTGCCTCCGCTACGCGGTCGCCATTCAGATCTGAGATTTTCCGGTAGGCCAATCAGATTTTCCGGTACGCCTTACCACCACGTACTGCTGCAAAAAAAGCACTGCACATACTAGAATACATATTTATAAGCCAAAGTGATGTTTCAAAAACTGACCTGCATTGTATATGGAGACAGGTGCTGCTGTAGCCTAACAGTCACTGTGATCTAGAGGATTCAGATAGAATATGCGGTTCTAAGGTAGAGAGCAGGTATGAAACGGGATACTTTAATCTTTATCTCCGTAACTTTATTCATAAAAAGCTCCAGACCACAACGCGTTTCGACGTACAGACGTCTTCCTCAAGCGGATCCGCTTGAGGAAGACGTCTGTACGTCGAAACGCGTTGTGGTCTGGAGCTTTTTATGAATAAAGTTACGGAGATAAAGATTAAAGTATCCCGTCTCATACCTGCGCTCTACCTTAGAACCGCATATTCTATCTGAATTCTTTTAATCTAATTCCATTGTAGAAAGCGGTGACAGAGCTGCAGGAGGGATAGGGTTAATGGATCAACCTGGTGTTTCCTGACCTAACCCTGGAGAGAGAGTGTGGACAGCACGAGGCCAGGAGCAGAGGTGATTGAGGAGACAGGAGCACTACAGATCCAAGGCTGGCAGCCTGAGCCACAAAACTACGCTCACAATCTGGTTGTGCGGATTGGGCACAACCTTTATGGTGGGTTTACACACACCAATCATTGTATCCAATCTCTGAACCAATCTCTGGTTGCAGTGAAATCATGGACAGATTGCTCCATGTTGTACACAGCCACAAAATGGAACTATGTGTCCATGATTTCACTGCAACCAGAGATTGGTTCAGAGATTGGATACAATGATTGGTGTGTGTAAACCCACCATTAAAGGTTAGTTCACTTACAATACGACCGCTTTAAAGGTAGGAGAGGTCCACAGGTGGAGCAACACTATTTTTTCTTTTTACTGTGATCTAGAGGAATCTCTTACGTGTCATTGCTCTAGGTTTCGTTCAGGGAAGGGTTAACTGCATGAGATCATTATAAAGTGTCAGATAACATTAAAACCCCTCCAACTCCATCATCTACTATATAATTGTCTAATTCTGTCTGTAACAGAAATCCCGTGTCGCTAATTAGTCGGCTCGGCCGCCCGCGACCAATCAGAGAAAGGCGCAGTCCGGCCAAGAATTGGTGCGGGATTTGAACCACGCACACCACTGCTATTGTCAGGAGATCAGCGGCGCTGACGGTAACCGCGGGTCATCTCCTGCTGCACGGAGGTCAGCGGCAACGCAGCTGGGAGATGATTGGCGCTAGCCGGTCATCTCCGGGCTGCTCGCAGTGGAAGTACCCCAAACGGGATCTCGCTCAGTGTGAGATCACTGATCGTGCAGAATGGCCTGGACTATTTTTTGATCGTTGGGACCCCGCTGGGCAGCATGCTTCGGTGTGTTTGACGAGGACAACAACCAATTACCTCAATACTACAGGGCCCCAATGTCTGCCATATCGTTGCTGCATCGCTGGTGAGATCTGACATCTCACCAGCGACCACGTACTGACGCTCCAGCGATCCATACCAGGTCGTATCATTGTCGGGATCGCTGGAGCGTCGCCAAGTGTGACGGTACCTTACTGATCGCTGGTGAGGTGTCACACGTGCAGATATATTGAACGAAGCCGTATCACTGATTGGTCACGGCAGTGACAGGCGCAGTAAGGATGCGAATTTCCATGGAATTTGAACCACGCTTTGCTGATTGGTCGCGGCTGGGCAGGCGCGACCAATCAGCGATATTGGCGCGGAATTTAACCCCCACTCACAGCGCGAGCAATAACATTTAATGATGATGTATATATTTTACCCAGAAAATCCTGTGTATTCATTGCATTATTCTTAAATCTTTATAAATAAACTACATACATACTCTAGAATACCCGATGCATTACAATTGGGCCACCATCTAGTCTATAATAATTACCTTTTCTTTAACTGTACTCTATCAGTGAGACCGATGTACCAGATATCATCTATAAACAGATCACATTTCTCAATGAGATTCCATAAAACCTCCACTCTGTCAGTAATGGATATAAGCCTGTAAACAGAGATTACCTTTCCCCAGTCTCCCCGTCCATTCTCTGCTCTCCAAACATTGGTGACTCACTTCATCCTTTTCACCTCCCCTGGATCAGTGTCCTAATGGCCCCACACACCAGAGATTAAAGTGACCCTAAACCCGGAAGCCAACCCCACATCCCCTTCATACCTATACATGCAGCTTGTGAACCTGCTGCCATCGATCCCTGTATCTTGCAAAACCGCTGGGGCATTCTTCATAATTCATACTTTTATAATGTCACTAGATGGGTGCCCGATGCACAATGCATCGGGATTCTAGCAGAGCGAGTCTCTGACTCGCAATGGCCGCTTCGCGGCCAATGCTTCGCGCTGCTAAGGCGACTCGCCATGCCCGCTGCGCGGGCATAGCGAGTCGCCTTAGAGCTGCTCGCAATGGCCGCTGCGCGGCCAATGCTTCGTTCGTATCCACATGACCACGCTGACTCGCAGCGAGTGCGGTCTCAAAAGGGGCACTCGCTGCATTCGTGATTATATAATAGATTTCTGGGCGTTTCACTGAAATTTTAAAGCCGCAGCAGGCGGGCCTGTGTGCCGCTCTCCTTCTCCGTAATTCTGCACGCAGCGATGGGCGTGCTAAACAACAGAGAGGCGGCTCGCCTCATAGTATGGGCGGTGAAGCCGGTATGACGTAATACGCGTCATACCGGTTTCAACGCCCATACTATGAGGCGAGCTGCCTCTCTGTTGTTTAGCACGCCCATCGCTGCGTGCAGAATTACGGAGAAGGAGGGGGAGAGCGGCACACAGGCCCGCCTGCTGCGGCTTTAAAATTTCAGTGAAACGCCCAGAAATGACATTATAAAAGTATGAATTATGAAGAATGCCCCAGCGGTTTTGCAAGATACAGGGATCGATGGCAGCAGGTTCACAAGCTGCATGTATAGGTATGAAGGGGATGTGGGGTTGGCTTCCGGGTTTAGGGTCACTTTAAATAGCACGCTCCACCCTGGAACGCACACTACCTTTCCTGTATCCTACAGCGCTAAAGAGCTGCTCAATCAGGCATGGCGTATTGTCCCCTCTGGGAGGGGTGATGGGTAAGGAGCAGTTAGGGAATAAGTGATTTATAAGACTTCTAAACATTACACATGTGTAACAGGCAACTCAGCATTATACAGGGTGGGACATTTATATGGATGCACCTAAATAAAATGGGAATGGTTCTTATGAAATTCTCAATAAGTTTGATGTGTCACATCACCCTCTTCCCATTGAAAAAAAACAAAAATGGATCCAAAATGGCCGACTTAAATGGTCACCACCCATCTGGAAAAGTTTTCCCCCTCCCATATACTAATGTGCCACAACAGGAAGTTGCTATCACCAACCATTCCCATTTTATTTAGGTGCTTCCATATAAATGGCCCTCCATGTAGTATAGGAGTGCAGGGACTGTACAAATTTATCTCCCCAAAGTTCCCCTTTAACTTAGAACAAGATGCCGGTGAGGCATTCAGCATATTCTATCATCTAGGGCCAAGATGAAAATGGTTTCTGTCACTGAGGTAAGCACAATGCATTCTGGGAGACTGTCCATAATACCTTGCAACTGAACTAGACAGTTACATGAAATTTCCAGCAGGTGGTGCTGTTACTAAACCATGGAGTGCTTCAATGCATTACTTAGGGTGCTTTCACACTGGCGTTTTGGAAAAAATGCGGCAGATGCGGTAAAAAAACCGCATCTGTTGCATTTTCCGCCTGACGGCTGTACTTTCGGTACAGTTGCGGCAAGCCCCATGCATTGTCTATGGGGCTTGCGGTAAGTGTATGGCAGACGCAGCAAATGTGGTTTCAGCAATTGCGGCAGATGTGGCAGCGAAAAACAAACGCCTCTGACCGCGTCTGCCGCATTTTTCAAAAACGCCAGTATAAAAGGGGCCTTACAGATGACATAATACATGTACTATATTATAAGCACAAGAAACAAACAGTTGATGCCAATTATTTGAATACATCAAAAAAGTTAATTCTAAGAGCAGCTTTATTATCTGCTGGAATAGAACATGGGGTGTATTATAATATAGAAGTTGACTATGGGCTATGCATTATACTATATGGAAGACTATGGGGGGTGTATTATACTATATAGAGGTCTCTGGGGTGTATTATACTATATGGAGCACTATTGGGTACATTATACTATTTTGAGGACTATAGGGGTGTATTATACAATATGGAGGACTATGTAGGCCTCATTATACTATATGGAGGACTATAGGGAATGTATTATACTATATTGAGGACTACAGGGAGGCCCATTCCACTACAGTATATGGATGACTATGGGGAGTGCATTATACTATATTGAAAGTATAGTGGGGGCCCATTATACTATATGGAGGACTATGTGCATTATACTATATGGAACCAATGTAGGGTCCATTATACTATATGGAGGGCAATAGAGTGCATTTACTTACATAATACTGCTGTCCTGTCTGTCATTCACTTCCATCCCAACTTCCTACCATCACACGGCAGCAGCCATATATGCACACCCAAGTGATGGGTGTTCAAATATGGTGCTCACTGGCGGTACTGGCACAATGCCAAGTACCACAAGCGGTGCCACAGCCGATCACAACTGCCGACACTAGAAACCGAAGCCAGGAACTGCCGCAAACACCACCTGAGTAACTGTGCAGGCACTACCTGGCGCCATGCGCACTTACTCAGGCAGCCACCATCTTTGGACACTTGGGTATACAAAGATGGCGGCAGCGTGATGCACAGCAGAGAGAGTGCACGGGGGGACAAAGAGAGTGCACAAGGGGTGTAAAGGTACCTTTACACGCCGCCACTGCGTGGTAGCAACTTCCTGGCAATGGGGATTTTTGTGCCTGTTGCCTTGAAATTGCTACGAAATGGCGCCGTGTAAATTGGGAAAGTGATCAGGTTTCCTGCAGTTGAGTCGGATACCTGTTTCCGAGTCGTGTTCAAAAACCCAAGGCAACACAAAGGCACAATTGCCATGGTAGTGGCGTCTAAACGGGGCACAGGGATGGAATCTGCATCGCCTAGTGATTTCCCCGGGGCGTGCCACAGTGTGATGGATACCGTGCCCCATCAGCGATGATTGGTGGGGGCTACTGTGTTCCCCTTGGCTGTCCCTTCACAGGGTGCCATGTTTAAAGAGCTGACCATTCACACTACACAATTGCAATGGTGTCATGTATTAGCCAGCCTTCCTGCGCAGGCTGGCCAATCATGATGCTATTGCATTGTCCAATCACTGTGTTAGCGTCACAGAATACACAACGCCTATGTTTTGGCGCCGCAGAACAAGTACGCCCACATTCCCCTACTGATTGCGGCGTGTGAAGGGGCGACGGGATTCAACAGACAGTTCTCCGCAGGATCTGTGGGAACTTCCAGGGAACCACGATACCTTCAGTTCACAACGCAATGGCGGCGTGTACATGCGGCATCGGCAATCGGTATCAACCGTCAAAAACGTGCGTGTGTACATATGGTTGATACCGGTTGCTAGGCACAGTGGCGGCGTGTAAAGGTACCTAAAGAGTTCTCACGTGGCAGAGAGAGCAAAGGGGGGGGAGAGAGAGCGCACAGGGGGCAGAGAGAGCACATGGAGGCAGTTACATAATTGCGCTGTCCCGTCTGTCACTTCCGGCATCCGGATGTCATACTATTACTCGCCTTTGCCATATTTGCACAGGGGGGCAGAGAGCATGCACAGGGGAAGAGCATGTGCACTGGGGGGATACAGAAAGCACACAGGGGGAGTGGCGATTGGACAGGGGGGAGAAGGAATGCAAAGGGGAACAGAGAGTGCATGGGGGTCAGAGAGCGCACAGGGTGGCAGAGAGCAAAAAGGGTGGCAGAGAGCACACGGGCAGAGAGAGCACACGGGGTGCAGGGAGAGCACACGGGGCAGAGAGTGCACAGGGGGGCAGAGAGAGTGCAAAGGGGGCAGAGAAAGCACACTGAGAGCAAAGAGAGCACACTGGGGAAGAGAGAGAGCGCATGGGGAAGAGAGAGAGCACACGGAGAGGGGCGTGCACACAGGGGGAAGAGAGTGCGCACGAGCGAGCAAGCACATAGGGGGGCAGAGAGTGCACAGGGGGGCTGAGAGAGCGCACAGGGGGCAGAGAGAATGCAAAGGAGGGAGACAGCTCAAAGAAAACAGCACAGAGACAAGAAGAAAGCACAGGAGGGAGAGAGACTGCATACATGTGGGAGAGCACAAAGGGGGAAGACAGCTCAAAGGAGAAAGCACATAAGGGGAGAAGACCGCACACGGGGGAGAGCGAGAGGGCACAAGGGGGAGACAGATCAAAGGAGAAAGCACAGAGTGGAGAAGACAGTACAGGGGGACAGAGTGGACAGGGGGAAGAGACAACCGCTGCGCCCAGCGCCATAGAGCTTGCCCAATCATGACATCACTGCCCTCCTGATGTGATAGCATAGGGCCCACAACTAGTATATATACCGTATATTCTCTGTCTCATTACATACATGCAAAAACGCATGGAAAATACGATAAAAACAACTTGAAAAACACATTGTAGTTTTAGTGCATTTCTCAGCCAGGAGGTGCAGATTTAATGCAGATTCTTGCAGAAAATGTCTTCACCAAATGCTCAGCGTGCGCTCGTAGCCTTAGGTATGTGCTTACCATCCAAAGGTGCTGCATCTTGGATGCAATGCCTCTGGATGTGAGAGAACCCGCTTGTGTCTGCAGGGAGGCCATAGCTGCCCTATACTCACCATGTGCGGCGGGTGCAGGGCGGCTTCTCCCTGTAGTCACCCGATAGTGACTACTTCCGACTCCGCAGAATGAAATGCACATGCTGCTAAGATGCGGAGGTCCGGCAACCCGCACCACAGGTTTAAACATGCTGTGGTTGGGTAAAGTATAGTGATGATGGGATTACTGCAAATCCCATCCACTATGCTGGTACTGTACAATGCAGCGTTTTGGACACTGAAGCAAGACAATGCGTCCAAAACAATGCTAGTACGGATGGTGAGTACGCCGCCTTAGGTGCCCAAAAAGGAATGTAACTGTCTCTATACTGAGCCTTCCAACAGTTCTAATGGGCTGGACTTGGCAGGTCTAGGTATTCTAACCACAGTAAGGTAGTAGTGAAATGTCTGTCTGATATGACTCTTCTGTATGTGCACTGTTTGTCATTAATACCTGACTGTTATAAATGAAATGACTGCTCAGATAAACTAAAGCCAAGCTAAGAAAGCAGTAAAAGGTTTTAAGACTTTAAGTACTCATTTTAATTAATTTCTTACTAAATTAATTTTTTTATTTTATTTTTCTTTCTACAGATATTGTAATCGCACCAGAGATTTTAATATGGCATCCGAGTCAATCAAAAGTGAGGTAAATAAAAAGAAATATTTGCAAACTTCCAACATTTTTTAAGATTCTGAACTCCTACCTCATAATTATGTCATTGTCCCACAAGCAAAGTTCAAATTAATTAATAGAGCTTGGGATATTAATAATTTCCACATTTGGATGTGATTAAAAAATAATGTTCCTGTGCTGAGATAATCTTATATATGTGTCCCTGCTGTGTACTGTGTAATGGCCGTGCCTGACTGCACAGGGACATGGTCTGACCATACCACATCACCTGTGCTGAGATAATCTTATATATGTGTCCCTGCTATGTACTGTGTAATGGCCGTGTCTGACTGCACAGGGACATGGTCTGACCATACCACATCACCTGTGCTGAGATAATCTTCTATACAGTGTTGGCCAAAAGTATTGACACCCCTGTAATTCTGTCAGATAATACTCAGTTTCATTTCACACAAAACTCCAAAAATGGGCCAGACAAAAGTATTGGCACCCTCAGCCTAATACTTGGTTGCACAACCTTTAGCCAAAATAACTGCGATCAACCGCTTCCGGTAACCATCAATGAGTTTCTTACAATGCTCTGCTGGAATTTTAGACCATTCTTCTTTGGCAAACTGCTCCAGGTCCCTGATATTTAAAGGGTGCCTTCTCCAAACTGCCATTTTTAGATCTCTCCACAGGTGTTCTATGGGATTCAGGTCTGGACTCATTGTTGGCCACCTTAGAAGTCTCCAGTGCTTTCTCTCAAACTATTTTCTAGTGCTTTTTGAAGTGTGTTTTGGGTCATTGTCCTGCTGGAAGACCCATGACCTCTGAGGGAGACCCAGCTTTCTCACACTGGGCCCTACATAATGCTACAAAATTTGTTGGTAGTCTTCAGACTTCATAATGCCATGCACACGGTCAAGCAGTCCAGTGCCAAAGGCAGCAAAGCAACCCCAAAACATCAGGGAACCTCCGCCATGTTTGACTGTAGGGACCGTGTTCTTTTCTTTGAATGCCTCTTTTTTTTCTCCTGTAAACTCTATGTTGATGCCTTTGCCCAAAAAGAGAGAACATTCTTCCAAAACGTTTTAGGCTTTCTCAGGTAAGTTTTGGCAATCTCCAGCCTGGATTTTTTATGTCTCGGAGTAAGAAGTGGGGTCTTCCTGGGTCTCCTACCATACAGTCCCTTTTCACTCAGACGCCGACGGATAGTACGAGTTGACACTGTTGTACCCTCGGACTGCAGGGCAGCTTGAACTTGTTTGGATGTTAGTCAAGGTTCTTTATCCACCATCCGCACAATCTTGCGTTGAAATCTCTCGTCAATTTTTCTTTTCCGTCCACATCTAGGGAGGTTAGCCACAGTGCCATGGGCTTTAAACTTCTTGATGACACTGTGCACGGTAGACACAGGAACATTCAGGTCTTTGGAGATGGACTTGTAGCCTTGAGATTGCTCATGCTTCCTCACAATTTGGTTTCTCAAGTCCTCAGACAGTTCTTTGGTCTTCTTTCTTTTCTCCAATCTCAATGTGGTACACACAAGGACACAGGACAGAGGTTTAGTCAACTTTAATCCATGTCAACTGGCTGCAAGTGTGATTTAGTTATTGCCAACACCTGTTAGGTGCCACAGGTAAGTTACAGGTGCTGTTAATTACACAAATTAGAGAAGCATCACATGATTTTTCTTACAGTGCCAATACTTTTGTCCACCTCCTTTTTTATGTTTGGTGTGGAATTAGATCCAATTTGGCTTTAGGACAATTCTTTTTTTTTTTTTTCATTGAAGACAAATTAAATGAAGATAATAATACCAAAGAATTTGTGATTTCAATCATTTTCAGGAAGAATCTGAGTATTATCTGACAGAATTGCAGGGGTGTCAATACTTTTGGCCAACACTGTATGTGTCCCTGCTATGTACTGTGTAATGGATGTGTCTGACCGTACAGGAACATGGTCTGATCATACCACATCTCCTGTGCTGAGATAATCTTATATATGTGTCCCTGCTATGTACTGTGTAATGGCCGTGTCTGACTGTACAGGGACATGTTCTGATCATACCACATCTCCTGTGCTGAGATAATCTTATATATATGTCCTGCTATGTACTGTGTAATGGATGTGTCTGACCATACAGGGACATGGTCTGATCATACGACATCTTCTGTGTTGAGATAATCTTATATATGTGTCCCTGCTATGTACTGTGTAATGGCCGTGTCTGACCGTACAGGGACATGGTCTGATCATACCACATCTCCTGTGCTGAGATAATCTTGTGGTTATGGTGTTATCCGCAAGGAGCCACCCCATGGCTGGGTCCTTCCCTGGAGGGATATCTGGCTAGTCCTGTGTTTGAGACTCCTAACCGAGGCTCCACAGACTCTGTTTGCATATTCATATTTCCCAGGGGGCAATGTGCCTAGGAATTCACTGTGTTTGATCGCTTTAGCCGGCTGCCCGCAGTGTTTTCATGGACTGGTCTCCCTGAGATCAGTGAATGCTTTGTGATGTTTGTCTACTAGGCCTTGCTCCCACCTAGCCAGAATCCTACTCCACACTGACGAGGGGCAACACCCCGAAACAGCTGTCTGTGGATGGATACCTGGCCTTGGTATTCCCTTGTCATATCTCTAAGCTTGTAAAAGAGCTGGATATTGACTAAAAGGGCCACTTAATATGGTGGTTATGGTGTTCTCCGCAAAGAGCCACCTCATGGCTGGGTCCTTTCCTGGAGGGATATCTGGCTAGTCCTGTGTTTGAGACTCCTAACCGAGGCTCCACAGACTCTATTTGCATATTCATAGTTCCCAGGGGGCAATGTGCCTAGGAATTCACTGTATTGAGCGCTTTAGCCAGCTGCCCGCAGTGTTTTCTTGGACTGGTCTCCCTGAAATCAGTGAATGCTTTGTGATATTACACAGTACATAGCAGGGTCACATATATAAGATTATCTCAGCACAGAAGATGTGGTATGATCAGACCATGTCCCTGTACGGTCAGACACATCCATTACACAGTACATAGCAGGGTCACATATATAAGATCAGACCATGTCCCTATACGGTCAGACACATCCATTACACAGTACATAGCAGGGTCACATATATAAGATTATCTCAGCACAGGAGATGTGGTATAATCAGACCATGTCCCTGTACGGTCAGACATATACATTACACAGGACATAGCAGGGACACATATATAAGATTATCTCCGCACAGGAAAAAAAAACTTTAAAACATCAAATTGTTATTCCAAGATCTATTGATTAAAACATACTTTGTTAGTGGAACAACCTCTTAAACAGGAAATCTAAATGATGTGAGTATTAATATGTAGGCATAATGGTTTCCCATGGATGACAGAAGTGGGCTGGTAGTTAGTAGCAGTCACATACAATATAGCAGTTACAATACAGATCTATAAGGGCCTTGCCTCCATACAGCACCACATTTCTTTATAGTAACCATGCTTCTAGGAGAGAATAGCAAAATAATGTGGCATCTCACAGAACTATTTCTATTCTGAAGGACAGACGCAGGAGGTACAGTTTGTGCCAAAATAATTCTATAGGTGTGTGTGGGGTTACTGATCTAGTAATTAGTGTTTTAATGGCTTACTATTTAGACTAGGGCCTAAAAAAATATTTTGACCTGAGGAGTTGGATGAGGGCAGTGTAAGAGGAATACAGGCTCGCTCACACCACCGTGTATATTGGATGAGTGCTATACAATTACTTATTGGATAGCACTCGGAGCAGTGATATTTAATGGGGCAGTGCTGATCAGCGTTTTTTCACATATCGATGACACTCAAATCGGATGTCACTTGCTCATTCAAGTATTAGGGCAACCCTGGCACACCACAATCAATAGGACTTACATGGAATAACATTGATTTTATATTTGTATACTCTTTATTTAGACCCCTCTCCTGAGGAAGACCCAAATAGGGTTGAAACGTTGGGTTATCTTTTTTGAGTACCAAAGAAAGGATCAATTTTTTCAGCTTCTTTGTGTACTTTCTCTTGATTGTGGTTTGCTGGAGTGTCTCTAATACTTATGTGACTATTTTTACCCCGCCGTCTGGTGAGCCAAACATCATCACTGAACTCACTCATTCAAGTCTACGGGTGCACGGAAAATATTGGACTACACTCAGATGACATCTTGGTGCAGTTCGATGTGTGCGGACTCGCATAATGTGCGGAAATTTTTTTCTTGATCTTCTCCTAACCTGTGATATGATGTTCTCATCCGAGAGCATCAGATCACACTAAGCTGACACTCAGATCACACTAAGATGACACTCAGATCACACTAAGCTTACACTCAGATCACACTAAGCTGACACTCAGATTACACTATAGCGGCCGTCAGACATGTCGACATCGCTAGCGATATTGTTAGCGATCACGTGCACGCGCGATCGCTAACAATATTGCTCACATCGCTGGTGAGATGTCACACAGACAGACTCACCAGCGATGTGGAGCAGCGAGATCGCTGGTTACTAAGATACACATCGGGTTACTAGGCGCCGCGCGTCGCTTAGTAACCCGACGTGTACCATAGTTACCATCTCCCAGCATAGGCTCTGCCGCTGGGAGATCGTTCATCGTGGTGTTATACACCACGATGAAGCAGATCGTTAAATCGTTCATCGCAAGATCTGAGCTCCGGAGCTCAGATCTCGATTTTGCCCTCCGATTATGCCCTCCGGTCCTGTGTGCAGCGCGCGCAGCTGCAGCCGCTGACAGGTCAGGACCGCGGCGCCCACGGTCCTGACTTATCAGCAGCGCGAACTG
The DNA here is from genome assembly GCA_033576535.1 of Allobates femoralis. Classification (NCBI taxonomy): domain Eukaryota; kingdom Metazoa; phylum Chordata; class Amphibia; order Anura; family Aromobatidae; genus Allobates; species Allobates femoralis. The sequence goes on from JARQOC010000006.1 coordinate 343,601,444, forward strand.
CGTGCGCTGCACACAGGACCGGAGGGCATAATAGCCCCCCTGTCCTGTGTGCTGATCGGGTCTGCAGCTGTCTGTGTCCTCCCGGACAGAACCAGACCGGATCATGCCGCAGTGTGAAGCGGCCCTTAGCTGACACTCAGATCACACTAAGCTTGCACTCAGATCACACTAAGCTGACACTCAGATCACACTAAGCTGACACTCAGATCACACTAAGATGACACTCAGATCACACTAAGATGACACTCAGATCACACTAAGATGACACTCAGATCACACTAAGATGACACTCAGATCACACTAAGATGACACTCAGATCACACTAAGCTTACACTCAGATCACACTAAGCTGACACTCAGATCACACTATAGCGGCCGTCACACATGTCGACATCGCTAGCGATATTGTTAGCGATCACGTGCACGCGCGATCGCTAACAATATCGCTCACATCGCTGGTGAGATGTCACACAGACAGACTCACCAGCGATGTGGAGCAGCGAGATCGCTGGTTACTAAGATACACACCGGTTACTAGGCGCCGCGCGTCGCTTAGTAACCCGACGTGTACCATAGTTACCATCTCCCAGCATAGGCTCTGCCGCTGGGAGATCGTTCATCGTGGTGTTATACACCACGATGAAGCAGATCGTTAAATCGTTCATCGCAAGATCTGAGCTCCGGAGCTCAGATCTTGATTTTGCCCTCCTGTCCTGTGTGCAGCGCGCGCAGCTGCAGCCGCTGACAGGTCAGGACCGCGGCGCCCACGGTCCTGACTTATCAGCAGCGCGAACTGCGTGCGCTGCACACAGGACCGGAGGGCATAATAGCCCCCCTGTCCTGTGTGCTGATCGGGTCCGCAGCTGTCTGTGTCCTCCCGGACAGAACCAGACCAGATCATGCCGCAGTGTGAAGCGGCCCTTAGCTGACACTCAGATCACACTAAGCTGACACTCAGATCACACTAAGCTTGCACTCAGATCACACTAAGCTGGCACTCAGATCACACTAAGCTGGCACTCAGATCACACTAAGCTGGCACTCAGATCACACTAAGCTGGCACTCAGATCACACTAAGCTGGCACTCAGAGTTTGATCACATTGTCATTCGCATGTTCAATCCGATTCTGCCCTGACTATTAGACCATGGTCCCACGTAGCATTAATGTTGTTTTTCTGCTGCAGTTATATTTCAAGCAAAGTTGATTTAATTTCATGAAAATTCATGTCCACTATGTGTTTGTGCAGAATTGTACGTATTTATGTATATTTGGCCCCATAGATGTCCAAAGAAATGCATGTTAAATGATAATTACATTTTTAAGTATAGAACGCTGACATCTCTATGCAAACAACAAAAAGCTGTGAGATATCCAGAGTGAAAATGCATCAAGAATAGCAAAGACAATGTAAACTGAACTGTTGTGTATTTTGGTGCAGACATGGAGGAATAATGTATTTCTATATGTGGGCACATGGCCTTAGCCTGAACTGGACAGGAGATCAATCTGTGCTGCTGCTAATCTGTGCTCATAGAATTTGGGATGAGGCCAGAACAGAATACTGTACATTGTTGACTCCTGAATATAGAAAGGGCTTTCATTCATTTGACTGTACAGCAAAGAAGAATACAAAATGGGGAAAAAGTTTTTTTGATTCAGCAAAATGAATTAAAGGCAAAGAAAATCTTTATTGTGACTCCTAAGCACATTGAAAAAATATATATAGAAGATAGTAAAAAATTAGGTATAATAGATTACAGTTGCAGTGATTTTCATTGTTCAATAATTAATAAGAAACTGTCAAGTCCCCAAACGCTATTAAACTAGATATACATTTCATTAAATATTACAATGCTGTCTGGGTGACTTATTGAAAGTGCAGGGAGGAAATGAACTTCATTCCTTCCAGGAAGTAACGTCTTTCAGTCACAGAACCTTGAACTCAGTACAGAGTAAATAGGGACTGTAAGCATGCCCCAGCACTTTGACTGATAGCTTGCTCTGCAGGGCATCTGTGAAGAACGACTTATTAAAGTGGTGTGATGACTGTAGTTTCTTCATGCACGTCTCTATAACTTAAAGCTGTCTGCTCTGAAGGCTGAGTGCACACTATCAGGATTAGCAGGGTTTTGGATGCAGTGTGTTTTGACTACGTCCAAAATGCTGCATTCTGCAGTACGAGCACAGTGGGTGGGATTTATAGAAATTTCATGCCCACTGTGCTTCTTTTGTACACTCTGTAAACTGACATGCGGCAGTTTTCCAAGCCGCAGCGTGTCAATTTATGCTTGTGGAGACGCAAGTATACTCATCGGAGAAGACAGCGAAAATACGCTGCACCCAGAACACTGATCGTGGGCATGGACGCTGCTATTTCCTGTGGAGAACACTCTTATATCTGCAGGACGCAGTATCTCCAGATCATGGGCACTTAGTCATAAAGGATTAAAGTACATATTATCCTGGTATCTGCACATATAGTAAGGGTGGAAAAGCACGCACCTTGCATGACTCACCCGGCATGGCCCCTACCTATCTGGACTGCAGTGTCAGCTGATTGTGTTACTATGTAGCTCCACACTCCTGTCCAGAGAGCCAACGGCCGGGTAAATCATGCGAGATGCATGCAAGGATCTTGCGAGCAGATCACATAAATGTGTCTATGCCCTTAGTCAGCTACAGTTGTGGCCAAAAGTATTGACACCCCTGCAATTGTCAGAAAATACTCAGTTTCTTCCTGAAAATGATTGCAATCACAAATTCTTTGGTATTATTATCTTTATTTAAATTGTCTTCTATGAAAAAAACACAAAAAGAATTGTCCTAAAGCCAAATTGGATATAATTCCACACCAAACATAAAAAAGGGGGTGGACAAAACTATTGGCACTGTTAGAAAAATCATGTGATGCTTCTCTAATTTGTGTAATTAACAGCACTTGTAATTTACCTGTGGCACCTAGCAGGTGTTGGCAATAACTAAATCACACTTGCAGCTAGTTGACATGGATTAAAGTTAACTCAACCTCTGTCCTGCGTCCTTGTGTGTACCACATTGAGCATGGAGAAAAGAAAGAAGACCAAAGAACTGTCTGAGGACTTGAGAAACCAAATTGTGAGGAAGCATGAGCAATCTCAAGGCTACAAGTCCATCTCCAAAGACCTGAATGTTCCTGTGTCTACCGTGCGCAGTGTCACCAAGACGTTTAAAGCCCATGGCACTGTGGCTAACCTCCCTAGATGTGGATGGAAAAGAAAAATTGATGAGAGATTTCAACGCAAGATTGTGCGGATGGTGAATAAAGAACCTCGACTAACATCCAAACAAGTTCAAGCTGCCCTGCAGTCCGAGGGAACAACAGTGTCAACCAGTACTATCTGTCGGCGTCTGAATGAAAAGAGACTGTATGGTAGGAGACCCAGGAAGACCCCACTTCTTACCCCGAGACATAAAAAAGCCAGGCTGGAGTTTGCCAAAACTTACCTGAGAAAGCCTAAAATGTTTTGGAAGAATGTTCTCTGGTCAGATGAGACAAAAGTATAGCTTTTTGGGCAAAGGCATCAACATAGAGTTTACAGGAGAAATAAAGAGGCATTCAAAGAAAAGAACACGGTCCCTACAGTCAAACATGGCGGAGGTTCCCTGATGTTTTGGGGTTGCTTTGCTGCCTCTGGCACTGGACTGCTTGACCGTGTGCATGACATTATGAAGTCTGAAGACTACCAACAAATTTTGTAGCATAATGTAGGGCCCAGTGTGAGAAAGCTGGGTCTCCCTCAGAGGTCATGGGTCTTGCAGCAGGACAATGACCCAAAATACACTTCAAAAAGCACTAGAAAATGGTTTGAGAGAAAGCACTGGAGACTTCTAAGGTGGCCAACAATGAGTCCAGACCTGAATCCCATAGAACACCTGTGGAGAGATCTAAATATGGCACCCTTCAAATATCAGGGACCTGGAGCAGTTTGCCAAAGAAGAATGGTCTAAAATTCCAGCAGAGCATTGTAAGAAACTCATTGATGGTTACCGGAAGCGGTTGATTGCAATCATTTTCAGAAAGAAACTGAATTGCAGGGGTGTCAATACTTTTGGCCACAACTGTAAGTGGAAATCCCATAAAAACATAGTGAGGTAACAACTTTCAAGAATATTCTTCTCCATCTTCGTCCTAGATGATACAGGGATACCAATCTTCACCCTATTCCAATCGTAGGGGATCTGTGAAATAAAATTGAGGAGAAAGATTGAAGGAAGGAAAACCAGGATGAACCCACACAGAGTGAAAATTCACTCAACCGTGCAACCCCAACGTGAATATAGAGAGTGACATTGGTTCTAACAAGAAGCAATATCAAGGGTTTTTTCTACATCTACAGATTCTGAATTCCATGTCTATTTTTTATAGAATCCAGTGAAAACCAATTCTTCATTAAGGCCCCTTGGTGAGAGGCTCCTCAAGTCATAAATCCACCATGCCTCAGTAATACCTCTGTTGTGTTACTCCCCCTGATGTTGGGAATCACTTTGTCCACCACCAGAATCCGTGTTCCTCTCAAGGAGCAATTGTGGGAATCTAGAAAGTGTCTTGCCACCGAGCTGATCTTCTTACCTTTAGCTCTATCCGTTTTTGCTCGTGAGATATCTGAGAGTTGTTGTTGAATACGTTTCCTCAATCCTTGTGTGGATTATCCCATGTAGATTTTTGGGCATGAACAGCAAATCACATAGACCACGTTTCTTGTTTTACAGTTGGCGTATATCCAGGTTCTGATTTCGCCTGGGGGAACGGAAAGACGTAACTGCAGTTACTGAGAGTAAAAGGGCAGATTGTACAGTCGCCGCATGGAAACGTACCCACCAATCTCACACCTCTTCCCAATGGAACCGTGGGTCGTTGATAGTGACTACTAGTGAGGGAATCCTTTAATTTCTTGTGAACAACCTCACAACCTTTGAGGAATCCAATACCTTGGCGACACGCGTGGGGTCTCCTCTTTCCCCTCCACACATGGGCAGTCACAGAGGGGCTTGACCAGGCGGCACACCATAACTTGGTAACCAGCACTCAGGTTATGAAAAGATGGGGTTCACAATTTCAGGACAGATTGCACTTGTTTAAACTTTTTTGTTCAGGTTGGAGGTTGGCTTTTTCGCTTTGGTTATGCAGATATATTTGAGACAAGCCTTTTCTTACTTCAATAAGCCACGCAATTGAACTGTTGAAACCTTTATTGTCTGTAATCAGCACAATCTGTTATGGCCACTTTACACACACCAACTTACTGGTTGCAGTGAAATCATGGACACATTGTTACATTTGTACACAGCCACAAAATGGAACTATGTGTCCATGATTTCACTGCAACCAGTAAGTTGGTCAGAAGTTGGACAGATAAGTTGGTGTGTGTAAAGTGGCCCTTATGTACCTGTCTGCAATCCATGGCACATGAGAGTTTTTTGTGATCCTCCCGTGACCTGTATATTGTGCATGTTTAAAGCTGATTTATTGTACCTGGCAGCCATCAGTGCCTGCTGCTGGTAGTGTGAAGGGGGCTGGTAATGTTATTACACACATCAGCATGGCATTATTATAGCTGTTGCCATTTTTAAATGTTTTTATAGTGTGTTCACTCGATGTCCTTTTTTTGTATGAGCATTTAACTACGGTAAATAAAGAATTTTTATACTTATCACAAAATCTCTGTGTGTTCCCAATTTTGTATATACACCACTTTCTTGTTTATGTCCTTAGTCAGCTATATAGCATTGTAAGGCCACGTGCACACGCTGAGTATTTGATGAGTTTTTACCTCAGGATTTGTAGACAAAACCAGGAGTGGAGCAATCAGAGGAAAAGTCTAATAGAAACACCTGCACCACTTCTGTATTTATCACCCACTCCTGGTTTTGGCTACAAATCCTGAGGTAAAAAAACTCATCAAATACTCAGCGTGTGCACGTGGCCTAACACTATTAGCCCCTGTGATCATCCTGCTTATATGGACCCTGAAGCCTTCAAAGTCTATGAGAGTTCAGACGTGCTGTGCCCATGGTGTGTATCTTTCCCCCAGGATACTTGGTGCAGAAAATTCTGCAGCATGTCAATTATTCATCCGTTTTTGTACAGCGTTTTGCAGCCCTTCCAGTCAGTTACACCATTATACCCCAAATACGCATCCAAAATGGACCAAAAACGCATCAAAAATATTTTTGATGCCTTTTTTTCTGCTAATGCGGAATTTTCTGCACCAAAAACGGACCACATACACACAGTGTGGGCACGGAGCCACCACCATAGCTGCAGGTTTACGTGCAGTGGACATGGTTTACCTGAGATTGCATCCACTTTGCTTGAACTGTCCTGTACACTTAGAAAAAGATAAACAAGAAAACCAATAGTGGGTACACTATATGGGAACATAGACTACAATTTTTCTTTTTTTCCCTAAGGTGGTCAGCTGGTAAAGTCCTGCTCAGTTAATGACAGTGCGAAAAGGGTGGAATAAAGCAGCTGCCAGACGAGGACAGGGCGGTGGCTCCTGCTATGTATAGTATCTGTGACTAGTGGTTATTTGTCACTATTTAGTGAGACATTAGCATTTATTCATGAAGGGGGAAGGGGGTGAAACCAATTCTTTCTTTACAGTACAAGGGAGTATATCTACAGGATGTTTACATTCTGTCTTCGACATCCCAATGCCAGGGCAGGTAAAGCCAGATGAGCTTTATGGCATCACCCTAAGATTAAGGATGATCCGTTTGCAGTAAACCTGATGCAAATTAGAATTGTCATAATCTCATTTGCATTAGGTAACTCAAGAAGATTAAGGTAAATCACACTAAGGCAGCCGTCACACGCTTCAATGTTGAGAGCGATATTGTTAGCGATCACATGCACGCGCGATTGCTAACAATATCGCTCACATCGTTGGTGAGCTGTCACACAGACAGACTCACCAGCGATGTGGACCAGCGAGATCGCTGGTTACTATGGTACACATCGGGTTACTAGGCGCCGCGCGTCGCTTAGTAACCCAACGTTTACCATAGATACCATCTCCCAGCATAGGCTTTGCCGCTGGGAGATCGTTCATCGTGGTTTCACACACCACGATGAGGCAGATTGATCAAGCATTTATCGCTTGATATGAGCTCCGGCTCACAAATCTGCGATCAAACAATCAAGCGATTTTACAGTGTAAAATCGCTTGATTGCACGCAGCGATGCACAAACGATATCGCTTAAGCGATCAAAAAGCAGATCGCTTAAGCAATATCATGCAGGAAATTGATGCGTGTGACGGCCGCCTAAGTAACTTTATGAAATGCTTCCAACTTATGATCTCCATACACAACAGCCAGCTGTCAACTGAGCGATGTTCTTGTTGACTAGCCATTGCCTATCAACTGGCTCCTGCATTCACATGAGCACTCACTCTGCTGAGTGTTTCTGTGAGAGACATTACCAGACATCACTGAGGCGGCCGTCAGACGCTTCAATATCGTGAGCGATATTGTAAGCGATCACGTGCACGCGCGATCGCTAACAATATCGTTCACATCACTGGTGAGATGTCACACAGACAGACTCACCAGCGATGTGGGCCAGCGAGATCGCTGGTAACTATGGTACACATCGGGTTACTAGGCGCCGCGCGGCGCTTAGTAACCCGACGTTTACCATAGATACCATCTCCCAGCATAGGCTCTGCCGCTGGGAGATCGTTCATCGTGGTGTCACACACCACGATGAAGCAGATTGTTCAAGCGATGATCGCTTGATATGAGCTCCGGCTCCCACATCTGCGATCTAACGATCAAGCGATTTTACATTGTAAAATCGCTTGATCGCACGTAGCGGTGCACAAACGATATCGCTTAAGCGATCAAAAAGCAGATCGCTTAAACGATATCGTTCAAGATATTGCACCGTGTGACGGCCGCCTGAGAGCGACATCTCATTGAGAATGAAAAGATTGGCAGTCTAGAATCAGTCATGCCGGACCCTCCCTCTCCAACACCATCTGTGGGAGAAGAGTCAGGAGGTCCAGACAATTGACTGACAGTTTAATGTACATGGGAAACACCCTTGATAGCTTATTCTGATGTTTTAGTGTAGTGTTATACTATGGGGCAGGAGAAAACAAATGCAGCATGCTGCAAGTGCATCTGCAAATCAGATTACACGCACCCGTACAACTCAATGAGTGCATACAAAATCAGACTGCATCCGGATGTCATCTGAGTGCAGTCCGATATGGGCCGAGACAGACAAAGGAGAAGATGGAGAAATGAATCTCTCCATCTTCTCCTCACCTGTGATCTGATTCTGGCATGTGAGAGAATCCGTTCACAGTGAATGACACTCGGTCACGCTCCCAGGAGAGTTTAATCTGAGTGTCATTAGTATATTGCATCAGATTCTCTCATATGAGAAACTCATGGGATGCTATACACCAGTGTGACCCCGGCCTTTGAAGAAGACCATAGTGAAGTATATTAAGGTTGCCTGTAAATTCTTGATTTTATTCCACTTGAAACAAGTAACAGATTGTATTTTTAATGTAATTATTATAGGAGTCATAGTCCATAATATGAATACATGGCTAACAAATGCCTTTTAGCTATGTAAAAGTTATAAATGGCTAAAATATTCCTAGGTAGCACACAGCAAAGCATTGCCAGACTGATCGGTGTAATCTAAACCCATGGATTAGGACTATCTGAAGAGTGGTGTAAGGGCCCCTTTACACACAGACTTTCCAGCGATCAAACCAGCAATCCGACCTGGCCGGGATCGCTGGAAAGTCACTTTGCAGTCGCTGGTGTCAAACAGGCAGACTCACCAGCGACCAGTCAGCAGTAACATTGCTGGTAACCAGGGTAAACGCAGGGTAACTAAGCAGCGCACTCTGCTTAGTTACCCGCTGTTTACCCTGGTTACCAGTGCCCAGTATCTAATGTGCGGCGCTGGGCACTGGCTGTGAGGTTGCTGTCTTTGGTCTCTCGCTGTCACACAGAGCGATGCATGCTGACCAGCGGAAGACCAAGGACCAAAAAATGGTCCTGAACAATTTGTAGCGATCAACGACCTCACAGCAGGGGCCAGGTCGCTGATACGTGTCACACACTGCAACATTGCTGGATAGGTAGCTGTTACGTTACAAAACCTGCGACGTTTCAGCGATATCGCTAGCGATGTTGCAGTGTGTGAAGTACCTCTAAAGGTACGTTACACGCTTCAATGTCGTTTAGATATCACCAACGATCTCGGTCGTTAGGACATCTTTTTCACATCGTTGGTGAGATGTCACACGTCTAGATATCATGGATGATGCACCAACAATGTGGCGACCAGGTATCGTTCGCACAACCCAGCGAACGATACTTGTTCACTGATGTGAATAGGAGAAGTCATTACCGACATCATTATTGCGGTGTCACACACAACGATGAAGCAGGTTGGCTGATCGATGATCGTTTGATTTGAGAACATGTTCTCGAATCTGCGATCAACGATCCAACGATTTATCGTAGTCGTATCTCGGTGTAACACGCAACGACCTCCTAACGATGTCGTTTCAACGACTCCAAACCCGTGACGTTTGAGCGATATCGTTTACGATCTCGTACCATGTAACGGGGCCTTTAGAGATCACATAGGTGGAGCAGCTGATACAGAGATTAGCAAACTGTGAGGACACAACTGTGGTGCGGTCAGTCATTATAGGCAGATAACAATCCCACTTTCAGGCACAAGTATATAAATAATTGTCAGAGTTTCATCCAGAAGACTGGGATGATTTGTTCCTCACTAGTCATCCGTATGCAATCCATTTTTTATGGCAGTTATTAATTATTCACAAGAGCATTTACAGTTTCCTTTGTTAAAAAATGACAATGGCTCGGTAAAAAACAGAGGTTATGCGAATATTCTGTATTATAGAGTATGTTTGTTTTTTTTTCTGCACACCTATAGACTTGAATGGGAGAGTCTGACTGGAGGAAACTAGTCCAAGCTTTGATTTTGTTCACATGCAGATGCAGTCAGTGAAAAGAAAAAATAACATTGGCATTATGCTGTCCATTATTTTAGGGACATCATTAGCACTGCAAATACACTCTTGTGAACTACCCTCATGCTATTACAAGAGGCGTAGATCATATTTACTTCCCCAGTACAGATATTTGGTTTGTGGCCCTAGAACTTCATCTAAGGCCAGCTTCACACCACAGTTTTAAAGATCCGGGGCTGTCCGGTGTGAACCATCCAGTTCCCTGCTGTCCGGGAGGATCCGGGAGAATTAGTTTTTTTTTTTCCCGGACACAAAATCGCAGCTTGCAGCGTTTTTGTGTCTGGGGCAAAAATCTGACAAAATGGGATCCACCCGGATCCGGTGCGATCCGGCGTCCCCTAACACGGGAGGCTATGGGCACCGGATGGCACCGGATTACACCGGATCCGACAGAAAAACAGATCCGGCTGTCGGAAGCCGGGTGCTGAAGTTCAGTAGCGCCCAGCGCTGAACTTCAGCACCTGGAGAGCTTCCGGCTGAGATTTCAGAACAGGGAGCTAGCCGCAATTTTGACATTTCAGCAAGGGAGAGTTCCTGCAGCTGCGGACTGCTGATTCCGGCATAAAACAGGACCGAAGGGCAAATTTGCCCTCCGGTTCTGTTCTGTCCGGAGCTGTCAGGCTGTGTCCGGTGCATCCAGCAAAACACTGGACACAGCCTGACAGCTCAAAACCGTGGTGTGAATTTTAATAACTGCTGATTTATAAAAATGGATCACATGCCGATGACCATATAGATTAAAAATGTACTGTTGTTTTTTTTAATGAAAATCAGACAATTGTTTTTAACCACATCACGATGAATGGCGTAATAGTGCGCGCTTGGCTGTTTCCCTCCCTCAGATGCGAGCTCACACACTGAGCTTGCATTATCCCCCACACGTCAGCTGATCTGATCATCTGACATGTATAGCTAATGGCACTGATCGGATCAGCAATTCTGATCGCTGACAGCCCAAGCCACAGCAACCCTTTGGAGATCGCACTGTTCCCCCATCAGGGGACCTCGATGTGTTACCTCAATAGTCCGGGGATCCTATAATGACCCCGGATGCTGTCATGAATTACTTCCTGTAATTTGAGCGCCAGCATCTACAGAAAGTGATAATTTCCTCTGTTCACGGATGTGCACTAGCATGTCTGCAAATAGGAGAAGCGATTGGACAGTGTAGTGCTGAGGCGCCCTAAGGGGCAGTGTTAAATAAAGATTACATTTTTAAAACGTTTTTAAAAATATGACAAAAAACCCCATAAAAGTTTGAATCACCTCACTTTTGCTCCATTGAAAATCCTGATCGCTGACAGCCCAAGCCACAGCAATCCTTTGGAGATCGCACTGTTCCCCCATCAGGGCAGCTTGATGTGTTACCTCAATAGTCCAGGGATCCTATAATGACCCCGGATGCTGTCATGAATCACTTCCTGTAATTTGAGCGCCAGCATCTACAGAAAGTGATCATTTCTTCTGTTCACGGATGTGCACTAGCACGTCTGCAAATAGGAGAAGCGATTGGACAGTGTAGTGCTGAGGCGCCCTAAGGGGCAGTGTTAAATAAAGATTAAATTTTTAAAAAGTTTTTAAAAAATATGACAAAAAACTCCATAAAAATTTGAATCAACTCCCTATTGCTCCATTGAAAATAAACTATTAAAAAAAACAAACATACATTTGGTATCGGGTAGTTCAGAAATGCCCGCTCTATCAAAATGTAAAATCAATTACGGTAATCAGATCTGTAAACTGTTTTTTTTAAATTTTTTTGGTTACTAAAACATTGCAATAAAATACAATACCAAGCGATCAAACAGCGCATCTACCCAGGGCCCCTGAGCGGCACAATCATCGGGAGCAGCAGCGTCCCAACTCACAGCGATACCAGGAGTACATCTATTAGAGCTAAGCACCTGATCAGAGTGGGTACCCATGTAAGCTCCGCTCCATGACCAGTGGAAGGCATTGGGTGACCTGACAGGGAGCCAGAGGATGCCCAGGAGCACAACAGACCCGCTGGGATGCAGAACTACCAGACCTGACATGACTAAAGATTAATCCCATCCAACCTTAACTTATTAGTATATAATGTAGCTTAGTCTGTGCAGGCTAGCAACGTCACTTACTATTGGTTACACACATCTCATTTATCAGATAACCACTGATGATGGCGCCCCATTGAAGATCAAGATAACACTTCGCACTCAATGCCCTAGCCAGACACAGGTATTGTGTTTACGGTAAATGCTGCTCACCGGGGAGCGGATGTAACATTTGCCCCATAACATGTCTCTTTTGGTTTTGTAATATATAAAAAGAAAATTAATCCTGTTACACTCGATTTGCTGTTCACAGTTTGATGTAGTGACCAGTTTGATCAGTCGGATTATACAGCCTCAGGGACCTGACAACATAGGGTGCCAAAGTGGTAGTCCAGTGATGAGCAAGCACCAGCATGCTCGAGTGCTTACTACTCGAATCGAGCAGGTCAGACGCCCGGAGGGGCTCGACTTAATTACCGAGTATAATCATAGTCAATGGGAAGTTCGAATATATTTCCGGAAGAGTCTTTCCCATTGACTTCTATTATACTTAGTAATCGAGTAAAGCCCGTCCGAGGGCCTGACCTGCTCATTTCGAGTACTGAGCACTCAAGTATGTTGGTGCTTGCTCATCACTATATCAGTAGCGCCCGGGCATCGATTATTGAGAGTGCCCAAAAACTTTTTTGTCACATATACTTACACTAATTAGATAAATAACACATGGTGGGAGGGTAAGCCTGTTACAGAATTTTTATTGCTGCCTAGGAGCGTTATGTTATATCCATGTATTGCCTATAGACTGGTTAACACCCCAGTACATATAGACAGGGGTGTAACTACAACAGGTGCAGGGGTTGCACTCACACCCGGGCCCAGGTCCTGGAGCCTAGGGCGTCCCAAAACTCCCTTTGGCCTATAGAAAAAGACTAATGTTGTTAAAGATTCGCAAATTAGTGGGCCCCGTTGGAGCTTTTGAATCTGGGTCCATGAGCTTCAAGTTACGCCCCTGTATATAGACCAAATAGCTTGGGATATAAGCTACCAAGAAGCAGCTATACCAAAGCCTAAAGCACCTTTGGAGAAAATCTGTTTTATCACAAACTTTTTTTTTCCTCAGTGGTATAACAGCACCGCTATAGTTGTTCCTTTATGATGGTTGACGCTCAATGGTCCCTTCACTCTCCAATGAGTCTGCATACAACAATATATCCCATCCATTATTGGATAACACGAGGTTAAAAAGCTGAGTAGCATCATTCATGCCTGGCTCTTTTACAAGACTTGCCACATCAGTATTTAGGGCCTAGTTCATCATTTGATTTTTTTTGTCACATTTTTGCATCTTGCAGCATTGACATGGCAAATATTTTATTAAAAAAACCCACATAAAATAGACTTAAAAAAGGAAATAATGCGCAAATGGAAAAAGGCAAAAACTATACAAAAAAGGTACAAATATAATAACAAATCAGGACCTTAGTCCCACCATTTGCAAACAGCTGTTTTAGGGTTCTTGCCCCTTGTCTTAGGCCTCATTCACTTAAAATGCATGTGTGGCACGTTCCTTTCTGTAAATATGTTTCATCCGCATGTGTCATACCTGTGTGACATGTGCCTGGAAAAAATGCATGTTACTGTAATTATTTTTTTTATGTGTAAAAGATGTGCAAATAGATACCGTATATACTCGAGTATACGCCGACCTGAGTATAAGCCGAGGCCCCTAATTTTACCCTCCAAAACTAGGGAAATTTATTGACTCGAGTATAAGCCTAGCCGGGGGAAATGCAGCAGAGCCCCATCCTGTTATATAGCCCCCCATCAGTGGTATAGAGGCCCCCAGCAGTGGAATACAGGGCCCCAGCAGTGGTATACAGGACCCCAGCAGTGGTATGCAGGGCCCCAGCAGTGGTATGCAGGGCCCCCCAGCAGTAATATACAGGCCCCCCAGCAGTAATATACAGGCCCCCCAGCAGTAATATACAGGCCCTCATCAGTAATATACAGGCCCCCAGCAGTGGTATATATGGCCCCCAGTAGTGGTATATAGGGCCCCTTCAGCAGTATTCTGGCCCCCATCGGTGATATACAGCCCCCCCTCCTTAGTATCTGTCCCCCAGGCTGCGGCACACATTAAAATAACAAACATTTCATACATCACCTTTCCGGCGACCCCTTGCTGGCAGCGCCGCGTCCTCCGTTCCCTGCTTCTGCCGGCTTCTATTGCTGTGATCGGCGCAGCAGATGACGTCATCGCTGCTGCGCCCGGTCACATGACACCGGCACAAGCAGGAAGAAGCAGGGACCGAAGGACGTGGCGCTGCCAGCAAGGGGTCGCCGGAAAGGTGATGTATGAAATGTTTGTTATTTTAATGTGTGCCGCAGCCTGGGGTACAGATACTAAGGAGGGGGGCTGTATATCACCGATGGGGGACCAGTGTAGTGCAATATGCACCGCTCCCCCCGCCGCTGATGGACGAAGGGATGCCGTGCATATTCATTACACTAATGAGGCGGCCCCACGTGACCTCCCGCGGTCAATGCGGCCCCCTGCCGCTCCTCCAGCCCCCGGTCACAGCCCCCCCACTCATAAGCGTATACCGAGTGACTTGAGTATAAGCCGAGGGGGGCACTTTTCAGCACTGCTGCAGTGATGGGCGGTGACATCATAGGGTTACCGCAGGTCACATAAAAGTTAGCTCATTTAAAAAAAAAAAAAATCGGTAAATGAGGGCTAGAGTCAAGGGGGTGTTTTTTTCCTTTTAACTTACTTGAATAGTAATGGGGGTGTCTGATATATGCCTCTCTATTACACCAGTGCTTCATTCCAGCTGACATTACACAGCTGACATCAACCCCATCAACCATTACCCCAATTGCCACTGCACCAGGGCAATCAGAAAGAGCTGGAGTTAAGCTCCAAGATTGGTTCATCTAATGTGACACACCAATTCTGGGGTGGCTGCTAACTGGTATATTTAGGCTAAGAGGGAAATAACCATGGACCTTTCCACCCTGATAATACCTGCCTCGTGCTGTCTTTTGTTGTTGTTTTTTTACCAATAATTATTTATTTGGCTAATAACTGTAAAACCTATATACCTTTGCACATCTTTTACAGTAAAAAAAACCCCATTAATTTCCATATCATGCATTTTTTTCCGGTACGTGTCACACAGATGGCATCTGTGTACGTGTGCCACCCATGCTGCTGAAAAAGACATGTCTATGTGGATCACATGAACATGGTACATGGTTCACAGGGTGCGTGTGAAAACAAGGAGGTGTGAAGATCCCCATTGATGTTATTATGTGTCTTCAGAATGTGTGAAAATGGACACCACACATTCTGGATACAGGGACTGACATACCTTATAAAGGGGGCCAAGGTCCTACTCTGCTCTGAAACAACTGCAGGACAGGGTCTTTTCCTTTTAGCTGGACTATGGCCAGGGTCACATTTGCGATGTGCCCCTAGCCTGCCGGATTCCGGTATTATCTTAGAACTTTTTCCAGCGCCGCATAGCGTTTCCGCTATGCGGTGCTGGAAACCGCTGCCCTTAGTTACCCGCTGTTTACCTGCACGACCTGTCACACAGGCAGCGGCTCGGAGGGCGTTTTACAGCGCCGCACAGGAAACCGTTGCAGACACGATTTCCTGTGCGGCGCTGTAAAACGCCCTCCGAGCCGCTGCCTGTGTGACAGGTCGTGCAGGTAAACAGCGGGTAACTAAGGGCAGCGGTTTCCAGCACCGCATAGCGGAAACGCTATGCGGCGCTGGAAAAAGTTCTAAGATAATACCGGAATCCGGCAGGCTAGGGGCACATCGCAAATGTGACCCTAGCCTATGCTGTTTCCTCAAAGCAATTGCAGTGTTTTTAACAAGGAAAAGCTGTGGACAACCATGATTTTCTATATTGTGGACATGCAGAGGAGCCGTAGCATTACATGGTGCCCATTTCAATTAGAGGGCAATCATGTAAACATCAGCTTGTAACCATACAATACAATAACTCTATATTAGTAGTACATTTAAGAGATGTCATAACCAATGCTATTAACCAATACAAAAGTAAAGAGCAGCACTAATAATTGCGGTATTATACGTATATAGTTTATAATTACAGATGGTTTTACATTTACATAGAAATAACCGTCTTTTTCATTTTAGGATGAATTTGTACATGTCGTAGATGACAATCCGAGTGAAGAAGAATCATTGAGACAGGAGATCGAGAAGTACAAGGTATGTGGCTCCTTCTATGTTGATGGTCCTGAACGTCAGGTAAGTTGTGTGTCCATCACCAAGCTGTGGATCATTGCTATCTATAAGCTGGCACAGTGGGCACATAGCTGAAATATCAGCGCCCACGCCTGTGGCTATGTAAATCTTACTCACCTTTGTGGAGGAGGGAAGCTCCACCTGGGAGATACACATTACCTAATCAGGTAACACTCAGTCATTTCACTCCCACCTCCATTTATGACCATATTGTCTTATCCTGTTAACCCTGCGTGGGGATGGATGACAACATTGCCACAAGCCAATTCTTACAGCTGGCTGAAACCTACGGTATCATGTTCTCCTAATCCCAGAGAGCAGTGGTCATATCTGGTGGGTTGCAGCATTCCCAGATATGACGCATTGCTTGCATTGTTCACTCAAGTGCTGCTGATAGGAAAGAGCAAAAACAGAAACTGCCATAAATCACAGTCATACTGCCGTCATCTCTAATGATAGTCTCCATGGTCAATCTTTACATATGGACATGTTCTTAAGGCCCAGTCTCACATAACGACGCACCAGCGATCCCGATAACGATGTGCAGAGATGGCTGGTGCGTCGTTTTTCATATCGCTGGTAAGATGTCAAACAGGTATCTCACCAGCGATGTGAAAAACGACGCACCAGCAATCCAGAATTATACCGAGGTCGTTGGGAATTGTCACTCCATAGCGTTGCATTGAGATCGTTGCTCATTATCTTTGTCAAACACAACGATGTAGCGCTCCCAGCGGGAGAACAACGACGTAGAAATGACCCAGAGCAGTGTGTAACGATCAACGATCTCACAGCAGGGGCCAGTGTGTTGGTGCGTGTCACACAGAACGACATCGCTAACGGGATCACTGTTGTGTCCCAAAATTTGTGATGTAACAGCGATCTCGTTAGCAATATCGTTCTGTGTGACAGGGCCTTTACAGTGTGTGATGGTCTGGATAGGGAGTCAGCGGATTATATGGACATGCTGGAGAAGGACATAATAGCAGTTACAGCAGAAGTCCGGCTAGGTTTACCAGTCGGTACCATGCAATTAGAATGACGTACATTTCCTTCATGGAGTACAAAAGGGCGTGCTCATAAGGGATAAAGATATCATATACACGATTAATATAGAAACAAGCAACTTATTAAAAATCCTCTTTGTTCTCAAAAATGGAGGGATTTTTAACTCTGTTTTTTGGCGCTCATTGACTATTTTACCGCATACCTCTGCAGTCCATCAGCAGTGACCAGTCTCCTCAAGCAAGGAGCACAGGGGTTACAAGCTCTTTGTTTTAGATCTTGCAAGCGCTCCTCTAGCGCTAGCCGATCTGACTGGCTTCACTGCCCCTGTGATTCTCTGATGCTACAGGGGCCAAGCTGTCTGAGCTTGCAGCATCCAAGAGAGCACAGATCAGATAGCTCATCATGCCGTTGACCTGAACTGGCCATCCTCCCCATCAAGCAGGAGGCCGGGAAGCAATGTGTTCCTGAATAATGAAAATGGGACAAAACCCTTTACATATGTATGGTATGTTATTGATATGTCCCTAAGGCGGCTGTCACACGCATCAATTTCTTGAACGATATCGTTTAAGTGATCTGCTTTTTGATCGCTAAGCGATATCGTTTGTGCACCGCTGCATGTAATCAAGCGATTTTACAATGTAAAATTGCTTGATTGTTTGATCGCAGATTTGTGAGCCGGAGCTGAAATCAAGCGATAAACGCTTGATCAATCTGCATCATCGTGGTGTGTGACACCACGATGAACGATCTCCCAGCAGCAGAGCCTATGCTGGGAGATGGTAACTATGGTAAACTACGGGTTACTAAGCGCCGCACGGCGCCTAGTAACCTGATGTGTAGCATGGTTACCAGCGATCTCGCTGCTCCACATCGCTGGCGAGTCTGCCTGTGTGACAGCTCACCAGCGATGTGAATGATATTTTTAGTGCATGTGATCACTAATATCGCTCACAAGATTGAAGCGTGTGACGGCCGCCTAAGTTGCATTTCACCGGTGAACTTCTGCACAGATACTATTGTGAAAATGATGAGGATATGAGGATAGCCCACAGATATTACCCTTTACAATGCACTAGAATCTGCAGGGTAAATCGACACGCTGTTGATGTCAAATCTGCATTTTGTTCCACTAAAGGTCTCGTTACACGCAGCGATATCACAGGTTTTGGGACGTTGCAGCAATGTCTCTGGGTGTGCCATGCCGCAGCGACCAGCAATGAGCTCACTGATCACTGCGGAATGGCCAGGACCATTTTTCGGTCGCTGGTATGCTGCTGTCTTGCATGCATCGGCATGTGTGACAGGGGCAATGACCAGCAACACCCAGTCTGCGCCCGACACCCTGAACGATCATAGCGACCAACAGGTGTCGGCGCAGTACTGGGTGTTCGCTGGTAAGTCGGCCTGTCTGACAGCTCACCAGCGATCACATAGCGATGTGCCAGCAATCCCGATCGTTGGTCGGGTCGCTGGCACATCGTTATGTGTAACCCGGCCTTTACACTGTGCATATTATTTAGTGTACAGATTTCTTAACCCTTTCACCCCCGGGCGATTTTCCCTTTTTCCCTCCCCTTCTTCCAACACACAACTTTATTTTTCCGGCAATATAGGCATAAGAGTTTTTTTTTGCAGGATGAGTTGTACTTTTGAATGACATCATTTATTTTACCATATAGTGTAGTGAAACGGAAAAGCGTGGTGAAATTGCAAAAGTGTAATTACACAATTGTTTTTTTTTTTTTATCATGTTCAGTATATGGTAAAAGGAGATTTTTGTGTACTCACCGTAAAATCCTTTTCTCTTAGCCTCTAATTGGGGGACACAGACCGTGGGTGTTATGCTGCTGTCCACTAGGAGGCGACACTAGGCAGAATCTGAAAAAGATTAACAGTGGCTCCTCCTCTGCAGCATACACCCCTGGACAGGCACTGTCCTGACCAGTTTTGTGCTAAAGCAGTAGGAGGATTTACGTAACAGTGATAACATCCAAAAAACCATGCCTGCAAGAAGGCAACTATGCACGAGTTCAAACAACAAGAGAACTCAAAATGGGCCGCAACGGCCAACAGGGAGGGAGCTGTGTCCCCCAATTAGAGGCTAAGAGAAAAGGATTTTACGGTGAGTACACAAAAATCTCCTTTTCTCCTTCGCCTCATTGGGGGACACAGACCGTGGGACGTCCCAAAGCAGTCCCTGGGTGGGAAAAGCAATGGAACGAGTGTTATATAAAGACAGTATTCTACAGGTGGGCAACTGCCGCCTGCAGGACGCGTCTACCCAGGCTCGCATCCGCTGAAGACTGGGTATGGACCATGTAATGTTTGGTGAATGTGTGCAAGCTAGTCCAGGTGGCTGCTTTACACACTTGTTGGGCAGAAGCCTAAATGCCGAATAGCCCAGGATGCCCCCACCGCACGGGTAGAATGCGCTCTGATACCGGCCGGAAGAGGCGAGTTTTTGAGCCTGTAGGCATCCTGAATTGTGGCTCTGATCCATCTGGCAAGCGTGGCCTTTGAAGCTGAGAAGCCCTTGCGGCTGCCTTCAGGAAGAAGGAAAAGAGAGTCCGACTTCCTAAAGGGGGCTGTTCTAGAGATATAAATACGCAAAGCCCTCACAAGGTCCAGCGTATGCAGAGCCTTCTCAAACCTATGAACCGGAGCAGGACAAAGGGACGGTAAAGATAGTTCCTCATTGATGTGAAAAGAGGAAACCACCTTCGGAAGAAAAGAAGGAACCGTACGGAGAACTACCTTATCCTGGTGAAAGGCTAGGAATGGAGGCCTGCATGAGAGCGCTGTGAGCTCGGACACCCTCCGAAGGGAGGTGATAGCCACTAGAAACACCACCTTCTGGGATAGAAGGCGGAGAGGGATCTCCTTGAGAGGCTCAAAAGGCGGTTCTTGCAATGCCGTCAGCACCAAGTTTAGATCCCACGCATCCAGCGGTCGTCTGTAGGGGGGAACCAAACGGGAAACCCCTTGGAATAAAGTTCTGATTTGAGGTTTTAGGGCAAGTCTCCGCTGGAAAAGAACGGAGAGGGCCGAGACCTGGCTCTTAAGAGAGCCCGGGGACAGTCTGGCCTCCAGACCTGATTGCAGGAATCCAAGAAGTCTAGGCAGTGAGTAGGGAAACGGATTCTGATCACGAGATGCACACCAGGCAAAAAAGGCTTTCCAGGTGCGGTAGTAAATTCTGGCAGAGGCAGGTTTCCTCGCACTGATCATAGTGCGAATTACATCTTGTGAGAGCCCTGCTTGAGTTAGAATCCAGGTTTCAAGGGCCACGCCGTCAAATTCAGGGCCTGTGAATTCTGGTGGCAGAACGGACCCTGAGATAGGAGGTCTGGCCGATCTGGGAGGCGCCAGGGGGCGTCTGCCGTGAGTTGGACGACGTCGGCATACCACGCGCGTCTGGGCCAGTCTGGGGCGATAAGGATGACCGGAATCCCTTCCTGTTTGATTTTTCGCACTACTCTGGGGATTAGAGGCAGAGGTGGGAAGATGTACAGGAGTTGAAATTGAGTCCAGTCCTGAACTAGGGCATCCGCTCCAAGAGACCGGGGGTCGTGTGATCTGGCCATGAAGTTGGGAACCTTGGCATTGAGATGTGATGCCATCAGATCCACGTCCGGAGTCCCCCAGCGATGACAAATTTGCCGAAAGACCTCGGGATGCAGGGACCACTCTCCTGAGTCTATGCCTTGGCGACTGAGAAAGTCTGCTTCCCAGTTGTCTACTCCTGGGATGTGTACGGCGGACAGGGTCGATCCCGTGGATTCCGCCCATTGTAGGATGTGCGATACCTCCCGCATCGCTTGGACACTGCGGGTTCCTCCCTGGTGATTGACATAAGCCACGGCCGTGGCATTGTCGGATTGTATCCTGACGTGAGAGTTCTCTAGGAGATGTTGGAAAGCCCCCAGTGCCAGGAAGATGGCTCGAATCTCCAGGACGTTGATGGGCATGGTGGCTTCCAATGGAGACCACTTCCCCTGCGCTCTGTGGTGTCGGTACACCGCGCCCCATCCTGTGAGACTGGCATCAGTTGTCAGAATCTTCCAGTGGCCTGGGATGAACGATCTCCCCTTGGAGAGAGATACTGGACGGAGCCACCAGTGTAGGGATTGCTTGACTGTCGAGGATATGCGGAACATCTTGTCCAGGGAAAAAGGACTCTTGTCCCAGGACTTGAGTATGGCCAATTGGAGAGGCCGGAGGTGAAGCTGGGCGAAGGGGACTGCTTCTATCGCGGCAACCATCCTGCCCAGAACTCGCATGGCAAAACGAAGGGATCGAGGTGCTGGGTGAAGAAGGGCGCGAACTCCCATCTGGATAGCATGTGCCTTCTCCTTGGGAAGGAGCACCAGACCCCTGGAAGTGTGGAATTCCATGCCCAGAAAAATGAGGGACTGACTTGGGATTGGGGACGACTTTTTTAGGTTGACCAACCAACCCAGGCGACTTAGTGTGTCTACCGTGATGGTGACACTGAGTTCGCAGTCCTTGAAGGTGGGAGCCTTGATAAGTAGATCGTCCAAGTATGGGATGACGACTACGCCTCTGGAGTGTAATATAGTCATGGCAGCCGCCATGACTTTGGTAAAAACTCTGGGAGCCGTGGCGAGTCCAAATGGGAGAGCCACAAACTGATAATGGGCCTGACCGATTGCGAATCTGAGGAACCTTTGGTGGGCAGGGGCGATAGGAATATGCAGGTAAGCATCCTGAATATCTATGGAGGCGAGAAATTCTCCTTCTTCCATGGATGATATGATGGATCGGAGAGACTCCATGCGAAATTGTCGTACCCTCACGTACTTGTTTAGCTGTTTGAGATCCAGAATAGGTCTTACACTGCCCCCTTTTTTGGGGACCACGAACAGGTTGGAATAGAACCCCTGAAAACGTTCGGTACGTGGGACCGGAACAATCACTCCGGCTTGGATAAGTGACCTGACCGCCTTGGAGAAGGCGCGAGCCTTGGACGGTAGCCTTGGAGGTACGGAAAGAAAGAATCGATTTGGTGGGATGGAAATGAACTCTATCTTGTAACCTGACGACACCAGTTCCCTGATCCACCTGTCTTTTATAATAGGTAGCCAAACTTGATGAAAGTGGGAAAGTCGTCCGCCCACTGGCGGGGCGTCGTCCGGAAATAAGGAGTCATGAAGATGAGAATTTGTGGGATTTGGGTCCTTTGGACTTGCTTTGGCCAGGTCTAGACTGCCAGGTTTTGTTCGCCCTTTGCGAAGTCCTCGGACCTTCCCTGCGCGGCGAACGACTACGGGTCTGCGCTGGGCGGGAAACGGACCAGCCAGACGAATTCCGAAAGGAACGGAATCGTGCCTGGTTACGGCGGTTATAGGAGCATTTCGTTTTTTGTTGAGGTAGGGAAGTACTCTTCCCTCCTGTGGCATTGGATATTAATTTATCAAGCTCTTCACCAAAGAGACGACCGCTGAGAAATGGAAGGTGGGTAAGCGACTTCTTTGAGACTGCATCCGCCTTCCATTCCCGCAGCCAGAGAGCACGCCTGATGATGATGGCGTTTGACGCAGCCACTGCCGCACAATTTGCGGAATCGATAGCTGCGTGTAAAATATAGTCAGCCACGAATGACGCTTGAACCGCCTGGTCAGCGAGCTCGGAGTTAACTGAACGGAGACCGGCATGTAAGTTAGTTGTCCAGGCCATGATAGCCTTTGCTGCCCACACAATAGCGAATGTCGGGGCCAGGGAGGACCCTGTGGCCTCGAAAATTGATCAGGCCATGTGTTCCACCTGATGGTCCGTCGCGTCCTTTATGGAGGAGCTATCAGGCAGGGAAAGAAGCGTCTGTGTTGCGAGTCTGGATACCGGAGGGTCTACTACAGGCGTATCTGCCCAGGTCTGTGTTACCTCTTGCACGAAGGGGTAACGCCTCTCCAGTGCCTTACGGTTGCCGAATCTCTTCTCCGGGTGTGAGCGATGGTTTTTGAGAATCGCCCTGAACTCGGGGTGATCGGAGAAATATTTAGGGGGCCTCTTAGTCCTCTGGAAAGCGATCTCGTGCTCTGGGGCATCTGGAGGAGGTTCAGATATCTTCAGCACCTGGTTGATGGAGGTGATTACGTCCTCAACCAATACATCAGTGTCTGGCTGGGTTAGGTCTAGGGACCCATCTGGATCCAGATCTGAGCTGGAGTCACAGAGTCCTTCGGACTCCTGCGTATCGCTGCTGTCCTCTCTAGGAGGGGGTGACCTGGACCTTCTGTGATCCTCCCTATCAGGGGACGGTTCTGGCGACCTGGAGGCACGGCGACTCTCCCTTGGAGATGACCGTGAAGTATGAGTAGGCCCTGGAGACCGTGAAGCATGAGTAGGCCCTGGAGAGCCTGACCTATGCGGTCGTTTCCGTCCTGCCCTAGAGGTGGACATTAGTTCAGTGCGGCCGCGTTCCGAGTGTCCGCTTTGTTGAGCAGCGGTCTGGGATGAAGTGTGACTCTGCATAGCTGAAAGCAATGTAGAGGACAGCCTGTCCATGGATTGTGCCATGGATTGTGAGATGGATTGGGACAGAAAAGTGGCCCATTCCGGCATGGCAGATGACGCATCCGTAACGGCTGGGGACACCGGCACCGTAGTTTGGGCGCAGTCCCGGCAGTGCGGGGACGTATGTCTACTGGGTAGAGGCTTCTGACATGCTGTGCATAAGGAATAGTAGGCTGTGTGGGCCCTAGTCCTCTTGTTCCTTGAGCCCGGCATAGTGGTATATACAGGAGCCTGTGCAGGGGTGCCCTGGAGAGAATAGTGCTGTGCAGGGGTGCCCTGGAGAGAGTAGCCTGTGCAGGGGTGTCCTGGAGAGAAGAGTTCCAGCAGAGGAGATAGAAGACCTCTGCTGGCAACTTACCACCACCTGTGTGTCAGCAACCAGTGTCCAGCGTCTGTCTGTGCCCCCCGGAGACTGTGCAGCTGCTGTGCTGCTGCTGGTGCCGCTCTGCCTCCACCACGAGGCATGTAATGGCGTCCGGAGAGAGGAGGAAGAAGGGGGGGCGGAGCGCTGCAAAACCGCGCGATTCTGCATGGAATCGCGCTCAGGAGACGCGGTCCGCCCCCTGCTATGATGCTGGCCGCGTCATCCTCGTCATCCGGGGGGCGGGCCGGGGGGCGTGCCGAAGGCGGCGGCCTCGGCGTAGGCCGAAGCCGCGGCCTAAATTAGCTCTGTGAGGCCGGAAAGGGCTCCAGAGCGGCGCGGAAGTCCGGGGGGGGGGGGGGGGTCCGGAACTGGTCTGGACCCCACCGGACCTCCGGGGCAGGCAGCGGTGGGGTAGTGTGGGCCCCTGCATAGGACCCAGAGTGCTGGGTCCTCTGCTCCACCATAAATGCAGCCCTTAGTGCGGGCTGCTGCAGGGACACAGGCAAGCTGTGTCCCTGCCAGTGCTGGCTGCCCCCAGTGCTGGTCCCCCGACCCCTCAGGTAGTGAATGTTGCAATATTAAACAAGTAGTCATCAGAAACAGAGGCTGCGATCACTGCCACAGCCTCTGCCCCCTCCCGGAAACAAAGCGTCATCAGTGACCTCTGTTCCAGGGGCTGGGCTAGTCTCTGCTCTACTGAGGATGCATTAGTTATCAGATTCAGCATATACGCAGTAGATTTTTGTCACTGTGCAATATGCACAGAGCTAGTACGAGCCAGCAAGAGTGCTCCAATAGTTAGCTTACAGCAAAAGCATAGACCAGTGCTGAAAGAGTCATCATTTGTGGGGGCGGTTCTGGTCTCTGCTTTTACTGAAAACTGGCTGTTTTTACGAATGCTGACAGTGACTGCAGCTTCTGATGCTTAAAAGGAACCTATCTCCAGGTTTTTGCCATCCCATGTTAGAGCAGTGTAATGTAGAAATAGAGACCCTGATTCCAGCGTTGTGTCACTTATTGAGCTGCTGGCTGTCATTTTGATAAAATTACTGTTTTCTCTGCTTCAGATTTAGCAGCTCATGAATATACTGGACTACTTGAGTAGTCCTCTAATGATTATCTCCAGTTGATTAAACAATGATTTTGTCAAAACTACACTGAGCAGCCCAGTAAGTGACACATGACTGGAATAAGGATCTCTGGCCCTACTTCATGCTACTCTCAGATTAGGTGGTAAAAACCTGGTGACAGATTCCCTTTAAATCACAACTCATTTGACTGTCCCACTATGGGCAGGGAGTCTCCAATGAAGCATCATCACACAGCTAGAGGGAAAAAAAATACTTAAAGCAGCTAATACTAAGGAACAGGTAGGGACTTTTTAATTGAAGTATATTTTTTTTAAACCAATTCTTTTTATTGCACATATAAAAATCAGGTAAAGGCCAAAGCGGCGGGTACAAATACAATGCAAGTTATAAATGTGCATCCATTTTCAAATACAAGGAAAGAAAACTATATACCTCATAGGAGGATTAAAGATTTAACCAAAACAACAGGGGGCAGGGAGCAACAAGAAGAGCAGGGAAGGAGGGGAGGGGAAAGTATAGGGGACAGGATGGGGCTTATGCAGCATATTTAATTACATATATAACACATCAACAGAAATGTCACAATATCAGTTTAGGAGAGGGTAGCATAATAGAGGAACTCGTCTGCTGTCAAGTAATCCGTCAGTCAGGAATTGTCACTTCATTAAATTTGGAGCCAACCCAAGGGTCCCACCAGTTAAGAACCTTGATCCTCTGGGGAAGATCATGCGAGAGAAGGAGTTCATGTGTCAGGTGGCGATTTAGTCTAACTGTCACCTCCCCTAGGGAGGGGCGGGTCGGAGACCTCCAATGCGCCGCGATGGATTGGCGGGCTGCTATCAGGATATTGGTAACTATGGGCCTAAGAATAGTCGGCCAGGTATCCAAGTCTATGCCCAACAGAGCCATAGGGGCCGAGAGAGGAATCGTCAGTCCCGTCAGCTCAGCAATCAGAGCCCCGACATCGGACCAAAATGCAACCACTCCTGGACAAAACCACCAGATATGAGCTTCAGTACCCGTCTGACCGCAGTTACGCCAGCAGAGCGGCGAGGGAGAGTCTCCATGTCCACCAAATCGGGCAATACGTGCAGGGACCAAGTACCACCCCATCTGGAGTTTTTTGGACTGTTCCAGGTGAGTGAGGCACCTTGTATACTTATCTGCATGGGACGCAGCAGCCCGCCACCCATCCAACGGCACCGAGAAAGAGAGTTTGGTCTCCCATCTTGCCATAAAGGGAAGTTTATGCTTTGTGCAGGCAGCAGTCAAGGCCCTATAGATTATAGAGACCCCTCGCCTAGAAAGTGCAGATTGTTTAAAGAATGACTGTAGATTGAGATCTACCAAGGTAGGATCCCAAGAGGGGAGGGAGCAGGAAAGCAGGAAATGACATATCCTCAGGTGAGTGAAGTAGGCCGTTGACGGCAAGGAGTATCTGTTTACTAACGCTGAAAAGGGGATCGGACGCCCATCTCTCAACAAATCCCATATCCCTTGTATGCCCACCTCCCGCCACCTCGCGAGCGACATATCCATCATACATGCCTCTAAAACCTGTAGGGAGAGGTATCTGGTAAGGAATGGGAGGTGTAACCTTGCTAATTTATGCCATACAGCCAGTACAGCT
The DNA here is from genome assembly GCA_033576535.1 of Allobates femoralis. Classification (NCBI taxonomy): domain Eukaryota; kingdom Metazoa; phylum Chordata; class Amphibia; order Anura; family Aromobatidae; genus Allobates; species Allobates femoralis. Next base: position 343,628,471 of record JARQOC010000006.1, read on the forward strand.
TGCATAGAGCGTAGAGGGACTACAGGCCGGGTCCTTTGGAGGAATGCGACCTCCAGCAGAATCCTGGGGGATCCCATTGGGGAGAAATGGGCCTCAATCTGTAGCCAGTGGGCAGAAAAAAAAGGAGGAGAAGCCATTGCCCACCACGTCTTAGCCAAGTCCAGGGTGATAGCCGCATGATACGTGAGGATATTAGGCATGCCCAGACCCCCAAGCGAGCTGGGCAGAGTTAGGGTCGCCAGAGCTACTCTGTGGGGTTTGCCCTCCCAAATAAACCGTCCCAAGATTGTTTGAAAAAGGTTCAAATATCGCCTAGGAAATAGTAGAGGGATGCACCGAAGGGTATATAAAATTTTAGGGAGAAGGGTCATCTTTACCAAATTGATCTTAGCCACCCAGGAGAGCTGCACCTGCGAATATTCTTTGGTGAGAACCCTAAGCGAAGAGGCCAATGTCTCACAATTAATGCTAATCATAGACCGCACGGGGGCGATTTGAATTCCCAGGTATACAAACCCCCTGGGGGCGAGTAGGAAGGAAAATCGAGAGGCCAGGTCAGCCTGGTCAGGGGGGGAAAGGTTCACTGGAAAGAGGGAGGATTTAGAGAGGTTGAGCTTGTAGAAAGAGATCGCGGAAAAGTCAGAGAGGACAGACACAATAGCTGGAATAGAAACTCCAGGGTTCGTACAGGTGAGGAGGACATCGTCCGCATAAAGAGAAATCTTATGCTCCGTTTGGCCTACCATTACTCCCGAAATCTCAGGATGGTCTCGAATGGAAGCTGCTAGCGGTTCCATGGCAAGAGCAAAAATTAGAGGAGAGAGGGGGCAGCCCTGCCTCGTCCCATTAGAGATAGCAAACGTAGCGGAGGAGAACCCCCCCGCCTTCACGTATGCGCGGGGGGAGGAGTATAAGGCTAATATGCCCGACTTAATGGGGCCCTGGAACGCAAACTTATCCAGGACCGCTGCCAGATACCCCCAGTGCACTCGATCGAAAGCTTTCTCAGCATCAAGTGATAGAAGGGCACTGGGGGTCCCTCTCTGCTCCAGGACCTCCAGGAGGTCCACCACCCTCCGAGTCGCATCTCTCGCCTGACGATCGGGAATGAAGCCCACTTGATCGAGGGCGATCAGGGAGGTAATAACTGACTTGAGTCGGTCCGCCAGCAGCTTCGAATAGAGTTTAACATCGCAGTTGATAAGTGCAATAGGGCGGTAGTTAGCCGCTTCCGTGGGAGCCTTACCGGGTTTAGGGATGGTGGAAACAGCTGCCGTCAGACCCTCAGGCCGGATGCGTCCTTCACTCTGCCAAAACCGGAATAAAGACAGGAGGTGTGGGGAAAGAGTGGGAGCAAAGGAAGAGTAATACGAGTAGGAGAGGCCGTCTGGGCCCGGGGCCGACCGCTTCTTAGAGGCACGGATCAGCCCAAGGATCTCCTCCACGGTAAAGGGCCTATTTAGGAAAGAGAGCTGAGAGCTTGAGAGGGAAGGGAGCTCAAGCCTGGCAAGGAAAGCGCCAATGGCGTCAGCCGTCGGTCGAGGAGAAGAAGGGGAGCAACCCAGGTTGTACAACTCGTGATAAAAGTCCCTAAACTGCTCAGCTATCTTGATAGGGTTGCGAACATGCTCCCCTTTGGGAGAAATCAGTAGAGCAATCCTTGACTTGGCCTCCCTCCTCCGCACCCGACGCGCCAAGAGCGCCCCAGCCCTGTCTCCCATCCCATAGTACCGTGCCCCCACTTTCTTCAGTTGGTGCTCCACTCTGGAAAGAAGAAGAGTCCTAAGTTCATCCCGCGTAGCAGTAAGGGCTGATAAAGTGGAAGGAGCCGAGGTGGAGAGGAAAGAGGCCTCGAGAGATTTAATCGTGGACAAGAGCGAGACCATTCTCTCATTATATTGCTGTTTAGCCTGCGCCGCTAGCTTGAGACAATGGCCCCGGATGACCGCCTTATGGGCGAACCAAAGTCCCTCCGGGGTGATGTCTGGTGTCTCATTCAGATGGAAGTACTCCTTCAGATGGGAGGTCAGGGTGTCGAGATTCGACTGCGAGGTCAGGAGGTAGTCATTAAGCTTCCATGGGGCTCTGGGAAGTCGTGGAGTGGAGTCGGAGATAACAAGGGCATGGGGGGCATGGTCTGACCATGTGATTACGTCAATATCAGCCTGAGGGCAGAGTGGCAAGAGTGAATCACTAATCAGGCAGAAGTCTATACGGCTGAAGGATTTATGTCTGGGGGAAAAAAAAGTATAGTCACGTTCGTTGGCATGCAGGTATCGCCAGATGTCGTGGAGTCCGTATGCATCCGCCACAGGGGCGAGGTCAGTCCGAAAAGAGTTGGGGGAGGAGCAATCAAGTTGTTTATGCAGGGGGGCGTTGAAATCACCCGCCACCACCCTATGCCCCGGCATGGAGGGTAATTGGGAGTCTAAAAGTGATCTAAGAAACCTACTTTGACCCTTATTAGGCGAGTATACTGCTAAGAGGGAATAAAGGGTTCCATTAAGCTTGGCCACCACCAAGAGGAATCTGCCATTGGGGTCAGATACCTCAGTCACCAACTCAAAGCCAACAGAAGACGCCACTAGAATAGCCACCCCAGCCTTCTTCTCGGAACAGTTAGAGAAGAACTGATGTGGATAAAAAGGCGAGGCCAGACGGTGGTTATCACCCTCCAGAAGATGAGTCTCCTGGAGTAGGACCACATCCGCCCGAGCCCTTCTCAGGCTAGAACGTAAAAGTGATCTCTTTTGGGGGGAGTTCAACCCGTTGACATTATGTACCCAAATTTTTACAGGCATATTTAAGTAATAGGAGTAATTCTAAAGATAGACAGTGACATATCCATGAGAATGAAAACTGCAAAGGGAATAACCAAGGAGTAATGACCAGGGGGGGGAAGGGGAGACAGGATGCGTTGGCCTGCATCTCCGGGCGAGGGACCGGTGCCCAATATGGCCGGTGTCCACCGCGGAGAGGACCAACGTCCTCCGGGAAGAGAAAAAACATTTTTGAGGGGGCAAACAAGGCAAATGTCAGCATAGCCAAGATAAACATCGCAGGAGTGAGAGAAAAAAAAAAAAGGAAGGATCACTTCGGCGATCTAATCTCCCAGTCCAGTATCAGTACCACAGCGACACAGTTCTGTCCAATAAGCGACGCGGGTGCGCTGTCAGAGAGAAAAATACAACTTCGCACTGCGGGAGAGAGAAAAAGCGTCCAAAAAGAGACACAGTAATGAAGAGAAAAAAGAAAACGAACGGGAGAAAAGAAAAAAAAAAAAAAGGGGGAAGGACAAGTCAAAAACGCTTGAGCGTAAAAATCTGCTCAGCAGGGGGATATCCTCCCAGGGTCGCTGGTGCCTAGACAAGGGGCTGTAGCAGAGGAGACAAAAAAGGAGAGGGAAAAGATCAGAGAGACGAGAGGAAGGAATGGTAAGAGGGAAAGGAGTTAGACTAGAGAGAAGAAAGAAAATACAGAACTGAGACCAGGAAAGTGAGATGGAGAAGGAAGTAGAGGCTAACGACCTGGGAGGACTATGTGGGGACCAGGAAGGTGGACCCCGGGCCTCAGAGAGCAAAAATCAAGGACAGAAGACCAGCCAAAATCATCCTCAGACCGTGGACCATTCTGGGTTCAATCTGCGTCGCCGAGTGCGGCGCTTCGGAGCATGATCACGGACGTCACGCTGGGAAGAGGCAGAAAAGTCCGGAGGAAGTAGGTCCCAGTCTTTTAGCAGCGTAGCCGCCTGTGAGGGACCCAGGCAGACATGGGTGGCATCATTCCTTCGGATGATCAGGCGTGTAGGTCGGCCCCAGCGATATGGAATCTCCCTGTCCCGGAGTATCACAGTGTATGGTTTGAAAGCCCTGCGCATCGCCAGGGTTCCTGGAGAGAGATCAGGAAAGACCTCCAAGCTGGCGAATCGGTCAGAGAGTGTCGGCGATCCACGAAGTACCCTCAGGAAGTTTTCCTTGGTCTCATAAAAATGAATCCTCGCAATCACCTCGCGAGGCAGATCGGGTCGGACCCCCGGTGGTTTGGGGAGTCGGTGAATCCGATCTATTTTAAGATCTCTCGGGTCCAAGTCGGGCAGAACTTCGTGTAGAAAGTCTCGCAAGAGACCTTTCAGATCGGGATCAGCGACCGTTTCCGCAACGCCTCTGAGACGTACATTATTCTGTCGGTTCCTATCCTCTGCGTCGAAACTCTTTGCCTGGACCGCAGTCATAGTCGCCTGGAGCTGTTCGTGATCGTCTAGGAGATCGTTGTGAGATTGAACTAGCTCCGCCAGTTTAGATTCTAAATGATCCGTCCGGGATCCCAGGGCAGTCACTTCCCCCCTCAGGTCGGCCACCATCTCCTTCATGTCTTCCTGCAAAGACACCCTGAGGTCCGACAGGAGGTCAGTCATGAGGCCCTTCATGGCCGCGAAAGTAACTGGAGGGTCAGGGGAGACATCCTCCTCTCCAGCGCCAATCGCTTGCTGTTCCCGGCGGGAAGCTCGGGCAGCACGGGGGGAAGGGGGCGCCATGCTGGATAATACTGAGTCCATGCGGCCTGGCGGGAAATAGTCGGAGACCCGCTTAGGGACAGGGATATGCGGTGGTTTCACCTTGCCCATAGATGCAGGCTATGTTCCTACGTCCTCTGAGCTGGTTCTGGCGGTCCGGTGGTATGCTGGGTTGCTGGAAATCTTAGAAACAAGCCCGGGGTTTGGGAGCTCCCGAGTTAAGCAGCCATCTTCCTGGGGTGCTTAGTCACGCCTATTTTCCCATAATTTGACCAAATAGTAAGCGCGGTGTCTGGCCTTGTGTATTATAGATCTTGTGCCCCCTGTTGGCCGTCTATGAGCTCAGCATGTCATTTATTAGAATAAGAAACAAAAATTTAATCCAGGATGTAAATGTCTTTGGAGATCCTGCTGGGGCTTGGATGGTCTGCTCCAGATAATAGCAGAGAGGGGCCAGATCAGATGTTTTGAGTCTCTTGTCTGGATATAGCGAAGGAAAATATACGTATACAGCAAACTGCAAACAGAGGAGCTCCCTGCCTGTTGCTCTAGGGTCACAGAGGTTTCCTCCACAGAGGGAGCTGCACTTTAATTGCAGAGGGGGTGTCTCCTGATTGGCAGCACTGTGGGCACTAGATGTGGATGCTCCTAGGTGAATAACTCAGAGCCGGCTCTGTTTGAGCTGCAGCACAAGGGTCACAGTCACAGAAGTGTATAATGGCGTCAGGGCTTTACACAGGGAGTCTGATCTTATCTCCTCAACAACCCCCGCTGTGCACTTATGTTCGGCTGATCCCAGGGCACACGAGCTCTCCACTGCCAGCCTGCTCCCGCCAGTCCCCGTTATCACCTGCACATGTGTGTGTAGTTAGTGCCGGCCCGTCGCCTCCTCTGGTGTCTCTGCTGTGTCTCCCGGCGTCTCTGTTTCCTCCTCTTGGAGGGCAGCGGTGCCTCTGTCTCGCTTCGTAGTGCAGGCAGACTGAGCACAGGGGTCGCAGTGTCAGCAGGAGGTTATTAACCAGCGGTGGTCAGGCGACCTCACCTCGGCTATCTCTCTGATGGTGGCGATGGGGACCCTGCGGGTGTAGCTGGCGGGGATCCACTTCAGAGGGTCAGAAGAGCAGTGTATAAGGAGGTGGTGATGTCTCCAGAGTGGGGGCGCAGCTCTGGCATCATGGTGAAGGCCGCGCCATGAGGAGGGAGAGTCCAGATCTTCAGGGTCAGGTTTCAGGTTGATTAAAGATGTTCTATCTCGGTCAGGGAGGGTAAGAGATGGTGTTTGATATCAGTCCATGTCTGGATGTCCCCTTGGGGCCAGGATTTTAGATGGATTGTGGCTGTGGGCTGAGGAGCTCCTCAGGCTGCATCCATCTCTCTCGAGCTCCAGATCACGCCCCCCTAATTGAAGTATATTAAACAGCATAATACATTTTAGTTGTGGACCATCCCACTTTAAGGCCTTGTGTGCAGATGCAAAATAAACTCACCTTTGCGATTATCAGTTCTTGGAAGGGAAGCAGTGGTGCGATATTACATATGCACCTATAGATGTTATGTGTAGATCGCTATGTAGGCATCCATATGCGGATGTGCAGAGTGAGGCCATGTGGAATAGAGAAGATGCGCAGAATAAAAGGTCTGCATCACCGCATGTAAAAAACCCATTCACCTTGTCCCATTCATAGTGCAGATCTGGTCCCACGCCTGCATGCTCACGTTGCATTTCTGCAGTTTTGTTTTATTTGCCACTTTTTTTTTTTTTCTTAAACGGCATGAATATAAAAGTGTCTTAATGTCACATGTAAATATACCAAACACGACGAGAATGGGTCATTGTTGCAATACAGGAACAGTGTTAGGTAAGAGGATAAGAGGCCGTCCCTTTCTTAATCCCATCACCTTGTTTTTCCATTTTTTCTTCCAAGCCCCATAACGTTTATGTCAGTATAGCTGTATGAGGGCTTGTTTTTGTGAGATATTGATTGCATTTGAAAGTACAACATTTTACCATGTAGTGCACTGGAAAAAAAAAACTCCCAAGTGCAGTGAAACATTTAGCTTTGTTTCATTTAGATTTCGCAGTGTATATTAATACACTGAAATCTAATGGGCGGCCACAGCTGTCACAGAGGGGAGGAGGAAGCAGGATTCTTCCTCCCCTCTGTGACGTCAGAGGGAGAAAACGCAGGAGCAGCTGCGTAAAGAATCGACAAGTCAATTCTTTTTACGCCGGCGCTTTCTCCCAGAGAGGTGCGGAGCGAAAATACACGCTGTCTGAACGGCAAAGTGAATTTTACATTCACTTTGCTGTCAGACAATACGCACCTGCGCATTTTTGAAAAGCGCTCGTAAAAAAGCGCTCAAAAATGTGCAGTGTGTGAACGTAGGCTAAGGCTGCGTTCACACATTTGCGTATTTTGCTGCGCTTTTTTGTGCGCGCTTTTTGCCGCGTTTTTCGGCCGCGCAAAAAAGCGCACCAAAATACGCAGGGGCTTTCATACACTGCGCTTTCTTTACTCCAGAAAGCGCAGTGATGTCAGAGGGGAGGAAGAATCCTGCTTCCTCCTCCCCTCTGTGACAGCCCCATTAGATTTCACAGTGTATTAATATACACTGTGAAATCTAAATTAAACAGAGGCAAATGTATGTAAAATAAAAAAAGAATCAATACTTCACCTGTCCGACACCTTCTCCCGCTATCCGGTCTCCGGTTCTAAGTGAGAGGTGTACTGACAAGACCTGTGGTGACGTCAGAGGGGGGTGTTCCCGGCGCTGATTGGCTGTTCGCGGTCATGTGATATGCATCACATGACCGTGAGTGCCCGGGAACGCCCCTCTGACATCACCACAGGTCCTGTCAGTACACCTCTCACTTAGAACCGGAGACCAGACAGTGGGAGAAGGCGTCGGACAGGTGAAGTATTGATTCTTTTTTATTTTACATACATTTGCCTCTGTTTAATTTAGATTTCACAGTGTATATTAATACACTGTGAAATCTAATGGGTGGCCACATCTGTCACAGAGGGGAGGATGAAGCAGGATTCTTCCTCCCCTCTGGGAGAATACGCAGGAGCAACTGCGTAAACAATTGACATATCAATTGTTTACGGAGCTGCGCTTTCTCCCGGAAAACGCAGTGCGTATTTTTGCGCAGTGTCTGCACTGCAAAGTGAATTTCACATTCACTTTGCTGGCAGACAAAAGGCACATTGCGTATTTTGAAAAGCGCGCGTAAAAAAGCGCAGCAAAATACGCAATGTGTGAACGTAGCCTTAGAGTTTGTCAGTGACGCCACCTGTGGGATGCATCCGGATATGACCACCGCTGCTTATCTCAGCTTAAGGGGATGATGTTGGGATGCAGCAGGATGATAAACCCTCCACAGGTAGGGCTAGGATGATCCCTGAGCTGGTGAATATAATTGTTATTGGTGTTGATGGGGATGCAGGAAATAGCTCAAACAATGATATGGAGACACAAGAGTAACAGTCTTTTCTTTACCTTTAAAGGGAACCGGTCAGATGGTTTATGTCCCCCTAGTTATCACTATCTGTACCTGCAGCTTCATAATACTATTCTAATCATCCCTGTCTGAGCTCAGAGTGTAATGTGAAAGGTGAAATAAAAGCATTTATACACTTACATTTCAGTCCCCACATTGGAGGAGGGGGAATGTCTGGCAGGATAATAGTTAACTCACTTTTAACTTGGATGGCTAAAGGACCTGTGTGATGTAACGATCATGTGACTATAGTGGGCGGAGCTAAGCCAGCAAATGTATTATGTTCTATGAGAACTTAGCTTCGCCTATTGTGGTCACATGGTTGTGACATCACATCAGGTCTCCCAACATGTTCTAGCACAAGGCTGAAATGTTAACTATTAACCTGCCAAACAGTCTCCGTCCTCCAAGCTGGGGACTGACTGCCTCATTACATAAGGTAATGTAAGTGTGTAAATGCTTTTCTTTCACATTACACTCTGAGCTCAGACAGGGATTATCAGACTGGTATCTACAGCTACAGACAGTGATAACTGGAAAGACACAAACTAGCTGACGGGTTTCTTTTAATGGTGGAACTCAAGTAGTACCGGGTACTGTTTTCTAAAGTTCATGGGGTCCGGAGCCTGGAGGTAATTTTAGGCTCCCCACCCCAGGCAAGTCCAAGAAAAAAAGCGGACGACACACGTTAATGTGTTCTCAATCATTCTGTAACATTGGTACAAGTACAATGCGATATTTTAATGCATTTATTTTTCACACCAGTGCGTTCTTACCCTAACTGGTTAGCTGGCCCAACATACCATGGAACACATGTACACTCGGGTAAGGTGAACATGTGCTCACTAGGGAGAAAGTCTCCATCAGATACGTCTTGGTGATCACTTCTCAGGAGAGTAAAGAATGAGCTTTAGCATAGAGGAATCACCATCATTGGTAGGGCCATATTCAGACAAGCATTTTATTAGCGTCTAATGCTGGGTTTATGTGTCGATAGCAGCTGTTAAATGACTGTTGATTGGCTACATGCAAGCTAGTCAGCTGTTCAGACCGTCCAACCACGTTTCTATGTCCACAGAACAATCACTAATATGGTCGTTCTGTGGACATTGAATGTTATTGGGAGCAAATCACCTGATAACAGATGATGTACTGCCAAAATGTATCATTTTTAAACCCAAAGAACTTACATTGTACTTGTGCATTGTTTGATCTCCAGCCCGATAGTTTAGAAATTCTTACTCCAAATTATTGGTCTGTTGAAGCCCAGTATTTATATTCAGGATGTATGATTGCAACACCCCCCCCACCTTGAAGAAGCATTTCCACTAACATTTTTCCTGTATGTACTAATATACGCCCTTCCCACTGCTCTCTCCGGTGTCCAGGACCGTACTTCTGAATGATATCACCGCTCTGCAGACTCCTCTAAGTCACGTACATCGCTGTGTGACTCAGATGTGACTTTCACAATGCAAGTCTATGCAGGATGAGACAATATGCTTACATTATAAATGAGACTTCTGGCTCACGTATAGAGTGTAAAATGAGCCGGCGGGTCTAATTCATGGTGACGTCGCTGAGAGGAGCTGAAGAACACTACTGGACACAGAGGGAGGCAGTAGGGGGTATAACATTCACTAGATTACATGCACATATACACAATAAAAAGTCTAGTGGGAGCGCTTTCATTTCAGTGAAGTGTAACCCTCCCTCCCCTGTTTATCTGGACCTACTAAAATTTACAACAGACACATCCTCAATCTTTGCTTTCCAGAAAAATAAACCAAAAAATTTTTTTTTTTCCTAATAAAATCAATATTTATTGTTAACATACAAATAAAATCTGAATATTATAGTAACACAAGCAACTTTAAAAACCCTACAAAGCATTTACCTTATAAAAGTAACAAATGAAAACTTTAAAGCAAACACACAATGTAAAACTCCATGTGGTGAAATGTAAAACAGAACAAAGACGTGGAAAAAGTGACTGAGGTGACGCGACTGATCCCGGAAAAGGCTGCGGCCGGCCACTTCTACACGTGTGTGTATATATATACACGTAATGTAGTACAGGTGTAATATATATGGACTGGGGGGTTGAACGTGTTCTGCTAAAAACATATAGGCCTTGTGCATAGAAACTAAAAGGTGCATAGAGCAACTCACAATGAAAAGTACTGATGAGTAACTCCGGGGAGCTCCTCATACTCTAGTGTCTACACTCAAGGCTCAATGTTCTGCTAGTCATCACCAGCCACTATTTGCCTTCAGATAAAGCATTTTGTCAACCTGTGACTTAGTGATTAAAAAAAACAGTGTAAGATACTTCAAAAATATAAAATAAAGGGGTTGAATATTAATGGACTCGATCTGCCCTCCAAAACAGCCGTGGTCTCCGTCAGATTGGTTGAGTAACCTCGGTAGGAAATATGGTGCTGATGAAGAAGGGCCAATGTAGAAGTGTCTGAAGGCGGCCATGGCCGTTTACCTCAGGTGTAACAGCAGACGAGAGCCGAAAATATAGGACCCCTTTATTACTCAAGTATTTGCAACATGTGAAACCCCAATTAACTCAATACACGATACAGGCTGGGGGTGACCAAGTCACCTACAACCCCCCAATGTATAATGGTATGGTGAGGAAACAGGAAAGTTAAAAGGCCACCACTATATAGGAGACAGCCGTTTTGTTACCCACGCTGCTTAGGAAATCAACATTTTAAAGTTGATTTTAATCAATAGATCTTGGAATAATAATTATTTCAACAATTGTATGATTAAAAAGATATTACTGTGCTGAGATAATCTTGTGTCCCTGCTATGTACTGTGTAATGGATGTGTGACGTACAGGGACATGATCTGATTATACCACATCTCCTGTGCTGAGATAATCCTATATATGTCATTGCTGTGTACTGTGTAATGGATGTGTCTGACCATACAGAGACATGGTCTGATCATACCACATCTTCTGTGCTGAGAATCTTATATATGCGTCCCTACTGTGTAATGGCCGTGTCTTACTGTACAGAGACATGGTCTGATCATAAAACATCTCCTGGCCGGGGAGGAAGCAAAACAGTATACAGACATTACAGCACGGGATCACAGCTGATCGTTAAAACATTTCCCTCATTTTATAAACCAATCAGGGAAATGTTTTACCTCACAAAAGAATCAGCTGTGATCCCGTACTGTAATGTCTCTTTTACTGCATCCCTTGGCCCTTCAGATGTGGTATGATCAGACCATGTCTCAGTATAGTCAGACACATCTATTACACAGTACATAGCAAGGACACCTATATAAGATTATCTCAGCACAGTAGATGTGGTATGATCAATGTCCCTGTACGGTCAGGCACATCCATTACACAGTACATAGAAGGGACACCTATATAAGATTATCTCAGCACAGGAGAGGTGGTATGATCAGACCATGTTCCCTGTACAGTCAGGCAGAGCCATTACACAGTACACAGCAGAGACACATACCGTATACAAGATCTCAGCACAAGAGTTTTTTTTTTTTTTTACAAAACACATCTAATTTTGGAAAGTATTACCTATTCCATGACCTATTGATTAAAAATAACGTTCATGGTAAAACCCCTTAAAGGGAACCAACCACCTCAGATGACCTCTATAAGCGGTTAATACATGTCCCTGGAGGCTACCTACATCATTGCAGCTATCTTTTTGCTAAGAAAATTGATAACTGCAAACCGAAATAAACAGTTAGTAAACTTACATGACTCCAGTACGAGAGGGCGTCTCCCTTTGGCTCCAGAACGAGAGGGCTGTGTCTTATGCAGGCTGAGTGACTTTCCTCCCCCTCCCTCTCAGTTTGCAGCTTGTCACTGAGGGGCGTTATATTATGTTATTGTGGGCGGGCACGCAAGCCAGCTCCCGTCCGTGCACGTCATCGCAGGGAGACAGGGTCACGTGCACTAGCATCTTCACTTCCTGTCGGCTCCGTGCACAGACAGGAATCTGATGGCTGCATTGCATGTGAGGCTCTTACCTAACCTTACCTAACCCTGTCTCCCTGCGATGACGTGCACGGACGGGAGCTGGCTTGCGTGCCCGCCCACAATAACATAATATAACGCCCCTCAGTGACAAGCTGCAAACTGAGAGGGAGGGGGAGGAAAGTCACTCAGCCTGCATAAGACACAGCCCTCTCGTTCTGGAGCCAAAGGGAGACGCCCTCTCGTACTGGAGTCATGTAAGTTTACTAACTGTTTATTTCGGTTTGCAGTTATCAATTTTCTTAGCAAAAAGATAGCTGCAATGATGTAGGTAGCCTCCAGGGACATGTATTAACCGCTTATAGAGGTCATCTGAGGTGGTTGGTTCCCTTTAAAGTACGAGGCTAGAATCACCTCCCGAAGGCTCAACCATGAAAAGTGAACCCAACTTCCATCAGGTGTTTGCAAAATGGCTGTCTCTGAAGTGAGGAGTATTACCGGTATCTAGTACTAAGACACATAACAAACCACTGCAAAATAATCCTTTGGTGAAGAAAGAATATTACAAATAAATGTATTTTTCTTGTGCAATAGCCCTTAGTAACAGCCAAGACTCATGCATTATGAGCTTCCTGCAGAACATTGTCATATAAGGCCGAGATCCGCGCAGGAAGCCATTGCTGCACTGTACCGCTAACCTGAATAATGTTATAGTATAATATACATGGTCACAGTATGAGGGTCTATATAGTTGACATGACATTTATATAGATAATGCATAGATTATATGGAGTGCTATAGAGAAAGCTAAGAGTTGTGCGGTAAACACCAGAGAACCCTGGTCAGACCTATCATTTATATACAGATTTAGTAAACTATGTGAACCCTTATTGCAATCACTGTGTAGTTCCTTGTATTATAGATTGGGGGGTCTACATCCTATTGTAAACTACAAGTCCCAAAATGACCATGCCTTCTGTAGCCCCCTCCTTAAATGAATACTCCTATATGCCAATAGAGAACGATGCTCCAGAGAATGATAATCTATTATGCTGCATAAAAGATCATTTCACCCAACGAACAAGCTTTTTGCTTGTTAATCAGGTGATCAGCAGCCTGCTTAGGGTGCATCCATATATCCGTGCTAATCGGTCCAAGCACAGACTGGCCATGGCTCTCCTGACTGGAGCGTCACATCAGATATATGAAGCCGTGATGCTCCGATAGCGAGACCCGAACCGAGCCTGTGCTTGGTCTAATTTACCCAGACATCTGAATGAATCCTTACACAGATAATGATACGATTTGTCAATGTAAATGCAGCTTTAGTCTATCTTCACCACATTATGACCATTAATTAGCAGCTGCTGTAGAACTAAAACCCCCAGCATGCCCTAAAGGCCACTTCACACACACAGATATCTGAGTCCAATATCTGAACAGATCTCTGGTTGCAGTGAAATCATGGATACATTGCTCCATTTTGTGGCTGTGTACAACATGGAGCAATGTATCCATGATTTCACTGCAACCAGAGATCTGTTCAGATATTGGACTCAGATATCTGTGTGTGTGAAGTGGCCTTAAAAGCCACAAAGGCCAGCTGGAAGAGATAGTTATACCACAATCAGATGTGGATTGCAGGCTGCTGCTTTCAAACATTAGTTTTAGTTAAACATAGGGTTAATAAATTAAAAATCTATAAATAAATCAATAGGCGGTATATACTGAAATAACAATACTAGGGGGCTCCAGCAGCCTCACACTGAATACTACTAGTCCAGTAAATATGGTCACCTGTATTGTGCAGAAGCAACCGCTACGTTTATAATAAAACAGTAATTCTATATTTTAGACTGTACCTTCATTTTGGAAAAATAGTCAATATAGGGTTAATAGTCAATATAAAGTAAAAGCAATAACCTTGAACCCCAACATCCTTACCATCACTTGCATTTACTTGAGGGGATGGTATTACCCCATGGGTGTTTGTTTTTAGAAGTCCTAATAACCAACAATATTGAAGACAAGGGGGCAATGGGGCTTTCTAGATGGATTCACCCAAATAGTTTCACTAGTCCAAACCGTAAATATGGAAAGTGAGAAGGGACTAGAAATGGGCCAAGGATAGTATTACAGCATAATGATACAGGCAGTGGGAATGAGCACACGTCCATTAAGGTCTATTAGATGCTCTCCATGGCTTTAAACTCACTAAGAGCCTGCACAGGGTTGACATGCTTTTTCTGAGATGCCCGCTTGATCTTAGTTTGGGTCTCATCAGGCTTCTCTCTCTTGACAAGGGGCTTCTTCTCAGGAGCTTTCATTTTCCAAGACACTGCAGGAAGGTTCAGAGAAGCCATGCCCTGGGACCTCTGGTATTTGGTGGAGGCCACATAAGATGCCTTCACAGTTTGCACCACAGCATTCATCAGATTCTTGGCAGCTTGTATGAGGGACATGGCACTGTCAGCGCCGGAGACCACAAGCTCACCACCAAGATTCTGGACTTCAGCCTTGACCTTGCTGCAAATATTTAACTGGTGGCAGTATAAGGCAATGCGCTGGAGATAGGCCAAGAGGTCCTGTTTGCAGGTAGAGTCGGGGCAGTGGTCAGCAATGGTTCGCCCCAGTTTATCCATCCGTGATCCAGCCTCTGCAATTTTCTTGGCTGCACCAATGACATCTGAAGCATTTTTGAGGGGTCCTTTACCCCTTGTAAAGTCTGTCATTTCCATCATGATCATGCACATCTGCTTGGCCAGGACAATAATATCGTTACCGTTGTCATCCCATTTGGATACTTCCGCATCTAGCTTGCTCTTTTCTTCTTGGAAGCTTGCCACCTGTTCAGCAATTTTAGCCTTTTGCTCCTGAGGAAGCTGAGCCATGATGGCCCTGGCACTCTGCCCAGCAATGAGCTGATCATCTTCAGTCTGGACGCTGGTGCGACTTCTCACATCAAAGTCCTCAGTTTCGAAATCAGAATCGTCCAGTTCTTCGGGGGTCCTTATCATGAGCACAGCTTTACGGATGTCACGGATGCCATCGTAGACCAGTCTGGAGGCGTCAATGAATTCATTCTCATCCACTGGTTGGTTGGAGTCTCCAGTAAGGGCACTGGCAGCAGCTTCTACTTGCTCAGCAAAGCGTGGCATGACCGTATCTGACAAGAGTTTAGTTGCCTCGACTACCTTCTCGGTGTAGATGCCACCCTCATAGTTCTCCATTTCAGCTGTGACAACATGGATGACTCTTGCGGCACGGCCACGGATTGCCCCAGCTGTACGATCAAGTCCATCAACATCTCTTTCCTGGAGAGCGATAACACACTTGTTGACATCTTCCAATATGTGGTTCTCGGAGACTGCCAAGAAGTCATCAATGGAGGTGATGTCATCCACTGCGTCAGTTAAGATACACACTTGCTTCTCCCACTGCTCTTTGAAAATGTCCATATTGTCCATGGCTACTTTACTATGAGGTTTGGCTGCCAATGCCAAGGCTGCGTTGATGACCTGAGGGCAGAGCGCTTCAAGCTGGTTGGCAGACATGTAGACAATCTTAACCCCATCTTCGTTGTTGGATATGGAGCACGCCAAGTTGGCCACTTCAATCAGTTTGGTGGCATGCTCACGGAAGACTTGGGCGTACTCTTTGACTTCTTTCTCATTCCCATTCTTGGCAGCCTCGATCAAGACCAGAAGGGGCACATTGGTTTCAAGAAAGGAGTCAGAAACGTGATCCATGACGGCTTTGCGGAGCTGCCTACGCAAGTCTCTGGTTTTGCGGGTCATTCTGTCTATGGCGACATTGAGGGCATCGCTCCTTTCTTTACGGCCAGCATTTCCCATGTACTCGGTGAGGAGATCCTGCAGGGCTTGTCTCACCGAGTTACATTCGGCCACGATTCGCTCGCGGCGGTCATCACGGGTGCAGGCAGAATCGGCCATTAGGGCGGCGCCACTGATGATGCTCTCCAGACGTTCCTCCAGGGATGGCCTGAAGCGCTCCTCACTGAAACCTTGAGGGTCCATGATGATCTGTTTATCAAAGTTATTTAAGGCGATGGCCAGCTCCCCGCCGTGCTGGGCTGGGGTCTCATCACTGGTGGTGGCCTGGGCGGCATTGGAGATGCCAGTCACTGCCTGCTGGAGCTGTTTGTACACCAAGTCCCGGTTGGCTCTGTAGGCGGCCACATCAGGGTGCTGGAGACAGGCCTGGGTGGCACTGTACAGGATGGGCAGGTTCTTCTGCAGGATGCCCCGGGCTGCTGCCATCTGATCCCGGTGCCCACCATCCTTCAGCTCCTGCTGGCGCTTGGCAGTCATGGATTGCAGCTTGTCCACCTCTGCCTTCAGGGCCTTGTACTGGATGCCCAGGTCCTGCTCGGTGCCCGCATTCCTCAGCCTGACGATGCCCTCCTCCACCACCTTCAGCTGCACCAGCAGCCGGTACACGTCAGCCATGTCTGCCAGGATGAGCAGGCGGGTGACGGCGGACAGCAGGGTGCGGGCGGCCCGGACCACATTGCCCCTCTTCACCGAGGAGCAGGGGTCGTCGGCGAAGTCCCCGGAGGCCGCCCTCATCAGCTCCCCCTGGGTGCGGACATCCTCCACGGCGGCCGCCAGCTCCTCCCGCAGGTACTGGCTCTCCCGGGCGATCCGCTCCCCGCTCTCCAGGAAGTTGTGGGTCGCCTGCTCCACGGAGGCCGCCAGCACCTTGGCTTTCTTGGAGCGGCCCTTCTTCTTGGCGGACGGGCCCTTACTGCTGGTGTTCACCAGGGTGGTGACCTGAGTCACCAGCGGCTCCAGCAGCCGCTCCACGGCCAGAGTGCGGATCTCCAGGGACTTCGGGTCCCACTTGAAGTTGATGTCGGCGGTGTGGACGCTCATGGCTGCGGCGCCGGCTGTGCTCTGACGATGACTGACTGCTGCTACGAGCAGGTGAAACTACTGTGAGAGAGGAGCGGGGGGAGACTCCGCCCTGCCAGCGGTATTGTTCCCAGGGAACTTCCGGCTCACCTTCCCCCCTCCTCCTCCACATTCCCACACCCAACCGGGCCGTGACGTCATGCGGTACACCCGAGGGCGGCGCCCACCACGTGACATAGAGACGTATTGTCTCAGGGAGCAGCGGGACGTGCTGGGGCTTGTGCTTCATCCACTGCATGGCAATGCCACATCAACACTGACTCAATAACAATGGAGGATCCTTTACTTCCATACATGTACAGTACATTGTGGTGTCCTCCATCTCATTAATACAATGCTTGGTTCCCTGTTAGGCTGTGTGCACACCTTCACATCGGGCACACATCCAGTTTTTTAGCAAAACAAGGATCCTCTATCTGGTGCCCCTGCGACCAGGTGGCCACAGGGTGAACTGCAGCTGGGATAGGCAGGACAGTCACTCCACACTCTGACCCTGAGCCTAAGTCACTTCAGGCCAGGTGAGGGGTGGTGGGAGTAGCTACGTGTGGGTGGGAAGTAGAGAGAACCCAGACAAAGGGGTGGAGGAACTAGACTCCAAAAGGATCTAGGAACACTAAGTCAGGCGAGTAGATCGAGAGATTCCCTGAAGGGTGGAGGAACAAGGAAGCCTCCCCAAGCCGAGACACCCTTCTGCCAAGTACTGACTGAGACAGACAGAGAGAACAACGGGGCCCGGAGGCCTGCACCACTGATGGCCAGCTGGGAACCCAGGCCAAGTCTGTGGAGAGACAGAAGGAGACAGATGAGCCCAACTGACCCGGGTCACTGGTGGCTGGGCCAGAGAGCCGGCTCTGTAGATGTGACTGGAAATGCCTCAAGCCCCTAATCACGAGACACCCAGTGGGGTGCGGGAACTCAATGTCCCGAGACCCAACTACCGATCCGGAGTAGGACAAAGCCATTGTACTAGAGCTAGTGACCTAGAGTGTGGGGCAGATCACTGTAGAGACTGTGACGGCCAGACCGAACCCGTACGCGAGGTAGAGAGACAAAGGGCCCAAAAGGTACACTGAGAGGGAGTGACGTAGAGGAACCATCCCGGTTGCAGTGAGAACCTAAGCCCGTAGCTGCTTTGAGAGTTCAGTCTTCTACAAGTGTTGTAAAGAGCTGTTATAGAGACTGTGTTGTCAAGTGAACAGAGGAGTAAAGTACCCGGTAAACTCAAGATCAGTGTCTGAGACTTATTGGTACAGAGACTGCAGCGGCTCGCCTGCAGAACCGCACACTTGTTTTCCACACTGCAACTAAACCACCTTATTCTACATCTGCCCTGGGGAACCAAGCCTGACCGGTGGAGGGCTCAATATCCTGGCTGCCACCTCCACCATCATCCCCAGCGGTCGGACCGGCAGCGGTGTCCCATATTGGCCACGACCCACAGGTGGTGTCACAAAATATCCCCATAAACTTTAATTTTTTCCCTTTTTTGCATTGACGCACCTGGGACCACGAAGACGGGCCACGCCACCGTGGCACCCCAGAGACAGAACTGTCCAGCTCTGAGTACCCCAGCCCCTGGGGGTGCGACGTTTCTGTACATTCACTTTAATTAAGGCATCAGGTTTCTATTAGATCCTGTTTTTTAACCAGTGGAAAAAATGATTGATGTAACCATGTAAAAATATATCCAACTGGATTCGGTATAATCTGTAATCAATTATAATGGAAGTCATTGGGAGCTGGTTACAATGTTACCACTTCCGATAAAACCAGATCCAGTATGCCTACTGAGCATGCAGGTCTCGATAGATAGATAGAGAGAGAGAGAGATAGAAGGAAAGATAGAAAGAGGGATAGATAGATAGATACCGTATATACTCGCGTATAAGCCGAGTTTTTCAGCCCAAAATTTGGGCTGAAAAGTCCCCCCTCGGCTTATACGCGAGTATATACGGTAATTAATACAGCAGCAGCCCCCGGAGGTATACAGGCCCCCCCATCAGGCTCCAGGGCCCCCCCTCCCCCTTGCGCGGCAGCCTGTAAAGGAAAATCATACTTATCAGTGTCCCGCGCTGTCCCGCCGCTGCGATCACGATCCCGGGCTTCATTCCGCGTCTTCCGCACTTCCTGTGGTCGCGGGAATGACGTCATTGCCTGCGACCGCCGGAAGACGCGGATTGAAGCCCGGGATCATGATGGCAGCGGCGAGACAGCGCGGGACACTGATAAGTATGATTTTCCTTTACAGGCTGCGCGCGAAGGGGGGGGGGGCCCTGGAGCTTGATGGGGTGGCCTGTATACCTCCGGGGCTGCTGCTGTATACAGCCCCTGGGGCTGCTGCTGTATACAGCCCCTGGGGCTGCTGCTGTTTACAGCCCCTGGGGCTGCTGCTGTATACAGCCCCTGGGGCTGCTGCTGTATACAGCCCTGGGGCTGCTGGATACTACCACTGGGGCTGTATATACCTCTGGGGCTGCTGTATACTACCACTGGGGCTGCTGTATACTACCACTGGGGCTGTATATACCTCTGGGGCTGCTGTATACTACCTCTGGGGCTGCTGTATACTACCACTGGGGCTGCTGTATACTACCTCTGGGGCTGCTGTATACTACCTCTGGGGCTGCTGTATACTACCACTGGGGCTGCTGTATACTACCTCTGGGGCTGCTGTATACTACCACTGGGGCTGCTGTATACTACCTCTGGGGCTGCTGTATACTACCACTGGGGCTGCTGTATACTACCACTGGGGCTGCTGTACATACCTCTGGGGCTGCTGTATATACCTCTGGGGCTGTATATACCTCTGGGGCTGCTGTATACTACCACTGGGGCTGCTGTATATACCTCTAGGGCTGCTGTATACTACCACTGGGGCTGCTGTATATACCTCTGGGGCTGCTGTATACTACCACTGGGGCTGCTGTATACTACCACTGGGGCTGCTGTATACTACCACTGGAGCTGCTGTATATACCTCTGGGGCTGCTGTATACTAACCACTGGGGCTGCTGCTGTATATACCACTGGGGCTGCTGCTGTATATACCACTGGGGCTGCTGCTGTATATACCACTGGGGCTGCTGCTGTATACTACCACTGGGGCTGCTGTATATACCTCTGGGGCTGCTGTATACCACACTGCTGGGGGCTGTATACCTGTGCTGGGTTCCACCCTCGGCTTATACACGAGTCAATAGGTTTTCCCAGGTTTTGGGGGCAAAAGTAGGGGGGTCGGCTTATACACGGGTCGGCTTATACACGAGTATATACGGTAACTAGAAAAAAAATTCTCTGCAGCACTCAGCTACTACCAGTGATGTACATATGCTGACAAGCTATATAATATTTGAGAAAAAAGTTTAAAAACTTACGTTTTTTTCAAAAAACTCAAAATTCTTATTTTTTTATTTCTGAAGTTCTTAGTACATACATACATTGGCCAATGTCTGTTTGCTCATCAACTGCGACAAAGTGACTTCAGGTCTGATGAGTCCTAACGCTGACATCTCTGTCCTCCTTGTCCTCCCTATCCCACTACTAGGGAGGACAAGGAGGGCAGGGATGTCAGCGTTAGGACTCATCAGACCTGAAGTCACTTTGTCGCAGTTGATGAGCAAACAGACATTGGCCAATGTATGTACTAAGAACTTCAGAAATAAAAAGATAAGATTTTTGAGTTTTTTTGAAAAAAAAACCCGTAAGTTTTTACTCTTTTTCTCATATATATATATATATATATATATATATAGCTTGTTAGCATGTGTACATCACTGGTAGTAGCTGAGTGCTGCAGAGAATTTTTTTCTAGTTGTTTGACCCAGCGTCCCTGCTGGCACCAGTTCACATTATGTCTTGTGAGTGCTGTGCAGTTTTTTCTCTTTAAGGGCCCTTTCACATCAGCGTTTTTTGAAATTCGCGGCAGATGCGGTGAAAAAACCGCATCTGCCGCGATTACCGCATACTGGCTGCACTTGCGGCGCGGTTGCGGTAAACGCCATGCAAAGTATAGGCGTACTTGCGGCAGGTGCGGCAAGTGCGGTTTTGCACTTGCGGCAGGTGCGGCGCGAAAAAAAACGCTGATGTGAAAGGGCCCTTAGATAGATAGATAATAGTAAACAAGAGCAGCACTTTCAAAAACAGGGTGCAAAAAATCAATCCATAACAGTTTTCTAAGGTTCCTGCATACAGACCAATAACAAAAGTATTGCAGCCCTCCTTAGGCCCCCTTCACTTCATGATTTTTGTTCATCCGTGGCTATCCGTTGTATAACGGATAGCCACGGATCCTATTTGGTCTCCATGTATCCCTATGTGCACAGATTGGTCCTTATTGGCATCCGATTATGTCAGTTTTGTGATGGATCCATTTGTGTCAGATTTTTTCCTGTCCCCAAAATCGGAGCCTGCTCTGATATAGGCCTGCCTTGAAAAAATTGGACTGAAACGGATCCGATTCTGTCCGTTTCAAATAACATGGAGCTCTATGGTGACGGATCAAACCGGATCCGACAAAAAATTGGGTCTGTAAAACTGATCCGATTTGCTGTACTGTGCATGCTCAGAAGCAAGGTAAAGCCCCATCTCTACTGCTGATGACTGATGTGGAAAACACTGATCCGTGGTCATCAGTGGCATCTGTTGGCATAGATCTGTGCCTGTCCGTGTGATCCTTGAAATTCAAGGATCACCACGGATGTGCAAAAAACATGATGTGAAGGGGGCCTTAAAGATGTATAGTGCGCCTCTCGTTACAATGACATCATTATTAGAATTAACATTACATATCAATAAGTGTTACATTCACTTTCATCAATTTTACGCTGTAGTACAGTCATAATTTTCCCACCTTATTACATTCACATATATTGCATAGTGCCTACAGTGTTTAGCATATTCTGCAGAAAACCTTAATTGGAAGCTTCATAAGCACAGTTGTTTACTGATTAATTATATTTTAGTGTATACTATTGCCACTCATGAGGTGTCCCGGAAGTCGTTAGGCGCATGCACCGGCTATTCCATGTGTCTCACAATGCCCTGGTGAGCAAAATATTCAAGACAAAGCAGTCAGATATACACTGAAATGCCAGCAGCAGCTTGTGTGTGTAATGCGGAGCAGTAAGATGGAGGTCGGGAACAAACATCCCACCACGCATGTGCAGGAGCACTAAGTTGGCGCGATGGACGTCCCCGGATCACCAGGCACCTAGTGACTTCCGGGACGCCGGGACATTACCTTGTGATTAATTCCTGATGACGGAGGAAATTTCCGAAACGCCTAGAATAAATCACTATTGCAGACTACATAAAGTGTCATCACTAAAGATAGCAGTTCAGTTAACCCTTCCTTTCCTGATGTCTTTGTATCTTTCATACTAGAAAAGAGGCAGCTATCTGATGAATCAGGCTTTCATCAGTGATTGTGTCTGACACAACCCAACCAGGTGAGCGACACCCTATTTATCTGACATTCATCATTTATAGTGCGTTGTGAAAGTATTTGGCCCCCTTGAACTTGTCAACCTTTTGCCACATTTCAGGCTTCAAACATAAAGATATAAATTCTAATTTTTTTGTGAAGAATCAACAACAAGTGGGACACAATCGTGAAGTGGAACGAAATTTATTGGATATTTTAAACATTTTTAACAAATAAGAAACTGAAAAGTGGGGCGTGCAATATTATTCGGCCCCCTTGAGTTAATACTTGGTAGCGCCACCTTTTGCTGCGATTACAGCTGCAAGTCGCTTGGGGTATGTATCTATCAGTTTTGCACATCGAGAGACTGAAATTATTGCTCATTCTTCCTTGCAAAACAGCTGGAGCTCCGTGAGGATGGATGGAGAGCGTTTGTGAACAGCAGTTTTCAGTTCTTTCCACACATTCTCGATTGGATTCAGGTCTGGATGTGACTTGGCCATTCTAACACCTGGATACGTTTATTTTTTAACCATTCCATTGTAGATTTTGCTTTATGTTTGGGATCATTGTCTTGTTGGAAGATAAATCTCCGTCCCAGTCTCAGGTCTTTTGCAGACTCCAACAGGTTTTCTTCCAGAATGGTCCTGTATGTGGCTCCATCCATATTCCCATCAATTTTGACCATCTTCCCTGCCCCTGCTGAAGAAAAGCAGGCCCAAACCATGATTCTGTGACCACCATGTTTCACAGTGGGGATGGTGTTTTGAGGGTGATGAGCTGTGTTGCTTTTACGCCTAACATAACGTTTTGCATTGTGGCCAAAAACCTAGATTTTGGTTTCATCTGACCAGAGCACCTTATTCCACATGTTTGGTGAGTCTCCCAGGTGGCTTGTGGCAAACTTCAAACAAGACTTTTTATGGATATCTTTGAGAAATGGCTTTCTTCTTGCCCTCTTCTATATAGGCCAGATTTGTGCAGTGTACGACTGATTGTTGTCCTATGGACAGACTCTCCCACCTCAGCTGTAGATCTATGCAGTTTATCCAGAGTGATCATGGGCCTTTTGGCTGCATCTCTGATCAGTCTTCTCCTTGTTCAAGATGAAAGTTTAGAGGGACGGCCGGGCCTCAGTAGATTTGCAGTGGTCTGATACTCCTTCCATTTCAATATGATCGCTTGCACGGTGCTCCTTGAGATGTTTAAAACTTGGGAAATCTGTTTGTATCCAAATCTGGCTTTAAACTTCGCCACAACAGTATCTCGGACCTGCCTGGTGTGTTCCTTGGTATTCATGATGCTCTCTGCACTTGAAACAGAACCCTGAGACTATCACAGAGCAGGTGCATTTATAAGGAGACTTGATTACACACGGGTGGATTCCATTTATCATTACTAGTCATTTAGGACAACATTGGATCATTCAGAGATCCTCACTGAACTTCTGGAGTGAGTTTGCTGCACTTAAAGTAAAGGGGGTGAATAATATTGCACGTTACACTTTTTTATTTGTTAAAAAAGTTTAAATATGCAATAAATTTCGTTCCATTTCACAATTGTGTCCCACTTGTTGTTGATTCTTCACAAAAAAAATAGAATTTATATCTTTATGTTTGAAGCCTGAAATGTGAAATGTATTTTTTTTTCCATCCCTGGGGTGGTGCTTTTAATCTAAGGTCCCTTCCATTCCCCTCCTCCATCTTTCACTAGTTTTAATGTTTTATAGACATTTTCACCTTTTGTTTGGCACTGGAATGCTCCCACGCTGCCATCTGGTGACATCTGACTTCTGTCTAGAAGTCAGAAGTTACTTCACAAGCTCTCAATACAAATCTATGAGAGCCAGAGAACAAGGCTAGAATGAGGCGTGAGTGACCTTCAGCGTTGTCCTGCAAACACTGGCGCAACCGGCAGGTGACAAACTGCCTGATACTGACCGATATCAGCTCTGATAAAAGGTGAAAACGTCCGAGGATGATTATAAGACCTGGGGCAGGGATCTTAGATTAAATGCACCGCTCTAGTGGTGAAAAAAATGTTGAAGTGGTGCTTTAAAGGGAATTGTCAACAGGTTTTTGCTACATCATCTGACAGCAACGTAACGTAAGCAAAGAAACCCTGAATCCAACGAGGTATCACATAGATTACTGGGTGAAGCCGTTCTGACGCATTCAAGCAATTTAGTATCAAGAACTCAGCAGAGCTGGGATAGCTGCATTGACTGTGAGGTGTCAATCACAGCAGGAGTCGTGTCAGAGCAAATAGGGCTTGATTGGTATTGGTTACTGGGTGTTGGACCTGATATGGACGACCTAAGGATGGGTGATCAATATCCTATGCCCAGAGATTCCCTTTACATTTTATTTGTGTCTGGGAAAGCTGGGTGACAACTAATATGACATTTATAAAAGCTTCTACAGTGATTGTCACCAGCCACTAGATGTTACAGTTGTGCTCAAAAGTTTACATACCCCAGCAGATTTTTTGCTTTCTTGGCCTTTTGTCAGACAATATGAATGATAACACACAAACTTTTTTTCCACTCATGGTTAGTGGTTGGCTGAAGCCATTTATTATCAAACTACTGTGTTTTCTCTTTTTGAATCACAATGACAACCAAAAACATCTAAATGACCCTCATCAAAAGTTCACATACCCCACTTCTTAATACCGTGTATTGCCCCTCTAACATCAATGAAAGCTTGAAGTCTTTTGTGGTAGTTGTGGATTAGGCTCTTTATTTTCTCACATGGTAAAGCTGTCCATTCTTCTGGGCAAAAAGCCTCCAGCTCCTGTAAATTCCTGGGCTTTTTTGCATGAACTGCGTGCTTCAGGTCTCCCCAGAGTGTTTTAATGATATTGAGATCAGGAGACTGAGATGGTCACTCTACAACCTTCACTTTGTTCTGCTGTAGCCAATGACAGGTCAACTTGGCCTTGTGTTTTGGATTGTTGTCGCGTTAGGATGTCCAAGTACATCCCACGCGCAGCTTCCGGGCTGATAAGTGCAAATTTGCCTCCAGTATTTGCTGAGAATGTTTTTATTCATCTTATCTTCAACTTTGACCAAGTTTTCTGTGCATTTGTAGCTCACACATCCCCCACATCATCAGCGATCCACCTCCATGCTTTACAGTAGGAATGATGTTCCTTTCATCATAGGCCTTGTTGACACTTCTCTAAATGTAAGGTTTATGGTTGTGACCAAAAATTTCGATTTTGGTCTCATCACTCCAAATTACCTTGTTCCAGACATTTGGAGGCTTGTCTCTGTGCTGTTTGGTGTATTGTAGGTGAGATATTTTATGACATTTGTGCAGTAATGGCTTTCTCCTGGCAACTCGATCATGTACAACATTTTTCTTTAAGAACCTCCTTATTGTACATCTTGAAACAGCCACACCGTTAGTTTTCACTGAGTCCTGTATTTCACCTGATGTTATTTGTGGGTTTTTCTTTGCATCTTGAACAATTTTCCTTGCAGTTGTGGCCGAAATTGTTATTAGTCTACCTGATCGTGATTTGCTTTTTGCAGAGTCCTTGATTTTCCATTTGTTAATCACAGTTTGAACACTGCTGACTGGCATTATCAATTCCTTAGATATCTTTTTGTATCCCATTCCTGTTATATACAGTTCAACTATCTTTTCCCATAGATCCGTAGACAATTCTTTTGCTTTCCTCATGACTCATAATCCAGAAACGTCAGTGTCTGGATGAAAGAAGAAAGAGTGCGTCTGGATCTGAGAAACTCACTCCGCTTTTATGCACACAGATTACAAGCAAACATGTCACAGATGAGCATGTTACCTTATTAGCCATTCAAGAACATTTGTGTCAACTTCTGTGCATGTTATCAGGCCAAAATCACCAGGGTATGTGAACTTTTGATCAGGGTTATTTGGACGTTTTTGGTTGTCATTATGATTTAAAAAGAGAAAACACAGTAGTTTGACAATAAATGGCTTCACCCAACCACTAACCATGAGTGGAAAAAAGTGTTTGTGTGTTATCATTCATGTTCTCTGAAAAAAGACCAAGAAAGCAAAAAATCTCCCGGGGTATGGAAACATTTGTGCA
Source organism: Allobates femoralis (assembly GCA_033576535.1). Lineage (NCBI taxonomy): Eukaryota > Metazoa > Chordata > Amphibia > Anura > Aromobatidae > Allobates > Allobates femoralis. Next base: position 343,654,908 of record JARQOC010000006.1, read on the forward strand.
CAACTGTACTTATAGAGATGGTTCTGCTCCAAATAAAGCAGTTGGTCAACAAAATAATGGACTTAATTGTGTTAAAAGTAATGTTTTGCAATTTACTCATTTACTTATTGTCTGATTTTAGCTATAACCTTTCGTCCCGGTTACCAGCTGTTTACTTTTTATTTTTATCTGCTATAAGACACTTTTTCCTATGTCTATGCCTAACCAGAGGAGTGTATGAAGGGGGCTGGCTGCTCATATCAATAGTTAAGCCAGTCCCCTTCTCTGTCAAAGCTGATGTATGGACATAAACAGGGACTGGCTCAGTCCCTGCACATACAGCACTAGTTACTGCAAAGAAAGTAAGCTCTCCTCTATGTTGAACACAAGCCTGACATGAAGCTCCTGTATCTGGCACTATTAATTAGCAGATTGGGAAACCTTTGGAGATACAAAATATAATAGTAAGTCTTCATATGAGGAATACAGCTAAAGATTCTTTTTGGAGGAGAACAGCCCCTTTAAGACCCATTTATAGATATCACACTGTGATACATTAACTGGCCTTGGGAGTTTCCCCTGAACTCAGCAGCATTATATGCATATCTGAGGACTCAGCCAGTCCGTACATGACTGTTCATAATGGCATCATGATACAATGATGTGTCAATTCATCCTTCTAGGTCACACAATCATGCTTCCATAGCATCATTTAAATAATAATAATAATAATAATAAGAAATCTTTATTTACATAGCGCCAACATATTCCGCAGTATAATACAGTAAGAAAATACACAATATAATACAGTAATTCCAGTAGAGAAAGAATACAGTACAATAATAGGAAACAATACAATAAGCATAGAATCAATGTAAAAAATACAATACAATAGATAAAGCAAAAGTAAGGGTGACCCTGCTCAAAAGAGCTTACAATCTACAATGAGATAGGGGTTACACAAAGTACAGGGGCTTATTACAGTGATGGTCCAGGCATCTTGAGGAAATGGGGGATAGAAATGAAGTTCCATGAATGGTCACCAGACAGTATGTGTAGACCTTTTGGGTTTGGTGGAGTTTGAAGAACAGTTATGTCGAGAGAGATAGTGAATGGGCTATGTACAGTACAAAGGAATTTTGTTAGGGAGAAGGATAGGCCGCTTTGATAAGATGTGTTTTTAGTGAGCGTCAGAAGCCATGCAAGTTGTGGATGGTCCTGATTTCTTGGGGTAGAGCATTCCAGAGGATTGGTGCAGCTCGGGAGAAGTTTTGGAGCCGGGAGTGGGAGGATCGGATTAGTGCAGATGTTAGTCAAAGGTCATTTATAGAACATAGAGAATGGGTGGGGTGATAGACAGAGATAAGGGAGGAGATGTGGGGGCGTGCTGCATTGTGAAGAGCTTTGTGGGTGAGAACAAGCAATTTTATTTTTATCCTGCAGTGTATAGGCAGCCAGTGCAATCACTGGCACAGAGCCGAGGCATCTAAATAACAATTGGCCAGGTAGGTGATCCTGGCTGTTGTATTAAGGATGGACTGGAGAGGGGAAAGTTTAGAGAGGGGGAGGCCAATTAATAGAGAATTGCAATAATCAAGGCGGGAGTGGATTAGGGCCACGGTAAGGGTTTTAGTTGTTTCTATGGTGAGAAAGGAGCGAACTCTAGAGATGTTCTTCTCATAAAGGTTTGTATCATTTGCAGGGTGTAAGGGCTCACTCATTCTGACAGTGGCTTGAGGTAGCACAGACACAAAGTTGCTTGGTGAAAACAGGGAGCTTTATTCAAGTTCATAAATCTCCACCAAAAAGGAAGAACAAAAAAAAAATATAACATCAAAAGAAACAGTCCATATCCAATACAGTCTCAGCCATATTAAATAAGTGCACAGATTTTTTTTCCTCTTTGTCAGGCCACAGTCACACGTTGAGTATTTGGTCAGTATTTCAGATCAGTATCTGTAAGCCAAAACCAGGAGTGTAACAATCAGAGGAAAAGTATAATAGAAACACGTCACCACTTCTGGATTTATCACCCACTTATCATTTTGGTTTACAAATACTGATGGAAAATAATGACCAAATACTTATCGTGTGACCGTGGCCTCATCCAGAGAACAAGGCTGAGCAGCACACACACCGGTCATTAAGGTACCGTCACACCTTACAACATCGGCTGCGATGTCAGATGCGATGCTGAGGGCACTTCCGACATCGCAGCCTAGCTGTCACACGGCAAGATGTTTCCGGTGACGGCACTGCCATGTTGGCGCAGCGATCGCTTGCTGGGCTGGGAACAAACCAGCCAGCGAATAGGCGGGATCGGCCGTGACATCGCTATTGCGGTGTTACACCGAACGATGCCGCAGGTTGCTTAAGCTGAAGTTGACAGGTTTTCATGCATGCAGGAAAACCTGTCAACTCCGACTTGAACAACTATCGTTGGTGAATCGTGCGTTTCAACATCGTTCCTTACGTTACTTTTGAACGATGTCGGGAACGATGTAAGGTGTAATGGGGCCTTTACTCTCTATGCACAGACCCCTTCTGAGAGAAGTCAGCCGCATTTAAATGAGACTTAGGATATCTGCAGACGATCCAGAGACACTGTCTCCGGACTTGAGGAAAGCCATCGATCTCCGTGGGTGAACGCAGCCGCCCTGTGCCCATGATCAGCGTTCGGGGTAGGGCAGCTTTTTCCTGCATTCACTCGCTAAGATCACCTCCGACTCTTCAGCGCTAAATTGACATGCTGAGGAGAAGCAGCGGCATGGAAAGCTGCTTGTCATATCAGTTTAGGCTGCAGAGTAAAGAAGTACAGTAGGCATGGGAATTCTGGAAATTCCATCCACTATGCTTGTACTGCACAACACAGCGTAATGGATGCAGCGCAAACACAGTGCGTCCACAACATTGCAAACACTGATCATTGTCATTCAGCCTGACAAAACCAGAGCTGGAGGTATTGGAGCAGTTAATCCCACCCTGTACATCTGGCCACTTCTAAAACCCGGACACAAAATCCAGGCCCATGTAAAACCTTCTCAGCACTATAGGTGCTGGAGCCTGCTCCTCAGTTTTCACATGACCGAGGCCAGGCACCTTGATGACACAAATTCCATCCAAGTTCTAATGGTGTCTTACAGGAGATATGACACGTGAATGGCTTCTCGTTACCATAGTGTAATGTAAGACTGGACAGACAAGTAAAAATTGTTCTTAAATGGAACCTGTCACCAGGTTTTTGCCATCCCATCTGGGAGCAGCATCATGTAGAAATAGACTAATAAAAGGTAACCCCGGCACACAAAAATGAAGGAGAATGTCAATTTTTCAATTTCACTCAGTTTATTTGTGACAAGAAAGCAAATCTGTCAACATAATTCTTCTGAACGTTTTTTAGCTCAGCATGAGATCTCATAGAGAGAACGGTTTCAGCTCTGCATGAGCTTTCATCAGACAGTTGCTTTAAGATACCTTTACATGCGGCAACTTTTCTAGAAATTTCACAGGTAACTTACTGGTTGCAGTGAAATCATGGACACATTGTTCTATCTTGTTGCTGTGTACAAATGGAACAATGTCTCCATGATTTCACTGCAACCAGTAAGTTGCAGTGAAACTCCTAGAAAAGTTGCCGCTTGTAAAGGTACCTTTACAGTAATTTTACATGTGAAAAGAAGAAAAAAAGTATAAGTATAAATAATAACAGGTTGTACAAAGTTTTTTTACACAGATCACAACCGAAAATTGCATGGGGCTTACACTTTGACCATTGAAAAATAATATACAATGTATAAAATTACAGGCATTTTATACTACGTTGAAGTTAGGCCCCTTTCACATCAGCGTTTTACGCTGATCGCGGCTGTTGCAGTGAAAAAAAACGGCCGCGATCGTGGTTCACCTGCGGCAAGCCCCATGCAATGTCTATGGGGCTTGCGGTAAGTGTGCGGCAGGTGTGGCAAGTGCGATTTCGGCACTTGCGGCAGATGCGGCCGCGAGGAAAACCGCGGCTGTCTGCGACTCGGTAGGAGACGTCTTCAAAATGCCGCGCTCTGTAGTCACCGCTGACCGTGATCAGCTGTGCGGTCATGCTACTATTGGCACAATCACTCTATGGCTTCAGGTTATATAAAAGGCTGGCTTCCCTCTGCACACTACCCCACTGCCCCCCCCCCCCCCCCCGAGGAAGACAAACGAAACACGTGTCGGGGCTCCTCCCTGCCACAGCCTCCAGGCAGCAGACACCCAAAGCTGTAACTAAACTGTTAAACCTGCAATTGTTACCTGTGATGAGGTGTATTTACTTCTGTATTTTAACTGCATTACCCTAGGGTTGTCTGTTTTGTGAGATACTGGGTCCTGTGTTTGATCTCTCTTTGCTCCACGCACTTTATCCTTGTAACCCTCCTTTTTCACTGATGCACTTGTGCTTACAAGTGTGACATTCACTTGTGATAAACAAATAAAACTTTTGTAATGCATAAGCAGCATTGTGTCATCTTATGTACCGTAAAGACATATAGGTCTCTGGTTTAAATATACCTAAATAAAGGTTACTATGGGATATGCCAGTCTAAAAACAAAGTGATATAGAGAGAGGTGCCCATTAGGTTAGGATAAGCCTTTAGATCTCTAAGGCTGGCTTCACACTGTGGTCAGATCAGGTCAGGTCAGGTCAGGTTTTGAGTGCCAAAACCAGGAGTGACTCCAAAACCTAGAACAGGTGTCAATCTTTCAATTATACTTTTTCTCTGCAAGTTCTTCTCCTGGTTTTGAAACACAAAACCTGACCTGATCTGACCTGACCGCAGTGTGAAGCTAGTCTTAGTGAACCCCCAGGTGCCTCACTTACTTTACTGCACTTATCTGTAGATGCAGATGGTGTGTGTGTGCTTCATACCAGCAAGCTGGTATAAATGGACGCTGGGCGGGCTTATTGCGTGTGGTCACATCTGGTTTCCTGTCTATGGAACGCAGGAAAACCGGAAGTGACGTGCGGTGGAACGTGGACCGGAAGTGCGTCATCGGGAGGCGTGCGTGACGCAACTGCGCATGCACAGACCGCTGATAGTGACACAGCGGTTAGAATAGCGCTATTGTGCTTCTCTGTGAAGGATACAGTAGTGAGGGGGTCTCTGGGTGTGAATTAGGTGCTGGAAAGTCTGCTCAGAAGTTCTAGAGAAGAAGAGAAGAGACAATGTTAGTCATGATAATGTAGATAAACAATCAAACTTGTAAATGTCAATTGGGCAATTTAAGACAAAGGGTACTTCAGTCAACACAATGAACAAAGAATATCAATGTAGGCAGAGCAAAATTGCCTGTGCTCAATTACTTTACAGCAGAGGTCCCCAACTCCAGGCCTCAAGGCCCGCCAACAGTGCAGGTTTTCAGGATTTCCTTAGTATTGCACAGGTGCTAATGTGATCATCTGCACAGGTAATGATTCCAAGCCCTGTGCAATACTAAGGAAATCCTGAAAACCTGCACTGTTGGCGGCCCTTGAGGCCTGGAGTTGGGGACCTCTGCTTTACAGGATTGCAGTGGGCAACATACCCCATTCCCCGAGATATATAATAAAGGACACCATTAATATATGACCTCATACTCTTTGTAAAGACCCTTAAGGCCGCTTTACACGTCGCAATATCCTTCCGATATTGCATATGATCTCACGGGAGCGCGCATGTTTTTGCACTTGTCCAAGATCGCATAGGAGATGTTACACAGGGAGATATCGGCAGGCAACGCAACAACGATGTTGTACGCCCCTCTTGCACACTGCGTCTCAGCAACTCAGGGAATGACCAATTAACATTGGAGTCAACAGGGAAAGCTGCACTCCAAATCGTAGTAGCGCTCTCACACAGCACGATCCTGCCATATCGTCAAGCCAATATTGCACAGTTGCAGAGCCTGCACAATTCATAAACGATATAGTTTTTGCATTGCTCTGGCGTCGCATTGCTCATTTACACCACACAACGCACGAACGATATCGGCGGCAACGCCCGAACCACGTGACTAGGAGGAGAGTGCTTCATTCATCCCTTTCTGGGCCAATGTATCCATGGTATAAATCCAAAATACCTCTTTTCTAAGGATCTTGTTGTCCCAATTTCCTCCCCATACCGGTGGTGGGACATGGTCAATACCAATGAATGTTAAACAGTTTTCATCCCCTCCATGGAAAGTGTTGATGTGCCGGGCCACTGGTTTATCGCGTTTATTACGGATGTCACTCCGGTGTTCCCCAATCCTCTTAGTGAACTTTCTGATTGTTTTCCCCACATTTTCAAGATTGAAGGGACACCTGGCCTTGTATATTACACCTTTTGTCCCGCAATTAATGAATTACCTGATATCATAGGTATGGTGGGTTACACTGCTTTCAAAGGTTTTCTTTGTTATAACCTGATTGCAACTTACACAGTGCCCACATTTGAAACTCCCTTTCAGATTGCTCCTTATCCAGTTCTTATTTTGAGCCATTAAGTGGCTATGTACCAGTCTGTCTCTCAGGGACCTTGGTTTTCTGTAAGTGATGTTAGGAACTTTCGGATTGATACTATGGATACAGTGGCCCGAAAGGGATGAATGAAGCACTCTCCTACTCTCCTTTTATTGGGGCACCTTAGTAGAGGGACAGGATAGGAGGGAAAGTCAACGATGAGCGGCGGCGCCACGGGCAGGGAGGGAATGTTGTAGGGTGCCAACCTCTGCAAGTAAGCAGGGACAGGTGGGAGAGAATAGGGAGTCATAGGATCACAAAACCTGATTTTGACTGTCCCTTCTTAAAATCTGTCCTTTCCTCCCTATGATCCAGAAATAAGGGATAATCCTCTGAAAATCATGTAATCCCCTGAGTATCTAATAAAATAGAACCCCAATTTCCGAGTTTACTAGTCTGTATCTTGAGAAGTAGGACCTGTTGTAATGTCTGCCCCTATAGGGTTAATTCTGATCATGCCGAAAATAACATCATGACAAACTCCATCTAGGGGGAGAATCTATATACGGTAAGTGCCATAACGAACTATATCTGTTCTATGGTGTAAAGAAGCAATATAAATGACTTAAAACTGCTATGTGCAGTATGTTTTGGATAATAGGAGATATCTGTATTAACACATAATCTCCTATACTGACAGAGGCAGGATTCTGACAAAGAACCTGCCTCTTCTAATGATCTCACACCCTAGGGGAGGAACTAACAAGCCCTAAACTACTCCCATCACTGAGAGTGAGCTAGGAAGGAGGTGTGGAACTCATGAGTGCGTTCCACATAATCGCCGGACCGGAAATGACGTCGCGGAATGACACGCGCGTCACTTCCTGGGGCGGAGCACACCGCATGACCGGAAAACAAGGTCATAAAGAAGGGCAGGGCGGCCGCGGCGGTGTGCTTCAAGACACAGGCCACTGGGCTATGCTGGGTGAGTACCCGGGGGTAGTAGCACCCATGGGGGCCAGAAACTATGCATATAGATATCGGTGCTTTGCACCATATGACATGTACAAGGAAATTAACATCTGATATGTCTTACTTACAGAGACACATACCATCATAAGGGGGGACCTATGAACAGGACCCCACTAAGAACCGAGCCACACATTCCCTGATGAGGATATAACATCCGAAACGCGTCGGGAGTGGAGCATGGTGGTAATATAGAAAAAACACTGAGAGTCCAGTACCAGGCTTTCACTAGCAAAAGGTCCTCCTGGAGTACAGAGACTCGTAATGTTTCCTGACTTAAGGGAAGAAAGCCGGTGAGACCTTTCCTATATATAGGGGAAGTGGGCTGTTTACTTTCCATATACAGGGATATATGCCAGTTGATGCTAAGTGACATAAAACGACCTTAAAGTATCTAAAGCTGACATATATGAGGTTTGAAGGTGGGCTGCAATTGAGGGCAAGATAAGCTCGGCAGGTATCACCATGACCTAACCACAACTCCTAAGAAAGTAAGGGAGTTTTTTAATTTGTGATATGACACTTGGGCACTGTGGGATATCACGTGTGTAGTTTGTGTAGACAATCTAGTCTTTTAAAAAGTTTATTATTAAATGTTAAGTTTTAACCTCTTAACACTGATTCTGGTTATGTATGGAACTGGTGTCACACTCTTCGCCTCCATATATGTTGTGATCGTCCGGTTACAACCATACTGTACCCTACCTTTTCCATACAATTTCTTCAGTGTATGGGACAACCGGACATCATCTTCATTGGCATTGGCCATGGTCGAGGGTTGCCATCACTGTGGGTCACCTCACTATCTCTGAAAATCGAACTGTTTACATACTATTGCTTGTATAATGCCTATACATCGTACTTGCACCTGCTTAACCAGGCGTAGGGCACTCCTGTGGCCTTACAGCCCAATACGCATTTTTTAACTTACTATGTGGATGTGTAAATATACACTATGTGATTTGATCTAATATTCTGGGACTTTAATGCATGGTTGCATGTGCCTGTTGTTCACCATTATTATCATTTTGCTTATGCATGCGCCATAACAGTAATGTGATGTATGGTACATTATTAAAAACAGACACCCTCTTCATAAGGGGGGGTGTCACTAATGAGGTGTACTCTCCATCTAATTGCTATCATATGCATTGTTACTCATTTACAAACGCTGACCTCTATACATATATATATATATATATATATATATATATATATTATATATATATATATATATTTATATATATATGGTCGGGGTACTCTACCACCGGAGGTTAACTACCAGCTTACTGCACATTGACAACCCCTCTGTATGGTATGTTCACCATGATGCTATGCTTATTTGCCAATTGATATGTATGGTATACTCTATCCATAGGCTCTTACATAATCACTCATCACAACTTAATCCTTATACTGGCTTATTCCTTATACCTTATTCCTTGAAATCATTTGGCAGTGTGACGTTTCACCATGTATTACATTTGTTTATTATGTCTTCATTTGTGGCACAGTATAGTTCCATATAGCATCTCTGTGTCTAGCTGTCTACCATGACAACCAGCACCACCACTGACACTTCCGGCCTTCTACCGGAAGTTGTCATCATTCTGTATCATTGGTCACTATGACGATGGTCACGTGACCATGCACGCACAGCTGATGCTGGTCAGGACTTGATCACACAGGTATATAGGGTATTTTTACCGCAAAGTGCACCACCTTCCCTGATGAAGCTGCGCCCCAGCAGCGCAACGTGTGGGTCTTGGGTGCCCCCTGGGTTTTGACGGCCCCCATGACTCATGGCTAGCACCTCTGATTGCCTCGATGACCTCATGTCTGTGGTGAATATATGACTGACTCGCACTTTTTACACTGGTTACCACCTCTCTCACCAAATATGTGCATGCTCATATATATCCTTTTACAGGACCAGATTACTCACTCATGCCCAGATGCACAAGAGGATACTTGTAGTGTAACTTATTTGAGGCATTATCCGCAGCCAGCACCGGACTGGGGTGTCTGGGGCCCACCAGGGAAATTGACTCCAGGGGCCCACCCACCCGGGCCCACCCATTCTTCAGCTATATGCAAATACCTGTTATCCGTTATACCTATTACAGTGTAGCGTGGACTATAAAACCCAGGCGGCTCCTGCACATCACTGTGCGCTCACCATTACTGTGATGTATCATTACTGGAGTTTGCATTAAAGGGATTTTTTGGTGAAAACAAGTTCTCAGCTATGCGCAGGTTAGGAAGGTGATCACTTATTTATTGGTGGAATCTGCACCATCAGAAAAATGTGGCACTTTGAGCATCGGCAGTGCGCCGATATGATTAGCGATATTACAGGACGGGGAGCCCTCACCTCTCCGTACAGGGCCCAGGGGGCGGGGTTTGGGTGGCATGGCCATCAAGTCTCGGGGACCCCCGGGGATTCTCCCGATCCTCCGGTGGGTCAGTCCGCCCCTGGTTCTCTCTATGAGATCTCATGCTGAGCTAAAAAACGTTCAGAAGAATTATGTTACTGAGTGAAATTGCAAAGTTGACATTCACCTTCATTTTTGTGTGCCTTGGTTACCTTTTATTAGTCTGATTTTTTTCTCCTGGGCACCTTCACATAGCCGTGAGCCAAGCTTATCCATTGTAAAGTAGAAATACATTGTAAAGTAGACACATTGTAAAGTAGAAATAGAGACCCTGATTCCAGCGATGTGTCATTTACTGAGCTGCTTGCTGTCATTTTGATAAAATTAGTGTTTTCTCTGTTGCAGATTTAGCAGTTTATGAATATGCCAGACTACTTGAGAGCAGGCCAAGTAGACTGCTAATGATAACCTCTAGCTGATTAAACAGTGATTTTATCAAAACTACACTGAGCAGCCCAGTAAAGTGGCACATCGCTGGAATCAGGATCTTGGTTCCTATATTATGCTATTCTCAGATTAGGTTGCAAAAACCTGGTAGCAGGCTCCCTTTAATACTTGTGATACTTTTATTAGTACTTAACATCTGCTAACTGTTACTTGTACTGTTATAGGGTAAACATTCAACACTATTAGAAGATGTCACTAAGCTGGAGCAGAAAAAGATGGAATTAGAAAATCTGGCTCAGAAGTTTCAAGACAGAGTAGAAAAAGAGGAGAAAAAACTGATAGAGAATGAAGAGACTCTGCGTGACCAGGACCAGAAGCTTCAGGTTAGTATGAATACCTATTGGTGTGGCCAGCAAATTGTCAGCATGCACGCAACTGTGTGTCGTGGCCCGAGTACACACTGGTCACGGGTCTCTTGACCAGAACTGGACAGCATCATAAATGCCTATGAGGCTTTTGAGTTCAGATCGGTGGACCAGTGGCTGGTTCATGAATCACGGACCACAATACATGGATGGGTGAATGCAGTATAAGGGAGATTTTTGGACTGATTGTTAATGTTTGCTTGTTGCATGTTTACTTGTTGCAAATAAATAGCAGTTTTACCCTCAAAACCGTATAGCCAAGTACAGTCCATTTCCAAAATAGTTGGGACACTTTATAAAGTGTTAACTTGAATGTAAATATTTGTAAACCACCTATAGCCATATTTTATTCACAGCAGAACAAAGAACACAGACGAGAAGGTGAAAGTTAGGCTGCTTTCACACTGCGTTTTTGTGCAATCCGTAGCTGTCCGTTGTAAAACGGACAGCTACGGATCCGATTTGGCCCCCATGCATCCCTATGGGACACGGATCACATTGGATTTGCCCTTAATGGCATCCGATTTCTGTCAGATCCGATTCTGTAAGATTGTTTCCTGCACCCAAAATCGCACACTGCTGCGATTTTGGGAGCATTGGACAGAATCTGACAGGATCAGATCCAACATGATCCAAAGCCTTTAACATGGGGGCCTATGGAGCAGGGGTCCGAGAAATCAGCCGATGGTTTCTCAGACCCGATTTCAGTGTCTGGATAGGAGCAAGTGTTGTTCTAAAACCTTGGTATAATGCTCAGCATTGATAGTGTCATTTATAGATGTGTAACCTACCCTTACCATAGACACAGATGCAGCCTCATACCTTCAGAAACCGAAGCAAGAACAAAGTGCACTAATGCCCAGTAATGATCAGTTGTCCACACACGTGTTCTTAAGTGCAAAGTGAATTTATTTTTTCCATTGTGAACAAATAGGTATTTCTTGGCATAAGTATTAGAAAATTCTAAATAGGACCAGGGGACGGGCATAGAGAGGAGAGAGACACATACCAAAATACAGGGAGAGAAGTATGCATAGGTATAGTAAAGACATAGGAAATACAGCATAAAGTGACAAGGTCATTGAGGAAAATGACAGAACGGGGTCCACAAAAGGAGGGAAGCCAGCCATAGTTCCAGTGGATAAAATATATCCCATAAATTACTGTCTAATGGCCACTTTACACGCGGCAACAGGAAGATAGAAAACGGCAGGTGTCGGAGACAATTGTACCTTTTACCTTCAAAACACCTAGAAGTGGCTGCGTGTAATTCAGGTATCTGCAAGGTGTTTTGAAGGTAAAAGGTACAATTGTCTCCGACACCTGCCGTTTTCTATCTTCCTGTTGCCGCGTGTAAAGTGGCCATAATGGGTAGTGGTGACCAATGCAAGTAAATCAAGTGAAGCTGCTTACCCATAGTCTGAATCCAGGTATGTGCGTCTCCAGGTATAGGTATAGTGGGTATGGAATGTATTCAGACACCTTTAATTTTTTCACTCTTTGTTTCATTGCAGCCATTTGGTAAATTCAAAAAAGTTCATTTTTTTCTCATTAATTTACATTCTGCACTCCATCTTGATTGAAAAAAAACAGAAATGTAGAAATTTTTGCAAATTTATTAAAAACTGAAATATCACATGGTCATAAGTATTCAGATCATTTGCTCAGTATTGAGTAGAAGCACCCTTTTGAGCTAGTCAGCCATGAGTCTTCTTGGGAATGATGCGGGGATCCTCTGCCATTCTTCCTTGCAGATCCTCTCCAGTTCCATCAGGTTGGATGTGAACATTGGTGGACAGCCATTTTCAGGTCTCTCCAGAGATGGTCAATTGGGTTTAGGTCACGGCTCTGGCTGGGCCAGTCAAGAATGGTAACTGAGTTGTTCTGAAGCCAATCCTTTGTTATTTTAGCTGTGTGCTCAGGATCATTGTCTTTTTGGAAGTTGAACCTTCGGCCAAGTCTGAGGTCCAGAGCATTCTGGAATAGGTTTTCATTCAGGATATCTCTGTACTTGGCCGCATTCATGTTTCCTTCAATTGCAACCAGTCATCCTGTCCCTGCAGCTGAAAAACACCTCCATGCTGCCACCACCATGTTTCACTGTTGGGATTGTATTGGGCAGGTGATGATCAGTGTCTGGTTTTCTCCACACATACCGCTTAGAATTATCACCAAAAAGTTCTATCTTCATCTCATCAGGCCAGAGAATCTTATTTCTCATAGTCTGGGAGTCCTTCATGTGTTTTTTAGCAAACTCTATGTGTCTTTAATATGTCTTCTATTGAGGAGAGGCTTCCATCAGGCCACTGTGCCATAAAGGCCCAACTGGTGGAGGGCTGCAGTGATAGCTGGCTTTGTGTAATTTTCTACCACCTCCCTACTCCATCTCTGGAGCTCAGCCACAGTGATTTTGGGGTTCTTCTTTACCTCTCTCACCAAGGCTCTTCTCCCACGATTGCTCAGTTTAGCTGGACGGCCAGGTGTAGGAAGACTTCTGGTGGTCCCAAACTTCTTCCATTTAAGGATCATGGAGGCCACTTTGCTCTTAGGAATCTTGAGTACTGCAGAAATTCTTTTGTAACCTTGACCAGATCTGTGCCTTGCCACAATTTTGCCTCTGAGCTCCCTGGGCAGTTCCTTTGACCTCATGATTCTCATTTGGTTTGACATGCACTGTGAGCTGTGAGGTCTTATACAGACAGGTGTGTTCATTTCCAAATAAAGTCCTATCAGTTTAATTTAACATGGCAGAACTCCAATGAAGGAGTAGAACCAACTCAAGGAGGATCACAAGGAAATGGACAGCATGTGACTTAAATATGAGTGTCTGAGCAAAGGGTCTGAATACTTATGACCATGTGATATTTCAGTTATTCTTTTTTAATAAATTTGCAAAAATTTCTACATTTCTGTTTTTTTCAGTGAAGATGAGGTGCAGAAGGTACATTAATGAGAAAAAAATGAACTTTTTTTAATTTACCAAATGGCTGCAATGAAACAGAGTGAAAAATTTAAAGGGGTCTGAATACTTTTCGTACCCACTGTACACGTCTGGATAGGCTCCGATACGTGTTTCGCGTTGGCTGCTTTGGGGGGGCTGTGTATTTTTGTGGACTGATTTATCCGTATTAAAACATGTCTGATTTTGATTCATGTCAATGCAACCTCTAATAGGTCTGTGAAAACTTGGACTGAACTGAGATGCCATCCTTGTGCTGTGTTTCACATACTGTTTCTAGAAGCTGGACATCAAGTTTTTCTATGACTATGGCAAAAACTGAACAAGTTCTGATCGAAACTGACCCTGACCAAACACTGATGAAAATCAGATCAAAACCCTGTTGAAAATCATTTTTTTTTTGTATATGAGAAAAATGACTGACGTCATTCACACGTCCATTATTGTCATGCATGCACTGTATACTGTACAAAACAATTTCATAATATGGTCAGTGTGTCATGATGACAAAAATTACACTTTTCTGTGTAATCTTAATCATGGATCTAGCAATATTGCTGTTTGCTGTATATGACGAGGCCTTAAGGGTGCGGACCTGTGAATGATCTACAGGATATTTACCGATGGTGAACGCCACCCAGGGCGGCTGCAAGTTATTCCACTGAGACTGCAGAAGCTGCAGGGGCCACTATCTGCACCCAGACCGTGACTAATTGGCTGGAATAAGCAGAGCAATTACATTGTTTTTACCAGTGACCGCCATAGTGAATTTTAAGGCATTTATGACTTGGATTTATTGAAGCTGAATTTACTCAAGACTGTCTGAAAATGTACCAGCTTTATTACAATGGCCGGATGATAATTTTTTGTGTATTTTTAGATATTTTAGCTATCTTTATACCACATCTTAGGCTGGCTTCACACTTGCGAACCCCCTCCGCAGCGTCCTGCACAGGGGATCCGCAAGCTGACCACAGCCACCGCAAGCCCCTATGTTCATAATGGGAACGCACGGTGCTGCGTTTAACTGCACAAGACCGTGCACTCCCATTCACTGCAATATGTGATTTGTACGCAGGCGAATGCCTGCGCTCAAATCACACACTCTCGTCCACACCAGGAACGCGACATGTCAATCACATATTGCAGTGAATGGGAGCGCACGGTCATGCGCAGTCAAGCGCAGCACCGTCCGTTCCCATTATAAACATAGGGGCTTGCGGTGGCTGCGGTCAGCTTGTGGATCCCCTCCGCAGGACGCTGCGGAGGGGTCCGCAAGTGTGAAGCCACCCTAAGTTGGCCTACTTTGCACCAGAAATCTGAGCCAAAATGTTTGCTCATAGTGTTGCATCTAAAAGCACACAACCTTCATGGTAGCCACACATCATTACGCTAAACCATTCCCCAAGAGTAGCGAGATTGTGTCTACAATGGGCAACAAATGATATTTCCCAACATGTAGCAGAATTTTGGCACACTTAGTAATTCTCCAATATTGTTTAAAGGGTTGTTCATTATTGCACAACCCCTAAATATTGGGCCCCTCTTTAGCAACTGGAGCGTTTTTGCTTTCACCGAACCTTACTAATCTAGGGGGTCGGTTGTTCTGCTTATACGAAATGTGAACTCTGCAGTCAAGTGGTGGCCACTGATTGTCTTCTGCCATGCTTATATTACGCCCCCCGCTGGATGTTGATGCCAGGAGACCAGCCGGGGACCCAGTCCCAAGTATAGAAGCACAGCTCTGGTCCGGCAAGTGGTGAAGGTGTATCTCTTTGGTTTGTTTTTTTATATTTTCTTTATTTGAGTGTTTGAGACATGTACAAATGAAGTAAAAAGTTGTCTGCACATCTATGGTCATGACACTCTGAATTTATTGTCTGACAGGAAAAAGTTAAAAGCATGAGGGAGCATAACCAGCAGCTGAAGGCAGATGAACAAGCCTTGAAGGAAAAGATTTCCTATCTAGAAATGGAAACTGAGAAGCTGGAGGCAGTGAGTATCCTGAACATGTGTCTGGTTCAACAGCTCTACTCCTTCATTGATATGGTCTGACCTGCAGTACCAGACACAGACACACTTGTGTGCACGTTACTGGTTAGATGGTTACGGCACATAAGCACATGTCACTGTGCCTTTATTTTGCTGATCGTGGTGGTCCCAGATGTCAGACTCCTATTAAGTGATTCTAAAATGATACAAATTTTGAATTAGTAGAGTGAAATTATTAGGGAAACCAACCACCACCATTCTCACTTTCATTACAGATTTGTTCTTCCGGAGTGGAGAGGAAAATGGTTTTCAAGGGAAAAGTGAGCGACAACCTTTCCAGAAGTGGGATTAATGTCAAACATCAGATCAGATATCCTGTCAAAGGAGGAACAGCACTTGTCGTGTTTGAAGAGCCATCTGGTAAGGATCAATGAACTATCCAGTTCTAGAGTATTAGGCAAGGGACAAACTGGCGTGAAAAAAATCGGTCCGTTTTTCATCCAGGAGAGTTGGATGAGTGACATCCGTTTTTTGATCCGTGTTGCATGCCACTGTTATGCGAGTGTGAGATTTTTTTCTCAGATAACATCCGAGTGCTGTCCGTGTGACATCCGAGTGCTGCCCGTGTGACATCCGAGTGCTGCCCGTGTGACATCTGTTCGCTGTCTGTGGGCAATGCATATTTTTTCTCAGCAGCTATTACTGTACAGTCATTTACAGGAACATTTTACAGCATTCTGAGTTACAGAATGATAATGTATCAGTTAAAAACGGATGGTACTAGGAATGTCCGTGTGCTGTCCGTGATTTTGTCGGATCCATTGACTTGCATTGACGATTCTCGTACGAGAATCACATACTGTCACAGCATATGGCCACTTTTTTCTCATCCAGATTCTGGACACATGTTAATGTGTTGTCACTCATTCTGTAACATTGGTCCGAGTGCAATGCAATGTTTTAACTCATTTCACTCATCCGTTTTTCATGCCAGTGTGTCCCTACCCTTATGAGGATAAAGAACCAATTTCACTCGTGGAACGTAACCAATTATACAGTCATCGATAGCTACATAGAAGCCACTGCGCGGTTGTCTAGCCTGACTAAACAGGCTGTCCAAAATTCTATGCACACAATAGATTGTTAAAACGACCACAGAATACCAACGTGATAGCCAGTAGAGATAGGCAAACGTTTCAACGTTTGGTTTGGTTCAGTTGTAGAGATGATCGTACCCATGGAAGTTCGGGTGGTGCCCGATCTTGACCCTAACCTCATTTGAAGTGACTGACTGAGCAGTTTGGCTTCCGCCCACATACAGCCAGCCATAAGCCAACCACTTCCGAGGGTGGGAGGGTGGGGATTTTTCATTTTTTTTACTTTTACATCCACACTAAAGCTGCATTCACACTGTGCGTTTTTGGCCTGTTTTTGGACTATTTTTGGACTGTTTTTGCTCATCAGTTTTTGTAGCCAAAACCAGGAGTGGAACAATCAGAGGAAAAGTATAATAGAAACACGTCACCGATTCTGTATTTAATTATCCACTCCTGGTTTTGACTACAAAAACTGATGAGCAAAAACAGGCCAAAAACGCACAGTGTGAATGTACCCTAACTCTGTTTTTACTCCCAGTGTGAGCCGATCACTGCAGGCGACTCATACTTGTCCAAGCACCGAGCACACACAAGTACAGCGATGCTCGCTCCAGTGACGTAAATCACCCAAACGTAGAACCCAAACAGGTTCGCTCATCTCTAATCGGCAGCACATCTACACAGGACAATGTGCTGCCAACAACTATTATTTGAATGCTGGCACAAATTAGCCAATCACCCAACAAATGAGCATTTTGCTTACACAAGTGAACACTCTAAGCTGCGATTTTGTGTCCGGGGAAAAAAAACAAATTCTGCCGGGTCCTCCCTGACAGCATAGAACCGGATGGCATATCACTGCCATCTGGCCCCATTCGACCCCATAGGAATACTATTGGGCCAAAATCAGATATGGGGCTGTCCAGTTCACACCGGACAGCCCGGATTCCTTAAACTGGGTGTGAAGCCAGCCTAGCAAATGCTCATTACTGATTATCAACTTGTCTTGGGCCTTTGAATAAATGAATAAAAAAGAGAATTGAAAACTAAGTGGAGTAAGTAGTAACATAGAAAAGGAAATATTTGGTAGTCAGGGCATTTTTCCACTAGTAACGAAAGCCATTCACCTTCTAGTTGCTACTAGAATAATTCAGAAGAGGCATCACAAGATAAAAATCGAAGAATGCCACATCAATGTGAAGGCCGAGCCTGTGGAACTTATGGGCTTGGATTCTCTAAGTGTAAGTAATGATGTTCTGACATTCTTGTTCTTGTTATGGGATATGGTGGTGTAATAGAGGGGTCATGTATGAGCACATCTAAGACCAAACGGGAACACAATCAGAGAGGAACATTAAGCAAACGTATTGTCAGAAAATGATCTATAGCTTTTGATTAAACAAATTATCATGACTAGTGTCGGGCCCACATGGGTCTGGATATTGAGATCTCGGGCGGTCGGATGCAGGGATGTTACGGGTGGTTGGTGTCTAAGCCTGTCCTCTTGCGGGGACAATAAAAGGGGTAGTATTTACAGGGATAAGAGTTTATAAAAGTCGCGACGCCACCTGTAGATCCGGTGATGGCATTGGCGCTGCTGGGACCTCCGGGGTGATGGGCGACAGCAAGGTGTTATGGCTCTCTACAGGAAGAGCTGGGTCCCCGGGGCTGTATGAGTAGAATGGTGGAATAGGGTAGCATGGTAGGAATGGGGCAGCGCAGTCTCTGTTTCGCAGTACAGAATTATCTCCGTTCACCAGGAAGAAACACAGATGCTTGCTCACTTTGCACGGCTACTTTACTCCGGTAATCTGCAGTTTACAGGGTATGCAGTTGTTACAGCTAGGGTAGTGGACCGGGTGGTCCTGGCAGTAGGCAATGTCCCTCTGAAGCTCTAGTGATGTGCCTTCTCTATCTCTTTCTCTGTCCTTCCTCTGCACACTCCTTCTTCCTCGTGCTGCCCTGCATGAATCTCGCTTGTTTAACCAGGCCTTTCGGGTGAGATGGGACACCTTTCTCTCTCTAAAGGGGCCCAACCCGGTTTGGTGCTTCTGGTGGGGACCGTGCGTAGTTCGGGCTGGATCATGCTCCTATGAAGATTTTGACCACTCCGGTAATTTGCGGCTCAGGGATTGTCTTCTGTACCACTTCGGAGCCGGTACCCCGTTTCGGACTGGGCCAGGGTATTCAGTTACCCTCTATCCGCCCCTCTCTGTATGGGCCACCAGGTTAAGGTGCCCTCCCGTTACTTCTCTTTACTGACTCTGCTGTCTTGTCTGTTCTGTGTTTCTACTCGCTATCTAACCTAGCTCTTTCCCCACTCACTATATAACCTAGCTCTCCTCCCACCAGGACCAGTTACCCTGGTAATGGGTTGTCTGATTGGTCCCCTATTACTAGGTGTATGTGTGTGGTTGTGGAGCTTCAGGCATCTATTACCCCCACCAGGATAAAGCATACTGCACCTTCTGTTAGGGGTGCAGTACCCTTTTGTAACGCGTCGACTGGATCATGTCGACCATGTAAATTTTTCTTTTGTATGAACTATATTTTTTTTTAAAAAGAAAAGGAAAATCCAGTCCTGTTGAGCAGGACTCCAATTTACCGTATTCTATTAGCCTTGATGTGAGGCTAGGGAGAGGCCGGTGTCTGAGCCCCAGGTGGATGAGCATAGAGCAACTGGGTGAACTGGAATTAAGTTTTTGTAAAACATTTTGGTTTGTGTCTCCATTTTCTGAGACATGTACGTTTTCTATTTCACCATGGATGGTGCTTGCATTTTAGCCTGACAGGTGAATGTTTTACCTGATGACCCTCTGGGATACATACAAGTTTGATAGCTCTTTATTGCATTTTTTATGGAAATGTGCTGACTCCAAAACAGTAATTCTGGCGTTTTGAGTTTTCTTAATGACATTTACTGTAGAGTTTAAATAATTTGATATTATCATAGATCAGGCTTTGTGTGGATACGGTAAAACCAAATGGGGTTATTATTTTTTTTACTTTCTGTAATGTCTTTATTTTTCACAGGGGTGTTTTAGACATATCTTTTAAAAACGTTTTTCTAGTCACCTTAGAGGGCATACCTGATCACTTGTGTCTTGTACAACAATACTACAGTTTTGCCGTATACAACTAAATTCACAAATTAGTCTCCTGTGAAGCCCAGGTCATAGGCGGACTGCATCGGAGTACAAACAAGGCCGCCATTGTGGCCTTCAGCAGGCCATCAAGTACCTTGGCAACTTATTGGCATCATGCAATTATATTGCCAGGGTCAATAAGCACCTAAAGCAACATCCCCTCCCAGAACTGTACACCCTAAATACTTGTGTCAAAGATAGACTGACATTTAAGGGGTTACAGTGGTGATCACAGCCTTCCTCCTATCACAATTGTTGCAGGCTGATGTTGGCTGTATAACGCAGACAATAGCTTCCATGTATGGTGAGGACTCAGCTCCTGAGTCTGCTCCATACACCCATCACCTGACATATACTGTACATATATTGGAAGGGTTAGACACAAATCTAACATCTTGCATTTTCCATTTCTCATTATCATCACAGGCAGGATTATAATAATAATAATAATAAAGCTTTATTTATATATTGCCAACATATTCCACAGCGCTTTACAATGTATGGGTTAGAATACAGAAAATATAATACAGTAAGTAATTACAGTAGAGAACAAATACAGTACAATAATTGGATACAAAACAATAGGCATAGAATCAATGTAAAAAAGAAAATACAATAAATAAAGCAAGAAATTAAGGTGACCCTGCTCAAAAGAGCTTACAATCTACACCGGGATAGGGGTTGCACAAGGTACAGGGGCTTATTGCACTCATGGTCCAGGCATCTTGAGGAAATGGGGCATAGAAATAAGCTTACATGGATGGTCATCAGACAGTCTGTGTAGACCTTTTTGGTTTGGTGTAGTTTGTAGAAGAGTAATGTCAAGAGAGATAGCTCAATCCCTATCTACAGTGCAAAGGACTTCTATTAGGGAGTATGATAGGCCGCCTTAAAAAGATATGTTTTTAGGGATCGTCTGAAGCTATGCAAGTTGTGGATAGTCCTGATTTCTTGGGGTAGAGCATTCCAGAGGATTGGTGCAGCTCTGGAGAAGTCTTGGAGCCGGGAGTGGGAGGATCGGATTAGTGTAGCTGTTAGTCGAAGGTCATTTGAAAAGCGTAGAGAACGGGTGGGGTGATAGAGATAAGGGAGGAGATGTAGGGGGATGCTGCACTGTGAAGAGCTTTGTGGTGAGAACAAGCAATTTGAATTTGATCCTGTAGTGTACGGGCAGCCAGTGCAATGACTGGCACAGAGCAGAGGCATCTGAGTAACG
The DNA here is from genome assembly GCA_033576535.1 of Allobates femoralis. Taxonomy (NCBI): domain Eukaryota; kingdom Metazoa; phylum Chordata; class Amphibia; order Anura; family Aromobatidae; genus Allobates; species Allobates femoralis. The sequence goes on from JARQOC010000006.1 coordinate 343,676,027, forward strand.
ATTGGCCAGATGGGTGATCCTGGGTGCTGCATTAAGGATGGACTGGAAAGAAGAAAGTCTGGTGAGGGGGAGGCCACCTAATAGAGAATTGCAATAGTCAAGGTGGGAATGAATTAGGGCCACGGTGAGGGTTTTTGTTGTTTCCATGGTGATTAATCAATATGATTTTGATCCCCATGTACAATATGTAATGTTATGGCTCACCTTATATCTCTCCTTGTACATTGACCTCTGCATAGGTTACAGAATTCATGTAGATACTGTATGCAATATCTCACAATTATAATCCTGCACAGAAAATAGAGGAAAAACTACAATCAGAAAATAAAAATATTAAAACAAAAAGCAATGAGTTACTATGTGCTTCCAATTAGTGACACATCCCCTTTAGAAATGTATGCCAGTGTC